>BPTQ01000009.1:73545848-73647646 GCA_019973895.1 Chrysanthemum seticuspe | reverse complement strand
CTGAAGAAAAATCTTCTCTAGTTACTCAAAGAACGATTACTACTTAGCTAAGGCGGCCCTTAACTACTACCACAAATACTAAGCCTCCCTCTATAGGAAATAGAACTCGTTAACAATTTACTTCTAGGTAATGGCAGTGAGGGAGGCTTTCTCTAGTGCTAACTTCTTTAGTTTAGGCATGTTTGTAGATGACTTCTTAAAGGGCTCCAACTTGAATTCCTGGATGAAGGAGTAGAGCTCATACGTAAGAACCTCCCACTACTATTTAATGGGCAGTATTAACGATTCCTGAATTGACTCCTCCTCTTCTGACGAGAGTATTTCCAAAACTTCAACGTGTTCGTTCGTTAACGAACCTCTGAGAGGCTGTAGTTCCCATAATTGGGACTTAAAACATGCGTGTTCTAAAATAACCTCCTACTAAAGTTTGGTCGTCAGGTTGTAGTCTCTTCCCACTTAGGATTCTAAGTACTGGTTTGAAATCATCCTCCAATAAAATCTTGTGCGTACAAAATTCAGGGTTAATACCCTTGATGTCGGAGAGTCTCCAAGCAATTGCTTGCTTGTGCAACTTCAAAACCTTTATGAGAGCAGTCTTCTCCTCCTCAGTTAAGTCCTTAGCAATTATGACGGGTAATTTATCATCACCCTCCAAGAATGCATACTCGAGATGAGGAAGTAGGTCCTTAAGTTCAACCTCGGGAAATTCTTCAGTAGATGTTTGTACGGATTTGATTTCTTCAATCGTGATCTCTTTCGGAGGGAGTGACGGTAATGGATCTTCATTTAACAATTGCTCAAGATAAAGGATATCTCCCTCCGAATCATAAACACCATCATCAATTCCCGGCGGAATCGATTCATCATTAGCAAGAAACTCATTGATCTCTTCTAAAAAGAAGTCACCTCCCTCAAACGGAGTAAGAGAGGGGGAATAATCGGCAATAATTGGTTGAGAAGATGTGATGGGATCCCCACTTACAGAATTATGAAAATAACCAAGAAACTCTTGAGAGTACTCCTCTGAAGCAATATCAATTACATCGATTCGATTAACCGATTCAGCATCATAGTTTGCGGAGTACCTCGAAGTTTGATCAAGGTTAAAGGTGACAGCTTCATTACCCACACGTAATGTGATTTCTTGCTCAAATACATCAATGAGAGCACGGCCCGTTCTCAGGAATCCTCGTCCAACAATGAGGGGAACCCGATGATCGGCATCGAAGTCAACAACCACAAAGTCAGCTGGAAAATGGAACTTTCCTACTTTCACGAATACATCCTCGGCGATGCCAAGAGGACGCGATATAGAACGATCTGCAAGCTCAAGAGTCATGCAGGTAGGAATAAGTTCTGGAAGAGAAAGTTTCTTCCATACTGAATAAGGCATCAGATTGATGCTTGCACCAAGATCGGCGAGGGCAAAGCATTCAATCATTCATAGAAAAACACAAGGTAGAAGAAATTTTCCAGGATCTCCAAGCTTCTCGGGAAGCTTCTTTAACAGAACTGCTGAGCAGTTCTCGTTCAGAGGAGTTTTAGCCATTTCAAACAGTTTTTCCTTGTTGCTTAACATGTGTTTGAGAGTTGATGCAAACTTGGGCATCAGCATGATAGCATCCGCAAAGCTTATATCGAAATGTAGTTCTTGGAAAATTTGAAAAAAAATTTCCATTTGATGACTGCCTTTTTCACGGAGCTTTTGCTCATTTAAACGTGATGGGTAAGGAATAGAAGTTTTGGATTTGGGGTTTTCAACTGGAGGTTCAAAAACAACTCCTGGTTTGGATTTGGGTTTCGGGACAACTTGAGGATGGACATGTGCTGTACTTTGTGAGCTAGTGAGTTGCACTTGGTCCTTTGTCGCATCAGGTTCACTTTCCACTACCTTCGGGAGAGAAGAAGAAGAGGTAGTAGGAATAGCGGGTCCATCATATGAAGCACCACTTCTGGTTGTGATCGCCTTTGCATCGCCCCTCAGATTAGCGATCGTGTTGCTAGGTAAAGTACCTGAGCCCGAGGGTCGATCATTTAAAGACTTCTTAATGTCAGAAATCTGGCTTACCAACAACCTATTCATTTCCTCTTGGGATTTCATGAATTGCTTCAACAACTCATCAGATGATGGTCCAGTTGGAACAATGGCTTGATTTTGTGTAGGAAAATTCTGGCCTCTATTGTTTGGATTAGGGCCTTGATTTTGGAAATTTCCTTGATTATTGCCATGAAAATACCTTGGGTTGAAATTTCCCTGACCTTGGTTTCTATTAAAATTTCCTTGGTTTTGGAAATTTTGACTTTGATTTTGAAAACCATTATTTTGACTAAAATTACCTTGGTTTTGAAAACCTTGGTTCGTTCTATTCTGATTTTGATTACGGTTTTGGTTTTGGTTGAAACCGGGTGGTCCAGGGTAGTGGTTAGGACGGTGGTTCGGGTCCATAGGAGCACGGTATTGGTTGCCTCCTGAATTGGAAATCCCGCCCACAGCGTTTGCTTCAAAAGGGTTACCATCGGTGGCCATACAGTTGTAATAGGCATGGGGGCCATCGCAAGTAACACATACTTCCACTTTCTTAACTTCAGCAGGAGGTGAAGTTTGTGGAAAAGAAACTTTCTTTTGGTTAGAGAGAACCAAAGCTTGAATTGCTTCTGTGAGTTTGTCAATCTTAGCATCGGTGCTAGAATGACTCACGGACGATGAAGCAGAAGGACCAACACTGACTTGGGAAACAACCGGTTTGCTTCGTGCAGTGCGGACTTTAGACTTGTTTTCAATTATCGCTAAAGCTTCTTTTACAGTTTTGCTCAAGAAATTTCCTCCAACGGAGGAATTGAGAGAATCTTGATCAGATTGACTCACTCCATTATAGAAAGTATCGAGTTGCATCAACTCGGAGAAACCATGGTGAGGACATTTGCGGAGCAACTCCTTAAAACGATCCCACGATTCACTGAAGGATTCATCAAACTTTTGTGTGAACTTGATGATTTCGTTTTTAAGACTCGTGGTTTTAGAAGGTGGATAGAACTCGTTCACAAATTTCTTCACCAAGTCTTCCCATGTTTCGATCGATTGAGGGGGTTGTTTTTCAAGCCAAATCCGGGCTTGTCCCTCGAGGGAAAATGGGAAGAGAAGAAGTTTAACAGCATCGGTAGGGACATTCTTGTATTTGATGGTAGATGCAATCTTGTTAAACCATCGAATATGAGCATGAGGATCATCCCTCTCAAAACCATAGAATTGACTTGAGGTTACAAGATTTAGAAACCCGGTTTTGAGTTCAAAATTTTCAGCCACAATGGTTGGGATAACAATAGCATCTCCATACCCATCGATGGGTGCCTGGAGAAGCTCGCATATAGGACGTTCTTCCGCCATGATAACGGAAGTAATGCGAGCAGTCCGGATCTCAGATCCGACTGATGGGGCAGAACGTCTACGGATACGCCTTCTTGGAATCCTGACAAGCTCACGAAATGGGCTCACAAACCTAGAAGAGCGAGTGCGCATACACTAGAGTTAACTCTAAGAAATCTCAGAGTCAAGGGAATTATGAAAATGGGGAAAGAAGAATCTTTTTGGGTTTTATGGTTTTATATATATGTAGAAACAAAAGAAAAATATTTTTGTGTTTTATATGTTTTAAGATGTTTTTGGATTTTTGGATTTTTATAAGAAAATATAAATATATATATAGATGGTATGAACAAGGAGTGAATATTCAAATCACTAATCTGCTAAACGTAAGATTATTAGCACAGCTCCCCGGCAGCGGCGCCAAAATTTGATTGGTCCCAAACAGTCAGGTTTATTACACAAGTCAACCACTTGTGAATGGTCAACCGTAATAAAAGTCAAACAGTCTAAAACCAAAGCAATTAAGTCCAGGAGAGTTTAGTGTTTCCCCAGGTCGTTAAGTCCCAACGAGCTGTGCAATTGAATAGCTAAACGTGTAGTGATCGGGTGATATTGAACAGAAAAGGGGTTAATGATTGATACTAGATGACAAAGGAAAAATTTGAGAAAATAAATTAAAAAGCTAAATTATATTAAATAAACGCTATCACTATTTTTAAAATTTGATTTTCTTGATTTTTCTTTTATAAATTTGAATTAAAAACTAATTTTAAACTTTAAAACTAAATTAAAATACTAAAAATTATGAAAATTAATGGGAAAATTATAAAACTATTTTTAAAAAATCTAAAATAACTAAAGAGAACTTTCAAAACTAATTTTGTATTTTTCTGATTTATATTCTAATTTTTATGATTTAAAAACTATTTAAAACTAATTAAATTGCTAAAAATTACTATTTAACTGAGAAAAATCTGGAAAAAAAAATTTTTTTGCTTTTTATATTTATCTTAATCTATGAAAATTTAAAACTTATTTTTTTGAAGCTTTTCTGAATTATTTGCAATAAAAGCTAATTAAATAGTCCTAAAAACTGTTTTAAAATAGGAAAAATACTAAACAGTGATGAAAAATTATGAAAAATTCAGGAAAAGTCTAAAATATTATTCTAAATCTATAAAAAATATAAAAGCTGGGGCTTATGTGTAAGATTATGAAGCTGTAGTGCAAACTGTCCCTAAATAAGCTCTAAATAATAAGCTAATAAGCTCTAGACTGCACCAGAAGCTACCTCTACTTAGATTAAGCTACAATTCAGTGAAAAGAACCTAAATCAACTAGTCTACACCTCTAGATAACCAGCTACAAGCTTATGAGTACAAAATCAAACAAGTGAATTCAGTTCTGAGGAGCTGACTTGAAGCTTAAAAATAAGCTATCTAACCTAGTTGGAACTTAGTACCAGACATCACAATCTCAAGTAGACCTGGCAAGGAGCTTATAAACCAAATCTGAGACCCTAATTATCCAAAGTGAGCACTGAGCATAAGCTGCAAGATGCCTGGTTCACAACTCAGTATGAGCTGAGTGTGAACATGGCATATGAGGCCTGTTTAGACAGCTTATCTACTGCTTAAAATGATTTCCAAAAATTTGACAAAAATCAGATTTCAAAACTTGACCAATTGAACTTGAAAATCCCAAAGTATCACTTATTTTGAACCAGAATTGATCCAATGAAAAATCTACAAAGTTGGGTGAAAAACAGATTTTCCAACTTTTGACTTTGAACACAGAAATGATATTTTGACTTTAATGAGATTTGAGCTTAATTTGTGAACTGAATGTGATGTAATAAGCTAAACTAAAACTATTTTATGTTACTCCACTAATATCTAAACCTAATTCAAGCTTATGATCTTTAAAATTCCTAACAGATTTGAAATTAGGACAGATTTAAGTTGATTTTGACTTTTAGAGATCTAGGGTGCAAACTGATGACCAAAATGATTGTACTAGACCTGAATTGGACTCAAGCAACTGAGCTTAACCACTTAACAAACCTCAATCTCAGATCAATGATCTGATCCAAACACACTATTATACTAACTGTTTTGCTAATTACTCTACCTAAATGATTATCTAGCTTATGCTAATGCTGAAACTGAATCAATATAACCTAATAACAGTTTTAATGAACAGATAAGAACTAATAACCACAGATTCAAACTCAAATAGAATATGCAGACTATATTAGATTATGAAATACAATAAGTACTCACAAGTGATCCAGCTTATGTGAAGCTTAATCCAGAACCAAATCTACCACTATTCTAATCAAAATCAACCCAAATCCAACTCCATATCAGCAATTCAGAACCATGCCACCATTATTACTGCAGTTTGACTTTTGTTGACCAAGATGCTCTTATGTTTGGAACTGTTTGATAAGCTTATTCAGAGCTATCAACAGCTTGAATAAGCTTATATAAGTTGTAATAAAGCTATTTGAAGCTTGATACTTAGCAATTTTAAAACAGATTTGATTACAGAAAATGGAAAAACATAAAACTTAACCAAACTTTAAATTATCACTGAAAATAAGTTACAACTGATTGAAATGATTTAAATGAGTACAAGGAAGATTACAAGTTACAATTTAAAGCTTAATTAGGACATGGAAATTAAAAACGACATGTAAGAAAATAAAAACTAAGTACTACCCTCCATCTCTCCTTCTCTTCCCTCTATTTATCAACAAAAGTCTTCCACTTGCCACTCTGAGCATTTCCCATCAAGAATCTGAGCCATTGGATGATTGGAGCCCTTTTTAGCCGTTGATGACATTTTTGGCGCCAAAAGTTTTCTTGCAAATGGGGAGGGATTGAGTGCGCAGGAGGAGGAAGCATTAATTGTTTTTTGTTTTGTTAGGTGAGGTGGAGTGATAAGGTGTGGGTTGTGAGCTGGAAACATGGTGATGGTGAGTGGTTGCAGAGAGTGGGTGAAGAAGATGAGGAAAAAGGAGGGAAAAGGAGGGCGGGGTTTGACTGGGCTTGACTGGGGGTTTATTAATAGGGAAGGGTTCAAGTTGGGGGGTCACGGGGTATATTGGCAGGGGGTCAAGGGTCAAGCAAGGGTTCAAGGGGTTTGGTATTAAATAACAAGGACCATTCTTGCAATTTCTGATTTTTGAGGGACCGAACCTGCCAATTTTTCAAAGTTATTCCAAGGGTCAATCTTGCCAAGTTTCATTAGTACAAGGACCATAAAAGATAATTTTCCATTTTTAAACTTCCAAGGACTATTTTTGCCAATTTTGAAACTTGAAGGACCAAACTTGTAAATTCTCCAAACTTTTTACCCAAGGATCATTTTTGATAAATTTTGATTTTGAAAGGACTTGGGTTGACTTTTATTCCAAAACAAATGCTCAGGGACTGACTTTGTCAAGATTTGAAAGTTGTGGGACTGAAACTGCCAATTATGCAAACTTAGCTCGTTTTCCATCTGATTTTAAACATTTTGCATCTGAAACATATAAAATACAATCCTTGGATATATTTTGTATTTTGCTGCATATTTGAGTATTTTTAAGTGTTTTGGCAGCTCAGATAAGACAAAAATGATGAGTATTTACACACTCATCAAGGTTACGGACGTGGTCCATGATGAAGGAAAGACATGGATGACTCCCATTAGGGAGTACTTGATAAGTGGTCTTCTCCCCGAAGATCCCAAACTAGCAAGAAAGATACGGGTTAAGTCCCCACAATACCGGCTAATGGGGGAAACCCTACACAGAAGGTCGTTTCTATCACCTTGGTTAAGATGTGTCGGACCCAAGCAGGCTGCGAGCATCATAGCAGAAGTCCACGAAGGATCCTGCGGCCTCCATGCAGGGCCCCGTTCTGTTGTCTCGAAGATAATGAAGTTAGGCTATTACTGGCCTTCGATGCATAGGGATGCAGCAGAAATCATCCTCAAATGTGAAGCTTGTCAGATACACTCAAACGTTCCCAAGCTACCGAAGCAGGACATGATAAGTGTGACATCTGCATGGCCCTTCTCCCAATGGGGAATTGATATCGTTGGACCTATGCCTATGGCTCCTGGTGGGTTCAAATTCTTGCTGGTGGCAATCGATTACTTTACAAAGTGGGTGGAGGCTAAACCTTTAGCCTCCGTTACGGGGAGACAGATCGAGAAGTTTATGTGGGAGCACATTGTGTGCAGATTCGGAGTGCCCCACATCATCATATCCGACAATGGTAAGCAGTTTGCCGGAGGAGTCTTCTATGACTTCTGTCAAGGGCTCAACATAAAGCAGTCTTGGACATCCGTCTACCATCCACAAGGTATCGGACAAGTTGAGGTTACAAATAGAGACATTGTCAAAGGGATTGAGAAAAGGCTGGACGAACTCATCACGGGTGGGTGGACGAGCTTCCTCAAGTACTGTGGGCTCATAGGACGCACCCCAAGTCAAGCAATGGTGAAACCCCCTTCAGCCTAACATACGGAACAGAAGCGGTCATCCCTTCGGAACTAAGTACGCACACGGAGCGTGTGGCAACATATGATGCTTCCTAAAATGATGAAAAGATCAGGGAGAACCTTGATCTATGAGAAGAAAGGAGAGAGATAGCCTCCATCCGAGAAGCAATACACAAGCATAAGATCGAAGGCTACTACAACAAAAGGGTCAGACCTTCCACCTTCAAGCCTGGGGAATACGTGCTACGCCTCAACAGTGCAACCAAAGCAGAATACCAGGGGAAACTAGGAACTACTTGGGAAGGACCCTATGTGATAGCTGAGGCCTACGGCAATGGAGCCTACAAGCTGGCCACTCTTCTCGGAGAACCCATCGACAGGACCTGGAATGGTACGAACCTCCGAAAGTTCTATGTTTAAGAAGTATTTTTACTTTTTCATTCTTGTAGTTAAAAGCTTCTCATGGGAAATCAAACATTATTGGTAGTTGTCTTAGTTTTCATTTCAAGAATGATGTAATCCTCTCTACCAATTCAATGATGAATAATACATTTCCCACAAATCTCTTGCTTCGTTTCTTAAACACAAAGATTTGTTTAGCCAAGTCATGTATGAGTTTCAATGTCGAATAATAAGGCATACGGCGTACCAAATGCCTCATTACTTAAGCCTATAAAACATTCACATTAACTCTCCTAGTAGTTTATGGCACTTATGAAAGTTAAAACAAAGCCATATTACTAAAAGGATTTGAGATAGAGTGGGTCGCGACCCTCTGTCAATGATCAAAATTGGTCATTATATTCTTGGTGTTGAAATTTACACACAATGAGGTTGTTTAACCTTAGGTTGTAAAGATTAAGCGTTGGAAAAATAGCGTAAGAGAAGTTCACAAGACAAAAATAATTAAGTGTGTAGGGAGAGGGTCTCCTTCTTCAATATCAACAATCTCTAAGAGAAATTCGATAGATTATGTAGGTTCCCCGTGAGAATGAAACAAGTCCTTTTAAGAGGAACTTGAGTAGCTTGGGAAGTTTAGTGCAGTGCGTCACTGGGTCCATGACGTCTTGTCTTCAATACCAGTGTTACCTTGGTAACCACCAGTAGCATATGAATTGAACCCGGTTACTGCCCTAAGGTTGAATTATTTGAGGGCCATTTCTTTTCACCCTTTTCTCATTTCATTTCTTTTTCATTCTTCAACCCCTTCAGTGCTTACCGAGACTTCATAACTAGAACCTTGTTGGGTTTATTCCAGTTCTAGCTCTATCTCAGTCGGCACTCTTCCCGTATTCTCATTTTTCTCCTTTTTTAACATACCTAAGGACTTCTACACTATCTAGTGGATTGTCCTTAGGTAGATCCGTCCGGTTCTGGCGGGATCGTGGTAACGAATACCTAACCTAACCATCCTTATAATACCATGCATAAAGTAAATTGGTCGGTCTTTTGGTATTGTTCATTCCTTCATAAAACCAATTGAAAAATCATTTGGAAAATCAATCAAGGTACTTGTGATATAATATCAAAGAATTTTGTACCTTAATTGTTTTTATCATTTAGAAATGCTCCCCCTCAACATGTGCATATGATGTTGAAATTGTTTAGCACATGGAGGCAAGAGTTCTTAGAAATATATTCTTTGATCACAATTTCCTTAGAAAAAGCCATTTGAATTTCTTTGGTAAATTATCCCCCTCAATATGTGCATTGGTTATTTGAAATCATTTTACACATAGAGGAAAGAGGTTTTTGAAGAACTTCCACGATTCCCAATAGAAACCATTCGCTCCCTCTCAATATGTGCATTGATATACGAAAGAGTTTAGCACATATTAGAGAGAACTTGCACTTTGAATCAAAACAATCATCTTTTATTAGATTTCATAATTAAATCCCAAATTCTCCCCCGATCAAAAATATCAAACCCTTTGAGATTTTGGATCTCAAGTGATTTAAATATTTTTGGAAAACATGAGAGAATATGTGGCCTTGTTTAAATACTCTTTTGGTTTTTGGTTAAATGCTCCTCCTCAATCATGTGCATCATGTATTTGAAATCGTTTGGCACATGAAGGAAAGGAGTGCTTTGAAACAATTACCCTTTAAAACCGATTTGAGATTTAAATCACAATCTCTCCCCCGATCAAAAATTTCAAACCATTTGAGATTTGTGATCCCAATTGATTTAAATCATTTAGAAAATTTTGAGGAAAGACGTGGCAAGATTTAAATTTTGAAATTGACTGATGAGGACCAATTATAGACATTAAAGATTGTTAGTGTCAGGTATGGTAGTTTTTTAAGAGATCTTTAAGTAAAATGAAACAATTTCACAATCAAACAAGAACAGAAAATATTTCATTTTAATTGATCTTTGAGGTTTAAAGAAAATCATACCATGACATAACATTAAATCTTTAGATCGCCACTTTATTACGTACAAACCGGACTTTTATGAAGAAATATCGTTTGAAAATATTTTGTTTTAAATCACTCTCCCCCTCAATCGATGACCGTAGTCATTGATTGAGTGACTTAAGATTTGATAAAATGAAGTCCGGTGATTTCTAAAATTTAGACCAATTTATTTTCAAACAAATATTTTTCTATCATTTTTTAAACAACATTTTTAAAATTGTAAAGAAAATGGTATAATCTACTACTTTTTCCTGCACAAGATACGTTAGGTGGTTAAGAATAATAAGTTGCTTCTGTTGTTGCTGAAAGGCTAGAAGAAAACCATATGCATATGCAGTGAGATCTCTGAAGTTGCATCTATCGTGCCAACTATCCATAGAGAGATTAAATTAAGCTCCGTTTCTTCTTTTGTCAACCCAAGATATAGTTGCCCTTTCCTATCGGCATCCAATCATCTTCATTTGTGGGATCCGGATCGGGAACAATCTTATAAACCATCTTATCTGCATATGTTAGAAGACATACATACAGATATATGGTGGTCGACATCACCCAAACAGCAATCGACTAATAAAAGTCAATCCAACATATCAATCAGTTCATATAAGGCGTGGGATTTATGTGTTCATCAAACTCTAATCATCTAATCCTAACAATCATATCCTAAATTCCTAGTCCTTCGACATAGGAAAATATCATTTTTAGTTAAGCACGTAGGATAATTAGATAAGTCTGATAGATGATATAGATTTGAAAACATTTTCCCCCTCAATCAATGACTCTTTCTATGAAAAGTTTTAAATAAGTTGAGGTCATTGATTGGGTTTTTCAAATTTATGAAAACAAGATACTGATTGATTTTCAAGCAACTCATTTATCACCATTTTGTTATTACAAATATTTTTATGAAGAATTTTAGAAGAACAAAATATTTTAGTAGGAACAGCAGTCCTTCGACATACTTTCCTCAATTAGTTTTAGGATAAGTGCACGAAATATTTGAAAATTGGTTTAGCGCAGCACTTTCCTTCTTTTGAAGAGCGGGTTGCTATCTGAAATAATAGTAAACGATGGTTAAGCGCGGGTTACAGTCTGAAGTAACTGCAAGCCATATTTTGAGACATGTTTTGGAAAAGAATATTTACACCTCCTGCTCGAACTTCATCTATGGTCACGTGCCATTATTGAATGACATTTCTAAGACCGTAGATATTATCGATACCAGAAGACATGTCTTGAAAAAACAATATTTTTGGTCTTTTTCAAATTTTCTGATTTTTATAGGTTTTTGTTGGGTTTATATTTTTCTATTTTCTTTTTGTTGGTTTTATATTTTTGTATTTTGCTTTTTGATAACTATTTACAGATAGAGTAGATGATATAGTTGAAGAAAGATGATGATACGAGTACCAAGATAAGGATATCGAATAGCCCCGTTGTAGAAGATAGAAGTCATCATCTCTTAAACATTCACCACCAAAGCTTTCGAGGCTCCTAAATTGAGAGAAATTGAACCATCTGAAAGTGAGACTTTGGTAGCTTCCCCCCAAACCGTAAATCTTCTTATTGAGCATATTCTAAGCTTTCTTTCAAGCTTGCCAGATGCACAAAGAAGTACACCATATCATCGATCTTGCTGCTCCATATAAGAATGATCATCGTAAGTCTCCGTTCGGGGTTATATCATCAAGTAGAACAGCAAAGAATCATCCCACACTTGAATAATCTTCTCAAATTCCTTTTCCACTAAAGTCTGAAGCGATCCATACCAAAAAAGTTGTCAAGAGACCACTTCCCCCAAGTAGATGAATTGATGCAGTCAGTCTCTTAGACTAGAGCTCACGAACCCGAATACACATATACCCGAAGACAGAGAAACTTATACCATCGAAGTAGCAGATTAAGTCCGATAGCCAAAGAATAACCCCGATGTATACTTTTCTCTCCCCTGATGATAGTGTATGAAGCTCAAGAACCCGAAGTACCCAAATGCCCAAAGAAAGAATAACTGATAACACTGAATTAGCATACTGAATCACTGATTATCTCTACGGATGTAAACTCCGGAATAAGTGATTATATTTATGAATCATTGATTAAGCCCTCAAGTGAAACAGCTGAGCGCCCCCAATGTACACAATTCTCTCTCCCCTGATGATTGCGATAACATCGAAATCATCACACACTTATGTACCTTTTTTATCTTCAGAAACTAACTCTTCCATCTCTTCCCCCACATAGTTGGAATAAGAACACTAAATGCCATGAGTCAAACCTTGAGTTTCTCTGTGGTAATGACATTTGTCTTCCCGGGATTTCTTCAATCACTTAGAAGTATTAAGCTCATCAAGTTTACTCGCGTTTAGATGCGTGTCTCCTTCCCCCTTGCTGGTTTTGATACTTTAGAATCAGCAACTCATTGTAAGCCCAGATACTTGACATCTTTTGAGAAGAACACTTTTAATCTTTGTGAGAATCAACTTGCTGAAGAATGTGAGCAAGTCTCATTGGGGATTAAATTTGACATTTCACTCTCCCCCAATTAGTGCTCTCCCCTAAACCGACAATCTGTTTGATAAACGAATTCTGAAAAAGTCTTTAGATAATCAAATGCAACTCGTCTTTAGTCTTCTAACATGCAACACAAAATGTAGAATCGACTATAGACTCGACCTTTTTCAAGATTGTCCTTTTGGGGAATCGAAAGTTAACATCTTCTTCTTACCAAATGCATTCCTGTTAACTTATATATAGCAAATCCCCTTAGATCAAATCCCTCCCAATCAAACAAGAACAGAAAGATGTTCATCAAGGAAATCAGCCCCGCAACTGGAAGTACTTTGTCGTTAAACTCATCAGTCCGTGAGAAGATGTCAACCAACGGCTCATAGAAGAAACTCTATGTAAAGATGACCCTATAAGAAGAAGCTCGGTTCTTACATGAGTTAGGAACCGTATGACCATATATTCTCATATGTCAATCAACCATGCAGAATTATCACACTTCTTCTCCCCCTCAAGAATTGCATACGGATATGCCATTCTTGATTAAGCAAGTGAATATCTTCATAATGTAGTCTCTTCACACTTCTCCCCTTTAAAGGTAGCATATGATGTCGCCATCGTCATTATAATCGAGCAAGTGGAATAAGAAAACAATCAACAGTAGTCCGATTCACTTGATAACTGAACGCGCATGGAAAAAGTATGAAGCATGTTGACGAGAATGGTCATAATTGAGAAGATTTCTCTTCTTCAGAAGATAAAGCGCACTAAAGCGTACACTTTTCTTTTCTTTAGAGAACGAGGCTTGAAATGTTGTGTTCAAACGTCATTGTCTCTCTCTTTTTAGCTCTCTTGGCAAAACTTGTAATCAACCCCATTATCATTCAGTATGTTCTTTGTCGTGACAGCTGATGGAGAAAACTCAATATGATGAATTTGACCCTGAAGTGAATTAACCCGAACTCGTGACTTAAACTTGCACATATGTAACAAAGAGCGGTGCCGAGAATTCATCCTCCATTGAATCTCTAAGTACTCTATACACTTCATCCAACCAACCATCAAGTATAAGACGTACATCACCTCTTGAAAATCCACAATTGAATATAACACTGAGCACTACAACGTAACTCCTTAAAGTGATAGTTATTTTGTGGTGGTAAGAGCCCAATTCCCCCAAGTGGTAAAAGAAAAGGAAAAAGTCACCCAACAATAACTAGATTTCTAAGTCTTTGTTTTTGATAATAAGCTCGAACAAGGATCTTGAAGAATCTTCATCCAACCATCCCTGATACCTTCAGATACTAAGTACACTTGCCCGTGATATTTCACTTCAACCTCAAATAAATAATAGTGAATTAACCCCGTTGTCACATCTTCTGGTTAAAAGCTCACATCTAGCCTCCTTTGACGTTTTAAGTGAACTATGATAATGGTTTTCATCCCGACCATGGTTAAAAGCACATAACCCCGTAAAACCATGTAATAACCAAACTGCCATGACGAATATCCAAACACACATCCAATTCATGAAGTACACCCTTTTATCTCTTCTTCAAAACAGAAACCGTAGCACCAGCATCAAATAAGATCCCGAAGTACACTTTCCTTTCTCCAGGATGGTTCCATCATTACGGGATTTTACAACTCTATGGTATAAACCGAGAAATAGTTTCTTTCGCGGGATTTTACAAAACCGAGAATAAACCATAAGATAGATCCGGAAATGCACTTTACAATTACCAGGATGTTTCCATTGTCACGGGATTTTACAAGTCTATGATTTAAACTGAGAAATAGATTCTTTCGCGGGATTTTACAAAATCAATACAAAACCGTAAATAATGTCAGCTTGAATGTGTTATGAAAACTTTGGTTTCAGTGAATATCTGTTTTAGGGGAACATGCAGCGGTTCATTAACGGTTCATTATCCAACATCAACAATATCATCAACAATTATTTACCCATATGTAGATAACTTCACAAACCATACTAAGTCGAGTAGTATACACTACTTCCCCCTGAGGTTGACCGTAAAACATCAAAGTACACGTTTCTCCCCCATGATGGTTTCGAACTTTCGGAAGCATCATTAACTTGTACAACCATCTGTATGAAAAGTTCTTGTCATAAGCAAACATCTTGAAAGATCATGACTGACACTGAAGGTTCTTGAAAGATTTTGCTTAGACTGTGAAGTATCATTAACATTCTGTAGCGAAGAATAATTTATGAGAATTGCCGATCACATCTCATCCAATAAACACTTTGGTAAACACATCATTCTCGAATTCTGACGGCAATTGTTGTGACAATATGGTGAAGTAAACCCGATATACCAAACTTGAACATGAAGTAGAATTCTCCAGATTTGTTACTTAAGCTTGTACTAATCCTTGTGAAAAAGAAACGGTGTACCCAATGTACAAAACCTCTTGATGAATCCTCAACAGTGTGAGACACCGAAGTGATAGTTACGTTGTGGGTTAAGCGAGAGAGAATCACAAAAGTAACTAAATAGCCAAGTCTTTATCACACTCTATTAATGCCCAAACAAGTCATCTTCGCGGAAGGGTAGAAAGAAAGAAGATGAAATAAGTAAACGTGCTCGAAAGACTTCACTTCAAATCCAAATAAGAAATACCGAACATAAATAACCCTGTAGTCAACTTGGTTCACTAAACACTTCAAGCCGAGAAAATAGTGTATTCTGTGAAGATGTATACACCAAAGCACAATGAGTCACATCTTCAAATTACTTCGATAACTCTCATAATCTCATAATCATCAAAACTCTTTAACGAATCTCATAATCATCCAAATCTCATAACCCTTTCATTAACCAATCTCATGTAAAAGCTCAATATCCATGCGCGAAATCCTTAGATCATTTGTACACAATGGTCATGAACGTGCACGATTGTACCACTTAAAATATCAAATCATATGTATCCCACATTTTGAGACGCCAAGATTAGGATAACATAAATGTTCATAAAACCAAATCATTTGCACATCCCACGTTTTAACTCAATTGGTCCAATCTGAAAATATCACACAATCAATTATCCGGCCCATGTGAATTACATTTTACACTACAACACACGGCCCACCTAATCCATAAAACTCTCGGCCCACAAAAACTATCAACATATCAGATTTCTAATAACATTCGGCCCATCTCACTCATATGCCCTAATTCTTCGGGTATAAAACACTCACTAACACCATACTTGCCCTAATACTTCTCACTTAGAAACCCTACCACCAATGTATCCGCCCCTCTTTCACTAACCTCACTAAAAATAATCTGCTCCCATTCTTTCTCGTATCATCAAGTCACGATGATATTGCCACAGAGTTGGCACGAAGATCATTAACAGGGCCACAGGGATGGTCATAGGTGTTAGAGACAACCACACGATGACTTGAAGTTTCAGGTAAGGTGTGAGTTTTGATCTTGGATTTCCTTTACCATGAATTAAAGGGATGATCTAACATACTTGTTATTTTCATTGCTTCTTTAACATTCATACATTATCAGAGTTTAGCTCGATGATATCATTTGATATTGTGTTGAGTGCCATGAACAAACCGTATAGAAGAGTATAACACCATTGTTATAACTCCTTATGATGTTCGAATATTTATCAAATGGTATGATCTATGATGAAGGTTAAAACAAAATCTTTAACAGATTGGAGTATTCCTTGAATTTGAGATCACTATTATCCTTTTTATTTTTCTTGTTAACCGAATAAGAGTGGGTGATGAAATCCATCATGGTTTTGTCTTCACTTCAAAAACATTCGGATATTTACAAAAACTTTTAGATCGATGATGTGATAGTTCTTTCGTGTGAATGACCTCAAATGGTTTGTTGTAACAATGATTACCACGAAAAACTAGGCTGAGATTATCATGTGTCATATTCCTTTCGAAGTGTGATTGAGTCTTGATCAATGATGATAAGTCCTTCTCGTGATAAGATATTTGAGTTAAATAGGCTTGTACCACACGAGAAAGGAAGTCTAAGATCTTTGTTGATATGTTATTCGTTGAAGTCTGAGATCTTGTGTAACTTACTTTGTCTGACTCTTGGATCCGTGAAGAGTTTTCTTTTACATTCGTGGGTAGACTTTAAAGAGTCTTGATATAGCATGACTATCACGAAGTAAATCAAACACTGAGATCTGATGTTATTTTATTTTATCATTGACTCTTGATGAAGTGGTATTTGTTGATGGAGATTAGGATAGAATGAAGATGGTTTGGGATTGGTGCATATAGTTTAGGTTTTGGTTTGAGTCTAATTGCCATGGTCTTGTTTTCTTCGTCGTCTCGTTTTTCTGTCAAGTCACTTGTACTTTTGCAGAGTCCAACTGGTTTAGTAGTATGGTCAAAACGCATACCCAAGTCGCATCAATTTGAGTCAAGTCGCAGTCAAGATTGTGACAAGTCGCAGTTGACTTAATCAACTCGCAGTTGACTCAAAAGTCAAACTGCATCCCAACTCGCATCCGACAACTCGCATCCGACAACTCGCATCTGACAACTCGCATTAATTACGTTGAATCTGGACAAGTCGCAGTCAAAACTGTCAACTCGCATAAAGAAATCAGTCAACTCACATTGATGAAAATGACCACAACTCGCAGCTTAGAATCAGTGACACGAGCAGATTTAAAACTAATCAAAATCAGCTTAATAAAACCAATTTAATAGCCTGCTTAATAACAAGAAAACACATTTGTAACAAGACTAGCAAATTCAACTCTTGAAAACCAAAAAACAGTTTTATCAACACTTTAAAACCATATTCAAATGGCTTTATCAAATATCAAACATGCATAACAATTATCAAGACAAATTTCTAAAAACCATTCGTATCAAACTGCATCCACATACACACAAACCGCATAGCAACAAAAACCATGTAAAACCATTCGAATCACCAAGACAACAAAACCTAGGCTCTGATGCTAATTGTAGGATCGTATATTTTATGTTGTTTAGATGATTCGGGTGGTCTAGGATTATGATTAAACAAGAGAGCCATGTTTAGAGAGATGAAGAGAGGAGAGGGTGATTCTAGAGAGATAAACACAAATGAAATGTTAGATTAATGAGAAGCACCACCCCTTCCAAGGATAGAAGGGGTATTTATAGTTACAGACTACACGCCCTCCTGTCGGGCTGTGGATCAGGCATACAGTGGGTAAAGACCCTTCCTTTCTCCACGGTGTTACACTAAGCTAAACTAAGCTAATAACTAATCTAATAAACAGTAAATAACGATATGTCTACGAGCTAACTTGTGCTAGTCTATAGTTGGGGTGACCGACACTTCACATGGGATTTCTAATTCCTAACAGATGAAGTTTACAAAAAAAATTTCCCACACCTCTCATGAAGAGACATGAGGGGTTTTATAGGCTTTACACATCACTACTTTGCCACTTAGACACTAATAGTCCTTTCGTGCAAAGCTATTAACATATCTAGTCCAATTCACGTGTAAGACGCCAACTTCAAAAAATAGTAAAGCTAACAAAGATTTTCTATGTTTACACGTTATATAATATTATGATGAATATTACACCACATGTAATGATTAGCAACTTCTTTCACCATCAATTATCACAACCATGTAATATTACTTTGGTATCGTTTATTGCATTGTGATGTACATGTACTTGACATGTTAATATGAAATAGTGTTGTAGGTTATTCCTTAAAATTCTCGTCATGCGTAAAATCATTATCACGAAAAAAATATAATCAAAAAATATTGTTCACCAAAATTTTTGATAAAAAGGTATCCGTCGCCACAACGTGCGATACCCTGCTATGTAGTATATAAAGCATTTGAGACATTCTATTTATAGAATATTTAAAATTTTCAGCTTATACACTTTTTAATTGTAGAATAAAATAAAATTATAAAAACCTATATTGTTTGGAATCAAACCTGGGTCTCGTGGGCGAGAACCGGAGATGCTAATATAAGGGCCCGTTTGGTTTGTTGCTAGGAATCACAATGGGTATCGGATTTGATATGGGGTATAATGACAATGGAAATGAAAAAGTGTGTCATTACGATTGTTTATGCTTGATTGATAAAATATGGAATGAAAAAATGTATAGATATTTGAATTTTGTAGTGGAAAAGAAAGGGATCCGCGAGAATGTATTTCATAGACATCAAATTGATTTGTAATGAATCTATGACTATAAAATACTCATTTTATTCTCAGACCCACTAAACAAACACCATTAATCAAAATAACATTCATAAATTCATTCTAATAAGCTCATACCAAATGCACCATGACTCTAATAAAATATCAAACACTTGAACATTAAACACTGAACATTGAACATCGACTACACAACAAACGGTGATCCTTCCACGTGTAGATTTTAAGTACACATGATCAACATATAAAATGATGGAGTTGATAATTGCTTACACATTAAGGCTGGATGGCATGGTATGCATACACTCACCTTACACATCAGCGCCACATCAGTTTTCTATCTCCTCTCTCTTCCACTCACATTTCTGTAGACAAAACACTCACTTTCACTCACCTTAACTATTTTTTTTTACAACAAAACACAAGTAGGTTAGTTACTACAAATTCAAAATTCAAATTTAAATTCAGATGCTACAGTGTAACGAATACAAAATTCAAATTCAAATTTAAATTCAAAAATTTCCCTATATATATCCACACTCACAAGCCACACACACACACACATAAAATTTCTAACCAAATTCTCTGAATAATGTCTAAGAAAGACTTCAACCAGCAATTTCCCGAGCAAAAATACTTCGGCCAACAATTTAATGAAAATGAACTTTTAAGAGAATTGGAGGAAGCTGCTCTTAAGGAGGAAGCAGAAAGGGAGCAAGCAGAAAGATAACTAGCCGAAAGGGAAGAAGCCGAAAGGGAGCGACTTATGCTCCAAGATGAATAGGTATTGCTAGAGATGGAGGAAGCTGCTCGTAGGGAGCAAGCAGAAAGGGAGGAAAAAGAATGTCGGGACAGAGAATTCGATGCTTTGTATGCAGAGTGGGATGAGAGCAGGTTTGAAGGTTTGTCTGAGTATCTTTACGACGATGGTTACGACTCCAACAACTCTCAAACTTGGGATCACCCGGATTATCATTAGTTGTTTTAATACATGTCTTTTTTTATGTATCGCGATTTAATTTTCTATGTAACGTAGTCTCCTTTTTTATGTAATGAATAAAAGTTTATCCACTACTTTCGTGCTTCATACTCTCAAATTAATATACAAACTATACATACTTTTTATTTAAATGGGGTAATTGGGAATTATTATTTTTTTTTATTATTATTTTTTTTTTCAAACAAACCGGATACAAATTTTGCACACTTATCTGTTAGGTGAGCGAGTCATCTTAATTTGCCTAGATATGTGAGACTCGCGCGTGACAAGACTTGGTCGGCATGATGACTAGCGAGTGAGTGAGGGTAAGGTGAGCCACTCACGCTCCCTTGCCCTCTAGTCTAAGCTAAATACACTCTTGACATGTTCAATTAGCAATCTTGATTGATTGATTTTTTTTTTTTTTTTTTTTTGAACATAATCTTGATTGATTGATTGATAAGCTCATTTAATTGATTTTAAGTACACATGATCAACATATAAAATGATGGAGTTGATAATCGCTTACACATTAAGCTAAATACACTTTTGACATGTTCAATTGGCAATCTTGATTGATTGATTGATAAGCTCATTTAATTTAAAAAATTCTCAACATACGTGTTCATGATTTTGGTATGCAACTTATAAAAAATCTCACCCTCTAAAGTAAAATCAATATTTATTCTAGTACAAAAGTTATTTTCTTTTTCAATTTAATTTTTTAAATATAATATTTTGGCTTTATATCTTTTATATATTAAAAAAAAAAAAAAAAGAAAAAAAAAAAAAAAAAAAAAAAAAAAACCCTTGATTAAGAGCTTTCAAGAAAAGACATTTTTTTTTTACAAAATTTCATTTAGACCACCATTTCATAAAAACATGTTTGTAAGAACAATATTAAACACAAGGTTATAATTCAACAACGTATGGTATATCTAGAAAATTATTATTTCTCACAGCTACATTTAATAACTTGTATATGTGTGGGTTACAAATTATTTTTACAACTCACGTTTAATAACATGTGTTAAACTTGTGTTTGCATGGATTAGAAAACTTACCCTTAAGCCATGTAAATAATTTTTTTTTTTTTAATTGCATATTTATCATTTATTAAATAGCCTACTAGACTTTCAAGTATAACCCGCAAATAAAATATATTGATGAGGATCTTCTCATATTCATTCTGAACGTGATGAGTCATGTTAAGCTTTTTATGAAAGTAAAAGAGAAAAGTGGGCGATAATTGCAAAACTTTTATTTTATTTTAATTCAAATATACACACACAACAATCATAACATTACCTCTTATATTCAAAATTAACATGAAAAGATCATAATCCTAAACATATCCAAATTTTACTATTCTTACAACCTCGTTTTAAAATGTTAAATACAACCAAAGTATTATAAGTATCATATATTAAAGGCTAAAACAAATATTAGGGGGGTGGCAACCGTTCTCGGTATGGCTTCGGTATCCATCATGCCGATCGGCATGAACATTGCCACCATTTCGGCATGATTCGGTGTGGCATCAAATGGTGCTAAATCGGTATACATTACCGATTCTACGTGAGGCAAAAACTAGCCGTTAGGCTAGTCAACTAACCGTTGAGATGCATTAAAAAAATAATAATAAAATAAAAATAAAAAAATCCCCTTCTTTTTACCTATTTAAACACCACCCATTTAACATTATTTCACACACAAAAACATCTCTATTTTTACTCATACAAAAACATCTCTATTTCATAAACAAAATGGATTCATCTTCATCTTCATCTTCTTCATCCGAGGACGAGTTAGATTTTCTATCCGACTCTTCCGAGATATTGTTTTCCACCGGTTCTACCATAGAAACCTATTTAGCCGCGTACGATGCCATTGAAGACACGACAAGCTCAACCCGAGGGCATGTTACCCGTTTTCGTGAAAAAAACTCTAGAAACTCTAATGAATGACTATTTCGTCGAAGAAAACCCAAAGTTCCCCCCCCCCCCCCCATGTTTTTCTTGAAAGATTTCATATGAATAAAAGCTTGTTTCTAAAAATTGTTGGTGATATTGAAGCGAATTTCGAATGGTTTCAAGAGGGCGTAGACGCTAGGGGGAAAAAAAGATTCACGGTGTTGCAAAAATGCACATCGGCCATTCGACAACTCGCAACGGGTGGACCTCCGGATAGATATGATGACTACTTAAACATGGCACGAAGAACGTCAAGTTATTTTTATAATTCGGTATTTTTTAGTTTTTTATAATTCGGTGTATTTTTAAAATGTTTTAGTTTTTATAATTCGGTATACTTGGTAGCATTGATTGTACACATTTCGTTTGGCGAAATTGTCCTAGGCATTTGAGAGGGCAATATAAAAGAGGTGATCACCAATACCCGTGATGAGTGTGTGAATACTCATCATTTTTGGTCAAATCTGAACTGCAAAACATTTAAAAACGCTCAAAAATGCATCAAAATACTAAAAATATCTCAAAATTGCATTTTATATTTTTCAGATGCAAAATGTTTAAAATCAGATGAAAAACGAGCTAAGTTTGCATAATTGGCAGTTTCAGTCCCCCGACTTTCTAAATTGGCAGAAATAGTCCCTGAGCACTTATTTTAAAAGAAAAGTCACCAAATGTCCTTTTGAAATCATAAGTCGTCATAATTAGCCCTTTGGTGAAAAATTTCATAAGTTTTGAGAATTTACAAGTTTGGTCCCTGCACTTTCAGAATTTTCAAAAATGGTCCTTGGGAAAATTAAACTTGTCATAATTGGTCCCTTGGAATAACTTTGAAAATTTGGCAGTTTTGGTCCCTCAAATATCAGAAAATGCAAGTTTGGTCCTTGTTATTTAATACCATGACCCTTGAACCTTTGCTTGGACCTTGACCCCTGCCATAACACCCATTACCCCTGTAAGATATAACTTTTCACATACACATCAAACCATAACAACAAGGTGGCGAATAAGTGGGATTCTAGAGAGAGAAAGTTAGAGGTTTAGGGAACTTAGTAAGAGAAAGTGAAAGATATTATTATGAGCTCCAACTCTCTACCTTGGGAGGTAGAGAGTATTTATAGTCTTACATAACACGCCACACATCGGGCTGTGGATCAGGCATACAGTGGGTAAAGACCCTTCCGTCCTCCACGGTGATACAAAACTAAATACTACTTAACTTAAGATAACTACGACTACGAGCTTTCTAACGATTACATATACTTGAGGTGACCGACTCTTTAATACTGGGAATTTCTAATTCCTAACAATCTCCCCCTAAGGGAGGTCACCTCAATCATGTACCAAAATTACAATGAATACAACTAGATATTACATTAAAAATTGTTCTTGCATTCTTGATGTAGACCTTTGCTTCTAAGCTCGTAGTCATTGATTCTTCACATTGCATGTTTGGTCATTTCAAGTGGAGGTCTTTTACTGATCCACGTGATAATGAATTTGAGCCATCATTAGAGATCATCAGCAATCAAACATCTCTGACACATCCTTTGTGGTGTTGGTATTTTGTGATGTTGTGACTTTAGGACCGACATGCTCACATTCTGGATCATGATATCTTCTGATCAGAGTAGCGGAAGCATTTGTTGAATCATGATATTGGCAGCAGCGTAGCAGAAGCATGGAGTGAAAATATCAGAGTCATTGGTGCACTAATCATGATTTCTTTTGAGATGAATGTGTAGTGTGAGCATGCGGCTATGGATTGACCGCTTCATTCTGATCAGCTGCAAACGTCGGGTGTACCTGCATACAACAGTTAGCAATAAATCGCGCGAAAGTGTCTTTGATCACTTTCGTTGAATTGAGGTACACGGCCCACGGTTCCCCGTTGATCAGTACGAGTACTGCCTGTGATCAGGTAGGATTCCTAAGAATCTCCTTGACAGGGTTTCACAGCTGTTCTAGCTGTTCTCAAGCTGGAACATCTCAAAGAAGACAACACGGAGTGAGTGAACCAGCGAATTTTAAGTCCACTGATTGATGAAAAGAGATTTGAAAAAAAAAACAATCGTGTATTGCTCAATAGAAATTGTTTTTGCAATACAACGAAGGTTTTATTGAAAATCAATTATCAATCATAAAAACCAAGGTTGTCAAGATCGGGATCCTACCCAGGATCGTTTTCGTCTTTGCAAGATCGTGATCGTAAGATCGGATCAGGATCTTAAGATCCTACTCTAATGTTATTTCTTAATAGTTTATGTAATTTTATACAAATCTACAAATTCTAATACATTATAACCACAAAATACTATGAATGTTTCATATAAATGTTGTCCTAAATTATGATTACAAAATGTATAAAAAGATTAACATGTTGTTTTTTGAATTCTACAAACAAACAACCCAAAAATTTGTTGTTTTTTAGTTTGTAATCCGAGAAAAGTAAGATCGGATCGGATTAGATCGTAAAATCGTATGGTCAAGATCGGGATCCTGTAAGATCTTGAGCTTGCAAAGATCCTATGTAGGATCCGGATCGTTTTTGCTTTGCAGTATCGTAAAATCGTAAGATCCTAAGATCAGGATCGGGATCCTGACAACTATGATAAAAACACCTTTTGGTTTGAAAAGTTAGTACACGGTCGATGTGCTAAAGAAAAGAGTTTTTAAGCACAATGACCGGTTTTTCAAAGGTATCCGTCAATCCATAACCTAAACCAGGATTGATTCAAGAGATTGAATCGCCCCATTGTTTCTGTTCAGTTGTCACATGGTTGATCTATATAATAGATCTCACATGCCACCTACCAGGAGCTTGTTTGATGTTGGCTCCAGAAGGCTTTCCATCTTCATAGTGAATATGTAAACACATCACTCAGATGTTCAGGCAATACCACAAGGATAATGCGTAGGACTCAAGATATAATCTCTCTTTCCACATTGTGTGAAACAGAGAGTCTTCATTGAAAGTGTCCTAATGAGATTTATTGATGATCTCGTGGCTCTAGACTCAATATGTGCATATTTGGATCCTGTGCCGGAGACTAGGGAGAAGGTCTCCTTCTTCAATATCAACCATCTCTAAGAGAAAGTCGATAGATAATGTCGGTTCCCCGTGAGAATGAAACAAGTCCTTTTAAGAGGAACTTGAGTGGTTTGGAAAGTTGAAGTGCAGTGCGTCACTGGGTCCATGACGTCTTGTCTTCAATACTGATGTTACCATCAGTAGCATATGAATTGAACCCGGTTTCTGCCCTAAGGTTGAATAAATGGAGGGCTATTTGTTTTCACCCTTTTCACATTCAATTCTTTTTAATTCTTCAACCCCTTCAGTGCTTACCGAGACTTCATAGCTAGAACCTTGTTGGGTTTATTCCAGTACTAGCTCAGTCTTAGTCCGCACTCTTCCCATATCTCATTTTTCTCCTTTTATCATCATACCTAAGGACTTCTACACTAACTAGTGGATTGTCCCTGGGTAGATCCCTCCGGTTCTGGCGGATCATGGGAACACATACCTAACCTTATCATCCTTATATCACCGTACATAAAGTAGAGTTGGTCGGTCTATATGGTATTGTTCATCTGCCATTGGAACCAATTGAAAACCATTTGAAAATCAATTCAGATACTTGTGATATATTATCAAAGCATTTTGTACCTGAATTGTTTTTGATATTTTTAGAACGAGAACTCCCCCTCAACATGTGCATCAAGTATTTGAAAAATGTTTTGCACACGGAGGCAAGAGAAAGAATTAACTTCTTTGATTACCATTTTCTAAAAGATATCAACATCACTTCCCACATCAAATCAAGTAGATATAGTATTTCCGGGAAGGATGAGGTTTCCATAAATTCGCTCCCCCTCAATATGTGCCTCGAGGTTTGAAAAGAGTTTTGCACATACTAGAGGGACCTTGCACATTGAAATAAGTTGATCACATTTCAAATCATAGGTTTAAGATGGATGCTCCCCCTCAACATGTGCATGGAAAATTTGAAATCGTTTGTCACATGTGGGCAGGATAGCATGTACATCCTTATAAAACCATTTACCTAATTATCAGTTTAAATCCAATTTAAATCACACATTCTCCCCCGATCACAATTATCAAATCATTTGAGATTTGTGATCTCTTATTGATTTAAATTGATTTTGATATCTTTTAAGGGGAATTGTGACTTGATTATGAAAGCGTTTTAACTGATAAGGATCGGATTTTAAGACTTTAAACTCCATTGATAAAAACATGCATGTACATCTTTTGAAAACAATTTAATGCCAAATAACTTTTTAATTTAATTGAAATCATTCTCCCCCTCAATCAATGACATAGGTTGTTGATTGAGAGATAGAGAATTTGACAAATAAGTCCTGATGATTATCAAAAATAGAGATCGAGTTATTTTTCAAAGCATTTAGTTTTCAGCAGATAAATGTTTATAGAATCAGAGCATGGAATTTTGAAAACATGATAAAACATGGCTCTGTTCTTTCTTTTAAACCCGGGTTATTGCCTGAAAAATGACAATAAACCATTTTTTCTCTTTCTCCCAATTTTTTTTTTTTTTTTTTTTTTTTTTTAATAAAAATTCGAACAACATCTAAAGTCCCGTGTCATTCTTTGAATGACAACATCAAGACCGTAGATATAATCGAATCGAGAGAAACATGACAAAATGACAATAATTTTTGAAAATTTTTCGAATTTTTCAAATTTTTATGGGTTTTGAAAGATTTATATTTTTGTAATTTGTTTTTCGAATAGATATATACAAGAGATAGAAGAAGAAAGACCTTTACTCCTCGTCTTCCTCCTGAAGACGTTTGAGTGTTTCTGGTTGAAGGCTTTTCAAGCCAAGACGTGGAAGAATAAACTCAAAACGTTCTCTTGGAAGAGCTTTGGTGAAGATGTCTGCTAACTGATATTCAGACCTCACAAAATATAGTTCCACCACACCTTTTTCCACTTGTTCCCTGATGAAATGATGTCGAATGTCGATATGCTTTGCTCTTGAGTGTTGAACGTTGTTGCATGAGAGAGCAATAGCACTTTTATTATCACAGTACAGAGGGATTTTGTTGAATACAAAGCCATAGTCAGATAATTGAGATCTCATCCATAAGATTTGAGCACAACAAGATGACATGGCTATGTATTCAGCCTCTGTAGAGGAAATAGAAGTACTCATTTGCTTCTTTGAAGACCAGCTCACAAGCTTATCACCCAAAAACTGAGCACCTCCTGACGTACTTCGACGAGTATCTTGACACCCTGCATGATCTGCATCTGCATATGCTGTTAGTGACATACCGGTGTCTTTTGGGTACCAAAGTCCCATATTGATGGTTCCTTGGAGATACCGAAAGACCCGTTTAACCGCTTCAAGGTGCTTTTTAGTAGGCTTAGCCTGGTATCTAGCACACATGCAAACAGCGAACAAGATGTCTGGTCTACTAGCTGTGAGGTACATCAGGGATCCAATCATACTACGATATTTTGTTTGGTCAATCATGATCCCTGAGAGGTCCTCATCTAGTTTGGTTCGGTCAATCATGGGGGTGTCAACAGGGTCACTTGAATCAAATCCAAATTTCTTTAAAATCTCTGTTGCATATTTAGATTGATTTATGAAAATGCCTCTGGGACTTTGTGAAATTTGTAATCCCAAGAAAAATGACATTTGTCCCATCATTGACATTTGAAACTTTGAACTCATTTCATTTGAAAAACGATCACATTCCATTGGGTCTGTCGAGGCAAAAATAATATCATCAACATAAATTTGAACATGAATTAAATGTTTGCCTGACTTCCTGGTGAACAATGTAGGATCAACTACTCCTTTGATGAATCCGGTTGATAGAAGAAACTTTGACAGTGTATCATACCATGCCCTTGGAGCTTGCTTTAAACCGTAAAGAGCCTTCTTCAAACGATAAACGTGAGTAGGATGCTCTTGATTCACAAATCCTTCAGGTTGGCTGACGTAGACGACTTCTTTAAGATCTCCGTTCAGAAATGCCGTCTTTACATCCATCTGATATACTACCATGTTCTTACTAGCAGCATTAGCCAGAAAGATTCTGATTGCCTCGATTCGAGCAACTAGAGCAAAAGATTCTTCAAAGTCTATACCCTCCTCTTGACGATATCCTTTAGAACCTAATCGAGCCTTGTTCTTCAACACATCACCATGCTCATCAAGTTTTACTTTGAAGATCCATTTGAGAGCTATAATCATAGCACAGTCTGGAGCAGGTACTAACTCCCATACATCAAGACGATCAAACTCATGAATTTCATCTTGCATGGCATTGAACCAGCTATCTTCATTCATGGCAGTTTTAACATCTTTTGGTTCTATCTTAGATAGTACGGAGTTGAAGAAGCACCATAAGGCATCGGTTGCGAGTTGTTTCCGGGTTGATACAGGACGAGAGGGATTTCCAATGATGTTGTCTAAGGGGTGATCGTGAGTCCATTTTCTGAGGTGTTCATGTGGCAGTTGTTGAGGAACTGAGGTAGCTGAGTCGATGTCTCCTGAGGAAGATGGTTCTGATGATGATTCAGGAGTAGCAAATATGTTTTCAAATGGAGCATCTTCAGGAGTTGCAAAGGGATTAACTTCATCATTGATGCCAGAAACATTTCCATGATGTATATTTGAAGAATGATGATTTGTTGATGAGACTGAAGGATCAGCAGCAGGTGCTTCTTGACTTAAAGGTATTGAGACTGAGGGATTGATTTCATTCACTGGAATATGAACATCCTCTGTCGTAGGAATCAGCACCTCATTAGTAATTGAATCATACAGTTCATCAAACATAGGATCAAACAATTTCTTTACATCATCTTCAGATGGAGGTACATATGGAGTTTCATGAGAGGAGTTTGGAACAAGGGATGAACCAATGGGACTGTTATGAAGAGCGGGTCCTGAGCTGGAGTGTCCAGGAGCCATTTGACCGGTCAGCTCATCGAACGTAACGTGAATTGTTTCCATGATATTTCGGGTTCTTTTGTTGTAGATTCGGTATCCCTTTTTGTTTGGTGCATATCCTACAAATACTCCAATGTCAGCTTTAGCCCTAAGTTTGCCTAAGTCTTGACCCTCATTAGTTGGATAGCACAATGCACCAAACACACGAAGGAAAGATAGATTATGTTTTCTGTTGTGGACAAGTTCATATGGAGTTTTTCCATGAAGAGTGTGAATCAGGGAACGATTTTGTGTGTAGCATGCAGTGGCAATAGCTTCAGCCCAGAGAAACATTAGAACCTTTGAGTAGATCAGCATTGTTCTAGCGGCTTCAACAAGAGTGCGATTTCGTCTTTCAACTACACCGTTCTGTTGAGGGGTTCGTGGAACACTTCTTTGATGGCTGATTCCAACGCTTTCATAGAATTCACTAAGTTGTTTGTTGACAAACTCAGTTCCATTGTCTGTTCTGATAATTCTGACAGTTTTGTTAAGTCGAACCTGCAGTTGTTTGATGAGTTTGATGATGATATCAGGAGTTTCATCCTTTGTCCTTTAGAACTTGACCCAGGTGAATCTAGAGTAATCATCAACCACAACTAGCACATATTTCTTCCCAAAGATATTCTGCACCCTCATTGGTCCACATAAATCCATATGAATCATATGAAGAACTTCTGTGACAGAGTTGGTAGGTTTGGGTTTATGGGCATACTTCTTGCTTTTTCCCAATTGACATGCTGAACAAAGATGATCCTTTTCATACTTTAGTCTAGGTAAACCTATAACTAAGTCCTTTCTGGAAAGATCGTTGATGGTGCCGAAGTTCAAGTGATTGAGACGACGATGCCATAACCATGACTTTGTTTTTGAAGCCTTTGATAACAAGCAGATTGGAGAAGCCCTCATCATGTCATCGATAGAGATGGTGTAAAGATTTGACCCACGAGTTCCTTTTAACAGTTCCTTACCATTAAGATCTCTAACAAAGCAGGTATGTTTTCTGAAGGCAACTTCTAGATCAGAATCACAGAATTGACCAACAGAGAACAGATTATGACCCAAACCTTCTACATAGTAAACTCTAGAGATGACACTATCACCAACAACATAATCTCCATAACCCATAATAGCACCGAAATGATCATTACCAAATCTAACAGTCCCGATGAATTTGCTCACGAAGTTCATGAGCCGAGACCGGTCTCCAGTCTATGCTTGGAACAGCCTGAGTCCAGGTACCACAGAACGATTTGAACGATCTGCAGTTGAACACAGACAAGAATGGATAACTGGATAATTGGGATCCCCATGCAAGAATGGGTTCCATTTGGTTAGTAACAATATTTGGAACACCCACATCAGAAATAGAAGCATTCATATCAGAAAGTGAGGCAATGGAATTGTTGTGAATAGATGCAGTACTAGTATCAGTATTAGCCCTGTTCACAGTGTGATCACATCTTAAGGGAATAGTTCTACCAGTAGGCATCCATTTTCTAGTGGGCATTATCTGATTAGTCTTAAGACCAACAGGTGTCCAATAAAAGCCTATTTTACTGAATGTTCTTCCTGTGGGTTTCCACTGTTTTCTAACTTTCTTTCGTTTTTGCCTTTTAGCCTTCTTAGCATGAATTTTAGCATTAACAATATTAACTGGACAATTAACATCATTAGGCAGAACAGTAACACCACATTCATGATTAGAAACAGAATTCAAGCAGACATCAGTACATGGTTTGCAAATAGCATCAGAATTTGAATTAATTACAGCACGCCTATGGCAAATACTAGAATCAACACGATTCGTTTTATTCGATTCAAATTTAAAGTTCCTAGATTGTTCTTCTACTCTTTTCCAGTGCACATTCTTAGCTTGCGAGGTCCTATCATTCCTTGTATTGTCTTGAGACTTTGACCTGCTCCCTTTAATATCACTGATTACTCCTGTAGAGGGAATGGGAACATTAGTTTGTTTTACTACTCTTTGCACCACCTGTTTAGATGTGCTGGGATCTGAACTACATGCAGGTGCACTACGGTTCACATTCTTAAAACTAGAGGTGCTGAGATTTGTACTCCTTGAAGGCATATTTGAGTTCTCTTTCTTAGCATTGACTGATCTAGAATCTGAGCAACTCAAAGGCACACTACGGTTCACATTCAAAACATTGGGAATCGAATGTATATCATACTTAGCGTTAGGCATTGAGCATGGAATCAAAGGGTTAACTCTCTCACCTAATGACTTTGGGCATATTGTGATCAAGCATTCTAAGATTTCTTGAGATCGTTTGGCATATAAGCATGCATGTCCAATTGCATTATCATGAGGTTTCTCTAGCTTATCCTCTTCAACAATCTCACGCAGGCATTCTAAGCAATCCTTAAGAGATGAGAAGTATGTTTGAATAGCTAGTTTGTTGTTCCTTAGATGAGGAGGGACATATGTTACAGACAAAGCATATTTATTACACGATTGAACCTTTGATACACCATTCTCCCCATTGGTCATTGGCATTTTCCCTTTTACCTGACTCTTCAGATTCTCAATTTCCTTTTGCAATGAAGCTATTTGTTCATTATTCTTGTTACGAGTGACCTTAATTGATTCAAATAACTCATTGAAATGACGTTTAACCTTTTCATTTTCTTCTAGAAAACTTTCGTTTTCCTTTTGTAAAGCATTTACTAAGTTTTGAAGATGAAACGTTTGAGAATTCTGAGAATCTAAAGGAGGAAGCATTTGGGAGCCTGTCATATTGTTCGTTTGACCCTTTAATTGAGATATTTGTGCTTTCAACTTTCTGATCGTGTTGCACTGAGCTTGAATCTGTTCATCACGTTTGTTAATTTGAAAAACTGCATCAAACTCTGGAGCATCTGAAGATGTCTTGACATTTGAGGTTTTGACATTTTCTTTAAGATGTTGATATTTTAGTTGTAAATTAAAATGCTCAACTTCTAGTTTAGAAAAATGCTTCACGAAATTGTCGTGATCATCCAGTTCAATTTTCTCGTTTAGTTTAGAATTAGTTTTTTCAAGCTCAATGACACGATCATGGGAGACTTTCAGGGCAACAGATAGTTCATGAAATTTGGAAGCATTAATAGAGCAATTTGAAGCAGTAAAAAATATATCTTGAGCAACACATTCAGTAATAAGAGTCTCATTCAATGTATGCAGGTTCTTCCTCTCAATCTCATTATATTTTAGTGCACGCTCATAGTCACTAATTTCAACTATTATTGCATCAAATTCCTTTTCCATTCCCTTAATATCCGTTTCTATCCCCTTTTTAAGACTCTCAAAGTGATCTTTTAGAAATTTAAAGAAAGGCATGACCTCAGTTAAATAACATTCTTTCATTTGTTCAAAACCCCTTTCTCCTTCAGTTATGCCAGTGGGTGTGATCCTTTTCTTGCAAGTTTTCTCAAAATCAACAAATAGTTGAAAAATAACGTATTGGCTAATTAAGGTCTTGCTTTTAGTGGCAATTGTTCTAGGAACAAGATGCATTGGTGTGTTAGGAGGATACACAGTTGCTCTAGGCATTTTCCAAAGGGGAGGGTTTGTTTCTGCAATATTTTCAGCTTTCTGCTTATCTAAATCCATTTTCCAGAAGACTTGTTCGGGAGTCAACAATGTCTGAGTCTTAAACTTGTTCAAGGAAATCCAGTTTTCCTTCTTGTAGTCATGGGGAGTGATAATTACTTTCTTCTCTTTGCATTTAGGATCATTTAGTTTCTTATTCATCTTCTCCCTAGTGACTTCATCTAATTTCTTGTCATCCTCAGTGCACTCAAAGCAACTAGGTTTTTGTCTAGGTTTAAGAATCTCATTTCCATCATAGATAACACTTTGAGCTGCTTTTGCTATCTTTCCATACTCAGGGTTGGGTTTATCTATAATGGGAACACTATGCTTATCGCTTAGAACTCTATGCTTAGTGATCATGTGAGCAGTCTGAATGGTGTTTCCTTGCATGTACAACTTGTTTTCAAGTTTGTTTTTCAAAGTTTTCAGATTAGAAAAATCTCTCAAGAGCTTTGATTCTTTTGCATTAAATTCTTGCTTAAGCATTTTCACATTTTCTTGAAGTTCTTGTTTTTGCTTAGCTGTTTTAGAAAGTTTTTCTTGCAAGGAATTTAATTCTTGTTTCAATACTTCTTCTCTAAAATTACTTTTTCTAATTACTGTACGCACTTGGTCATCCATTTCCTGCTCACGAGTGGTCAACTCAAATTTAGCGCGTTGTTCATAAATAGCAACACGTTCTTTATAGGCATTTAGTTCAGAAATTACAGAATCATCAGGGGCACATGCAGTGTATTCATCAAAAACATAGTCATTGTTGACTGCAGAAGATGCATCACTTGGTACAACTTCACTTTCACTTTGTTTCACATATTGATCATATGGGACAATGTCGGTATTACCCATATTGTCAATATTTGATTCAATAGTTTCAGTTGATAGTACGTTGTCATGCATCTTTTGCACATCAGCATCATCGTATAGTCTTAGTACCTCTGAGATGAGTTTGTCCTTGGATGGGCCAGCTAGTGGTGAAGAAGAGACCTTGGGAGAAACCATTGGAGAAATGCTAGCCATAAAAATTATGTGTGCAGTTGGTCCATCATCCACATCAGAGTCGTATGCATCACAATCAGCAACTTGAAAGGCATTCTGATGATTGTGACCTATCTCCTGAATAGGCTGCTCATCCACATCTGCATCATAAGTCTTGGCATTGCCCTCAGCAAGAAATAACAATTCCTCTTCATCCAAAGCAGCACCATTGTCCTGAGCTTGTACAAGCAGCATCTTATCTCTGAAGTAATCAGCATTCTGTGGACGCTTTGGAGATGTGCAATTTCTAGCAATGTGTCCCTCACCACCACAGTTATAACATTTGATCGGCTTAGCTTGACCTTGGTTACCATTCCTTCCTCGATTCTGGTTACCAACATAACCTCTACCAGCTCCACCTCTTCCCTGATCATACTGTCTTTCCTGAACTGGTTGCACCACGATCCTTCCATCTTTAACAGTAGCTTGATTGTGTGGGTTAGATGCAGTTCTGAGGTTGTTGTTGGTTTGTGGGAGAGAATTCATGTTTTGACTAATCAGAAGAGCTAGTTGATTAATGAAGTTACCCACGTGTGCATCAGCATCAGCTTGTTTGCACATGGGATCTGGAATGAGTTTGTGATTACCATTACCCAAAGGTATGACTTGTGAGGCTTTGGTTGTGATTCCGATGTTTGAGTAGAATGCAGTTGAGTCATTAGACGAGCTTGTCTCTCCCTGGTTGGTTCTGAACTGATTGAGAACCAATTTTTCAAACATAGCATGTCTCTCATTCTGAAGGAGGAAGGCATAGAGTTGCTCATAGTTTGTATTCTTCAATCCTTTAGTGAGCTTCACAGAAGTGACAAACTTGTGCCATTCGGGATTCATGTTGTTCACAAATTTTGAGTTCAGCTGAATGTTAGGCATAGTCATTCTGATGTTTCTCATGTCATTCACCAACTTATGGAATCTCACATAGTACTCATAGACACTCTCATCTGGTTTCATCTTGAAGTGTTCAAATTCGTCATAGAGTTGTGATTCTCTGTCTTCCATAGTTAATTCTGATCCTGAGAGAAGCATCTTGACATTATCCCATACTGCCTTTGCATCGGTGTTGTGATTGATCAGCTTGTAGATGTCTTTAGGAAGACCTTGAAGAACAATGTTAGAAGCCCTGATATCTGCATCGAATCTCTTTTTCTCCTTATCATCAAGCTCATCATACATTTTAGGTCTGTCCATTCCGTAAATAGGAGTTCCATCATCATTAGTATCAAGTATATCTCTAGTCGTCTCAACTCGATACGGTCCTTCATCAATTGATTTGAGAATGTTGACACCATTTTCCTTTCCAAGGCAGTACAATCTGATTCGTTGAGCCCAAGAATCATAGTCAGTTCTGTCAAGCATGGGTGGACGAGTATCTGAGCCAGCTGCTTGAACATCTTCGGCAACAGTGGAGATGATAGTAGGAACGTTGGTAGACATGTTAACAGATTAAACGGGATTTTATAACTCTATGATTAAACCGGGAAATAGATTCTTTCACGGGATTTTACTAAATCAAGAGAAAACCATAAACACTCACTCAAGTCGCTAGAAGATAATGCACTAAGTCGCTAGAAGATAATGCACTAAGTCGCTAGAAGATAATGCACTAAGTCGCTAACACTTAATTCGCTACACCACTAAGTCGCTAGAGTCCCAAGTCGCTAGACAAAAGCAAGTCGCTAAGTAGTAACTCGCTACAGACCAAGTCGCTAGCAAAATTTTGGCAGCAATTCGCTACTCAAGTCGCTAGAGATACAAGTCGCTAAAGAGCAACTCGCTACAGACCAAGTCGCTACCACCAAGTCGCTACTCGTAGTGGAGAGTCCACTACTTGTACTTTAACTCGCTAGATCTAACTCGCTAGGTCTAAAGCTGTAACTCGCTACAAATTTGTAAAGCAAGTCGCTATGAAGAAAAATCATCCGTGAGCTAAGTCGCTAACTTGAAAAACCATATAAACATCACTTTTCAATCCAAAAACAACCCAACCAAGATGATTCAAGCTTACCAAATGAAAACCTAAACACTTGTGATGATTCTAAACATAAACGTACTAACAAAATTCAAACTTTAACACAAGAAATCAACCAAATGATGCAAAAACCACTAAACTTTTTCAAACTCAAAAACCACCTAAAAACCACTAGAAATCCAAAGATGTGCAAGATATGATCTAACCATGGCTCTTGATACCAATTGTAAGATATAACTTTTCACATACACATCAAACCATAACAACAAGGTGGCGAATAAGTGGGATTCTAGAGAGAGAAAGTTAGAGGTTTAGGGAACTTAGTGAGAGAAAGTGAAAGATATTATTATGAGCTCCAACTCTCTACCTTGGGAGGTAGAGAGTATTTATAGTCTTACATAACACGCCACACATCGGGCTGTGGATCAGGCATACAGTGGGTAAAGACCCGTCCGTCCTCCACGGTGATACAAAACTAAATACTACTTAACTTAAGATAACTACGACTACGAGCTTTCTAACGATTACATATACTTGAGGTGACCGACTCTTTAATACTGGGAATTTCTAATTCCTAACAACCCCCCTTATTTAACCCCCCCCCCTCCACTATTATTACCCCCGGTCAACTTATGGTCAAACCCCAACACCTTTTCCCTCCTTTTTCCACCATCTTCACCCACCCCTCTGCAAAACCAGAGAATCCCTCACCTCCAGCTCAACATACCACCACCTTATCACTCCACCTCCACAAACCAACAAGAAGCATTTAAAGCTTCTCCTCCCTTGCACTCAAAACCCTCCCCCCAGTTGATATATTTTTTGGCGCCAAAATCTCATCAACGGCCAATATGAGCTCCAGTGATCCAATGGCCCCAAATAGAAGTGGGAAATGCTCAGAGATGTGAGAGAAGGCCTTTTGCATATAAATAGAAGAAAGAGGAGAAGAGCAAGAGAGTAGTTTTTAGTTTTAGTTTTCTTGTATGTCGTTCTTATTTCAATTGTCTTAATTAGTTTCAAAAATTGTAATCTTAAGTTTTCCTGTACTGAACTAAAGCTATTTAGTTATTGTAATTTGCTTTCAAGTAGTAATTCAAGGTTTTATCAAAGTTTCATGTTTGTATGTTCCCTGTTTTAAAATCAGTGCAAATGTTATTAAGTTCAGGTTTCAATTAGCCTATTTCAAATTCAAATAAGCTTACTTAAGCTTCTGATAGCTTTTAGTAAGCTTATAATTCAGTTTTAAGCTAATTCTCATATTGGTCAACAAAAGTCAACTGAAAAGTTCAATATGGACTTGGTTATGGAATTGGGTTGATGCAGAGCTTGGATTGGGTTGGAATAGCTTAGGTTAGTGTAGTTATGGTTCTGGATTGAGCTTCAAAATAAGCTGGACTGCTGTAAGCTTCTCATTCACTTTATGTCATTTTGAGCTCAAATCTGCATATCATTGTTCTATTTGAGTTAGTGTTAATTGTTAGTTTAAATCATTGCAGTTAGATTCATTTAGGTTAGTTATAGTTGGATTGAGCATTAGTTTGCATTAGTTAAGTAATTTTTTAGTTAAAATCTGCATTAAGTCATTTGAACTAGTGATTGGTACAAACTGTCAAAATGAATTAGAGGTTTAGAAAGTGGTTAAGATCTGTTGCTATAGTCCCATTTAGTTGTAATATAACCAGTTTAGCCTTCATTTTGCATCTCTAATAGCTAAAAGTCAAAATCAACATAAATCTGTCCTAATTTCATATCTGTTAGAAATTTTTAAGATCATAAGTTTGATTTGTGTTTAGAATTCAGTAGAGTAGCTTTATGTAACTTTGTTTTAGCTTGAAACATCATTATCAGTTCACAAATTAAGCTCAAATTTCATTTTAGTCAAAATATCATTTCTGTATAAAAAGTCAAAAGTTGGAAAATCTGATTTTTACCCAACTTGGTTGATTTTTCATGGCTTCAACTTTGGTTCAATTCAAGTGAAATTTTGGGCTTAACAACTTCAGTTAGTCAAGAGCTTAAATCTGATTTTTGTGTAATTTTAGTAATTTTCTATAAGCTCCTAATTAGCTTGTCAAATGGGGCAAAAGTGCCATGTGCACACACTCAGCATACACTGAGTGTGCACAGGCAACTTGCAGCCTTTGCATAGGGTTAAATTTACATAGTTAGGGTCTGAAAATTGGTCCAAGTGTTCTTTGCTTGGTAATCTTGAGGACCTCAGTTCTGGTTTTCAGTTTGGGATAGTAGATAAGCTGTTTCAGTAGCTTAAAGTGGATAGGTTAGAGCTGTTTGGCTGCTTAGCTTATTTCAAATCAAAGCTTGTAGCTTGGTATTCAGTGGCATAGCTTAGTTGAATTTAGCTCATTTTAGGTAGCTATAGCATAATCTAGTTTCTGTGTTCATTTGGTGTCCATTTGTGGTCTTTGGCTTATTATTAAGTGCTTATTCATAAGCAGTTTGCACTGCAGCCTCATATTCTCAAACATAAGCCATAGTTTTTATATTTTTCTTAGACTTAGAATATAATTTTAGACTTTTCCTGAATTTTTCGTAATTTTTCATCACTGTTTGCTATTTTTTCTAATTTAAATCAGTTTTTAAGCCTTTTTAAATAGCTTTTAATACAAATAAATCAGAAAATCTTCAAAAAAATAAGTTTTCAATTTTCATAGATTAAGATAAATATAAAAAGCAAAAAAAAAAATCCAGATTTTTCTTAGTTAAATTTGTAATTTTTAGCCATTTAATTAGTTTGAAATAGTTTTTAATTCATAGAAAATAGAAAAATAATCAGAAAAATACGAAATTAGTTTTGAAAATTCTCTTTAGTTATTTTAGATTTTTGAAAAATAGTTTCACAATTTTCCTCTTTATTTTCATAATTTTTAGTATTTTAATTTAGATTTAAAAGTTAAAATTAGTTTTTAATTTAAATTTATAAAAGAAAAATCAAGAAAATCAAATTTTAAAAATAGTGATAGCATTTATTTAATATAATTTAGCTTTGTAATTTTCTTTCATTTTTCCTTTGTCATCTAGTATCAATCACAAACCTTTTTCCCGTTCAATATCACCCGATCACTACACGTTTGGTTATTCAGTCGCACAACTCGTTGGGACTTAACGACCTGGGGAAACACTAAACTCTCCTGGACTTAATTGCATTGCGTTCTCAAGCTGTCTGGCTTTTATTACGGTTGACCATTCACAAGTGGTTGACTTGTGTAATAAAACTGACCGTTTGGAGCCAATCAAATTTTGGCGCCGCTGCCGGGGAGCTGTGCTAATAATCTTACGTTTAGCAGATTAGTGATTTGAATATTCACTCCTTGTTCATACCATCTATATATATCTATATTTTCTTATAAAAATCAAAAATCCAAAAACATCTTAAAATATATAAAACACAAAAATATTTTTCTTTTGTTTCTACATATATATAAAACCATAAAACTTAAAAAGATTCTTCTTTCCCCATTTTCATAATTCCCTTGACTCTGAGATTCCTTAGAGTTGAATCTAGTGCATGCGCACTCGTTCTTCTAGATCATTGAGTCCTTTTCATGATCTAGCAGAAATTCCTAGAAGACGTTCTCATAGACGTGCTGCCCAAATAGTCGAACCCGAGATTCGTACTATTCCAAGCAACAATATGGCAGACGAACGAACTATGGCGGAAATGCTCCAGGCACCCACCGAGGGTTATGGAGATGCCATCATTTTACCAGCAATCAATTCTGATCACTTTGAATTGAAGACACATTTGATCCAACTTGTGTCTACAAATCAATTCCACGGGTTTGATCGAGAAGACCCGTATGCACACATCCGTTGGTTTAACAAGTTGACTTCAACGATCAATTTCAAAGATGTACAACAAAAAGTGATCAAGTTGATGCTATTCCCATTCTCACTTGAGGGGACAGCCCGGAGTTGGCTGGAAAAAGAATCCCCTCGATCCATCGAAACTTGGGAGGATCTTGTTCAAAAGTTTGTCAATTATTTCTTTCCTCCATCAAAGACGACTAATCTTAAAAATGAAATTTCTGGATTTCGTCAAAATTTCGATGAAAACTTTGGAGAGGCATGGGAGAGATTCAAAGATCTCCTCAGGAAATGCCCCCATCATGAATTCACGGAGCTTCAACAAGTTAATATCTTTTATAATGGGTTGAACGGTAACGATCAAGATTCTTTGAACGCAGCCGCATGTGGCAATATCTTGAATCGTAAGCCTAAAGATGTGATTGAGATTTGCGAGCAAAAATCAAAAGTTCCTATTTCTCGCAACAAAGTCAATATTCCGAACACTCCTGCTTCTTCATCCAGTAACTCTTCTGAGTTAGCCGCTCCGTTAGCCGCTCTAACGGACGTCATCCGTTGTATGATGAAAGAGGTAAAGGAAATCAAAAGCGAAATTCATAAGCCGGAACCAATCAAAGCCGTAAACAAGGTGTGTGAAACTTGTAGTGGTCCACACGCGTATTATGATTGTCAAGCAACCGATGCTTCTTTTTACCAAGCTCCCGTAGCTTCTGTAAACCACAATCAATACCGACCACAAGCTGATCCTCACTACCGTGCACCTAGCGGTATGACACCACCTGGTTTTCCTCCTGTGCAAAACCATGGCAATCAAAATCGCTTTGTTCCGAATCAAGGACAAAACTTCAATAACTCTCAAAATTTCAATCAAAACCGGAACAATTTCAACCAACCATATCAAGCTCCAAATCAGCAAAGTTATCAACAACCTTCTCAAGCTCCCCCACCAAATGACTTCATGAAAATTACTGAGTCAAGCGTACGTTCAATGCAAACTCAGATCAATAACATGAGAGTTGAGCTAAAAAAGGAAATTGATACCACAATGTCTCGGCAGACAAATGAGTTGAAGAATATGATGAGCAGTTTCATGAACATGAATATGAACAAAGCTTCGTCATCTTCTGGAGGACTCCCAAGCAATACAGTTCCAAATCCAAATGCCGAGTTGAAAGCCGTCACCACTCGTAGTGGTAAGACGCACAATGGACCTTCGACTCCAATGCCTCCTCCACCAGGAGCAATGAGTCAAGTTACCAAGGATACAACGGACAAGGTGCATTTCTCAAGCCCACGAAGTACCGCACACGTCCCACCTTCGGTAGTCCAAGCTTTAAGTCCGGAACCCGAAGTTCCGAAGACAAAATCTGAGCCAGAAATAACTTCAGTCCCGGCTCAAAAGTCTAGTCAGCTTCCTTACCCATCAAGATTGCATGATGAGAAGCTCAAAGACAAAACCAAAGAGCAAATGGAAAAATTTTTCCAAATTTTCAATGAACTACACTTTGATATAAGCTTCGTTGATGCTCTCGTTCTAATGCCCAAATTTGCATCCACGCTTAAAGGCTTACTGAGCAACAAAGATAAGTTATCTGAGATGGCTAAAACCCCTCTCAATGAGCAATGCTCAGCGGTCCTTCTCAAGAAGCTTCCCAAAAAGCTTGAAGACCCCGGCAGGTTTTTAATCCCGTGTGATTTCTTGGGGATGGTTCAATGCTCCGCCTTGGCCGATCTTGGCGCAAGCATTAACCTCATGCCACTCTCACTATGGAAGAAACTGTCTCTTCCTAAACTTACATCCACTTGTATGACACACGAGCTAGCGGACCGTACCATAACTCGTCCACTTGGGATAGCCCAGGATGTCGTGATGAAAGTAGGAAAGTTTCACTTTCCTACTGACTTTGTTGTAGTAGACTTTGATGCAGATCCTAGAGTTCCCCTCATCTTAGGGAGAGCTTTCTTGAGAACGAGCCGTGCTCTAATTGATGTATTTGCTGAAGAGTTGACCATACGGGTTGACAACAAAGAACTCACATTTAATATCAACCAAAACTCCAAACCTCTATCCAAACAGAGTGTTGCTACAATTGATCAAAAATCTGAAAGAATCAATGCAACACTCTCAAATTTCACGGTTAAGAGGAGTCACCAAAAACGTGCTTGATGAGTGTGTAAATACTCATCATTTTTGGTCAAATCTGAACTGCAAAACGTTTAAAAATGCTCAGAAATGCATCAAAATACTGAAAATATTCCAAAATTGCATTTTATATGTTTCAGATGCAAAATGATCAAAATCAGATGAAAAATGAGCTAAGTTTGCATAATTGGCAGTTTCAGTCCCCCAAGTTTCAAAAGTTATCAGAAACAGTCCCTGAGCACTTAATTTCAAAAGTAAAATCACCAAAGGTCCTTTTAAAATCATAAGTTGTCAAAATTAGTCCTTTGGTGAAAAATATCAAAAGTTTTGAGAAATTACAAAATTAGTCCTTCAAGTTTGAAAATTGGCAAAAATGGCCCTTGGAAAATTGGAAAATGTCAAGTTTGGTCCTTGTACTATGGAAACTTGTCATTTGTGGTCCCTTGAAATAACTTTGCAAATTGGCAGCCTAGGTCCTTTGAATTTCAAAAATTACAATAGAGGTCCTTGATAATTAAAAACCCTTTACCCCTTAGACCCTTGTCATTAAACCAATTGGACCCTGCCTTTCCCTTTGGACCCCTGTCAAATACCCTTTTGACCTCCTCTTGCATTATTAACCCCCGGTCAAACCAAATGGTCAAACCAAGCCCTGGCGCCAAAAGTCTTCTTCCCAACCAACACCCTGCAACACTTCACCCTCCCATCCCCCCTCCTCACCTCCACTTTTCCTTGTTCCCCCCACCTCAGCTAACCTCCAAGATGCATTTAATGCATCTCCTCCCACCTCACTCAACCCCACTGTCAAATACTCTTTTTGGCGCCAAAATTCAATCGAAGGGCCAATATCTCTCCAATCCATCCAATGGCTAAGAAAATAGCTGGGAACTGCTCAGAATAGAGAGAGAAAGAGTTTGGGTATAAAAAGGAAGCAAGAGAAGAAGCAAGGAGTAGTCTACTAGTTTTTAAATTTTCATTAATGTCGTTTTTAATAAAAAGTTTTAGTTAAGTTAAAAAACCTGTAATCTTTTGTTGTAATGTACTCATTATAAGTTATTGGATCAATATAAATCATTTTCAAGTGTTAATCCAAGTTGCACTATCAATTTATGTTGTTGAGCTCACTGTTGAAAATTTCCATTTCAAAGTCTTGTATACAAGCTCCCATCAACTTGTTTTTCAGTTCAAACAGGCTTATATTAGTTTATTATAGCTTGTTATAAGCTTGTATTCAAGTTTTAAGCTACATTGGTTCCTGGTCAAAGAAAGTCAAACTGAGCACATTTGGTATTGAGAATGGATAATGGGTAATGCAGTGATGGATTTGGGTTAATTCAGAGATCATTGGGATGATTTATATAGGCTAGTGGTTCTTGGGTTCATTGATTTTCAAGCCATTGTGGCTAAGGACTCTTGTAAGTGAATTTTAAGGTTTCTTTGCATAAGCTTCATTTGTAGTTATAACTAGTTCTTATCTGTTTAATAAGTAGTATTTAGGTTATTTAAATTCAGTTTGATCAATAAATTAGGCTTGTTCAGTGTTTAACTCAGTTTGTATTGCAATTTAGTAGTTAAAGGTGTGTTTGGAATTGCTGTCAAATTAGTATTAGAGGTGTGTTCAGTGGTTGATACTTGTTGTGTTATGTTTGTTTAGCTCAAATAAACTCATTGCGGCCAATAACTTGAGCCTGCACACTCTAAAAGTCAACATTATATAAAATCTGTCATAATGCTTAACTGTTGAAGATTTTGCAAAACCATAATCTTGTTTTGTGTTCAAATATCATTGACAAAGCTTGCAATAGCTTCATTTAATCTTATTACATCAATTTCAGTTGGGAAATCAAGCTCAAAGTTCAAATAAGTCAAACTTTCAAATTTGTATCAAAAGTCAAATTGGACAAAATCAGTTTTGAGCCCATCTGGGAGGAATTTTCATGGACTCATTCTTGAACCAAATCAATTGAAATTGTGGGTGTATAAAGTTCAACTGGTCTCCTTGTTTATTACCATTTTTATAGAATTTTGAAAATTTTTTATAAGCTCCATTTGAGCTTGTCAAATAGCTCTCAGCTCCCCTGTGCAACTGAGTCAGTTGACACTGACTTTGCACAGGTTTGTGCAGCCACTTGCACAGGGCTCACCTTAGCTCACCTTGGTCTAATTTTTGGTTTACAAACCCTTGGCCAGGTCTAGTGTAGGTTCCAAGTTCTTGTTTTTGATTTCTAGCTTATTTGAGTGCTTATTTTGTGGCTGCAACTTAGCACCCAAAACTGTTTTATAGCTTATAAGCTCAAAACCTCAAATCTTATCATCTTGCAATTTAAAGGTCTAAAGCAGTTGAGACTTGTTGCATTTTGGTACTTGTAGCCTATTTTAGCTTCTGTTATCAGTTGGTACCTTTTGGTGCTTATTTGCCTAAAATAAGTGCTTATTTATAAGCACTTATCATAGCAGTTGCTATTTCTTGTACACAACCATCTGTTTTTCCATTTTTCCTAGATTCCTAATATTATTTTAGACTTAACTTGAATTTTTCAGATTTTTCCAGTACTGTTTAGTATTTTTCTTGATTTAATTCAGTTTTTAAGCATTTTTAATTAGCATTTAATACAAAAAATTAAGAAAAGTTTCAAAAAAATAATTTTTCATTTTTATTAAGTTTAGATAAATATAAAAAGCCAAAAAAATATTTTTCCAGATTTTTCTTAGTTAAATTTGTATTTTTAAGTAATTTAAGTAGTTTTAAATAGTTTTTAATTCATAAAAAATAGAAAAATAATCAGAAAAATACAAAAATAGTTTTGAAAATTCTCTTTTGATATTTTAAATTTTTCCAAGTCATAATTTTATTTTTCTAGCTTTATTTCATATTTTCTTGTAATTTAGGTTATTATTTAATAGTTAAAATTAGTTTTAATTAATAATAATTAGATAAATAGTTTTAAAAATAATTTTCTTTTTCTAATAATTTTCTTTTATCATTAGGCTTGTAAAAATATCATTTTCATATTTTTAGGATTAATATTGTGTAAGTTTCACATTTTCTATTGTACGTAACGTAGTTTTTAATTCAGTTTTATAAAAACATAAAATCAAAAACATCATTTTGCAAATAGTGATAGCGTTTATTTAATATTTTTTATCTTTTTAATTTTCTTTAATTTGCATTTAAGCCTCTGTAATTTGTTGGCTTTTTCTGTAGTTATAATAATCAAATCCCTTTTTCTGTTCAAATTCCTCGATCACTATTCGTTGGGTGATCCATTGCATAGCTCGCTGGGACATAACGACCCGGGGAAACCTTATTCTCTCCTGATCTTCATTGCATTGGTGTCTGAGCTGTTTTAAGTTTCTTACAGTTGGCCATTCACAAGTGGTCAGCTTGCGTGAGAAAACTTGACGGTTCAGCATCGATCAAATTTTTGGCGCCGCTGCCGGGGAGCTGTGCTGATTATCTTCCGTCTAGCAGATTAGTTATTTGAATATTCACTCTTTGTTCATACCATCCATCCATCTATCTATATATATCCATATTTTCTTATAAAAAAATCCAAAAACCCAAAAACATCTCAAAACATATAAAACACAAAAATATTTTTCTTTTGTTTTTCTATATATGTATAACCATAAAATTCAAAAATAATCTTCTTTCCCCATTTTCATAATTCCTCTCCTTAGCTCTGAGATTCCTTAGAGTTGACTCTAGTGCATGCGCACTCGTTCTTCTAGATCATTGAGTCCTTTGCGTGATCTAGCAGAAATTCCTAGAAGACGTTCTCGTAGACGTGCTGCCCAAATAGTCGAACCCGAGATTCGTACTATTTCAAGCAACAATATGGCAGACGAACGTACTATGGCGGAAATGCTCCAAGCACCCACCGAGGGTTATGGAGATGCCATCGTTTTACCAGTAATCAATTCTGATCACTTCGAATTGAAGACACATTTGATCACACTTGTGTCTACAAATCAGTTCCACGGGTTTGATCGTGAAGACCCGTATGCACACATCCGTTGGTTTAACAAGTTGACATCAACTATCAATTTCAAGGATGTACCACAAAAAGTCATCAAGTTGATGCTTTTCCCATTCTCACTTGAGGGGACTGCCCGGATTTGGCTGGAAAAAGAACCCCCTCGATCTATCGAAACTTGGGAGGATCTTGTTCAAAAATTTGTCAATTACTTCTTCCCTCCATCAAAGACGACTAATCTTAAAAATGAAATTTCTGGATTTCGTCAAAATTTCGATGAAAACTTTGGAGAGGCATGGGAGAGATTCAAAGATCTCCTCAGAAAATGCCCCCATCATGAATTCACGGAGCTTCAACAAGTCAATATCTTTTACAACGGGTTGAACGGTAACGATCAAGATTCCTTGAATGCAGCCGCAGGCGGCAATATCTTGAATCGTAGACCTAAAGATGTGATTGATATTTGCGAGCAAAAATCAAAAGTTCCTATTTCTCGCAACAAAGTCAATACTCCTAACCCTCCTGCTTCTTCATCCAGTAACTCTTCTGAGTTAGCAGCTCCGATAGCCGCTCTAACGGATGCCATCCGTTGTATGATTAAGGATGTTAAGGAAATCAAAAGCGAAATTCATAAGCCAGAACCAGTCAAAGCCGTAAACAAGGTGTGTGAAACTTGTAGTGGTCCACATGCGTATTATGATTGTCAAGCAACCGATGCTTCCTTTTACCAAGCTCCCGTAGCTTCGGTAAACCACAATCAATACCGACCACAAGCTGATCCTCATTACCGTGCACCTAGCGGTATGACACCACCTGGTTTTCCTCCTGTGCAAAACCATGGCAATCAAAATCGCTTTGTTCCGAATCAAGGACAAAATTTCAATAACTCTCAAAATTTCAATCAAAACCGGAACAATTTCAACCAACCATATCAAGCTCCTAATCATCAAAGTTATCAACAACCTCCTCAAGCTCCCATGCCAAATGACTTCATGAAAATTACTGAGTCAAACATACGTTCAATGCAAACTCAGATCAATAACATGAGAGTTGAGCTTAAAAAGGAAATTGATACCACAATGTCTCGACAGACGAATGAGTTAAAGAATATGATGAGCAGTTTCATGAACATGAATATGAACAAAGCTTCATCATCTTCTGGAGGACTCCCAAGCAATACAATTCCTAATCCCAATGCCGAGTTGAAAGCCGTCACCACTCGTAGTGGTAAGGCGCACAATGGACCTTCGACTCCTATGCCCCCTCCTCCTATGGCAATGAGTCAAGTTACCAAGGATACAACGGACAAGGTGCAATTCTCAAGCCCACGAAGTACCGCACACGTCCCACCTTCGGTAGTCCAAGCTTTAAGTCCGGAACCCGAAGTTCCGAAGAAAAATCCTGAGCCAGAAAACACTTCCATCCCGGCTCAAAAGTCTAGTCAGCTTCCTTACCCATCAAGAATGAATGATGAGAAGCTCAAAGACAAAAACAAAGAGCAAATGGAAAAATTTTTCCAAATCTTCAATGAGCTACACTTTGATATAAGCTTCGTTGATGCTCTCGTTCTAATGCCTAAATTTGCATCCACGCTTAAAGGCTTACTGACCAACAAAGATAAGCTATCAGAGATGGCTAAAACTCCTCTCAATGAGCAATGCTCAGCGGTCCTTCTCAAGAAGCTTCCCAAAAAGCTTGAAGACCCTGGCAGATTTCTAATCCCGTGTGATTTCTTGGGGATGGTTCAATGCTCCGCCTTGGCCGATCTTGGCGCTAGCATTAACCTCATGCCACTCTCAGTATGGAAGAAATTGTCTCTTCCTAAACTTTCATCCACTTGTATGACACTCGAGCTAGCGGACCGTACCATAACTCGTCCACTTGGGATAGCCGAGGATGTCGTGATGAAAGTGGGAAAGTTTCACTTTCCTACTGACTTTGTTGTAGTAGACTTCGATGCAGATCCTAGAGTTCCCCTCATCTTAGGGAGAGCTTTCTTGAGAACGAGTCGTGCTCTGATTGATGTGTTTGCTGAAGAGTTGACCATACGGGTTGACAACGAAGAGCTCACGTTAAATATCAACCAGAACTCCAAACCTCTGTACAAACAGAGTGTTGCCACAATTGATCAAAGATCTGAAAGATTCAATGCAACACTCTCAAATTTCACGGTTAAGACGAGTCACCAAAAACGTGCTGAGTTAAAAGCTTTGAAAATTACCCCTAGTTCAAACAAATGGTTTGAAAGCTGTACCAGGGAAGTCAAGAGTGTTCTTGATGATGATGATGATCTAGAATCGGAGACTTCATCGGAAGTGGTGGAAATTGCTAGCTCTAAGAGCACACCACTTGTCCCACCTCCGGAATCAGTTTGTCGCATCGAGTTTGTTAACTCTGTGGATGAAACCAAACTCTCTTCAGTTTCATCTGAGTTGGATGATGATGTTTGTGATCCAATGGGAGACATTCTTCCCATTGATGAATTGCTCAAAAATGATCCATCATCTTCTAGTCTTATTCCCGACTCTTCCATCCCTTCTCTCACTCCTGATGAGGAAGATGACAACTTTTGGAATGAAGTCGATGCCTTTCTTAGTGATGAGTCAATTCCAACAGGAATTGATAACACTTACTTTGATCCGGAGGGAGACATCCTTTTTCTGGAAAATCTGTTGATTGAAGAACCGTTTCCCACCCTCCCTCCCGGACATCTTCTTGACAATCACCATATAAGCTTCAAGTTTAAGCTTAAAAATGTCAAAACTGGTGATTTGCTTCTCTCTGATGAGGAATGGACTTGCATTCTCATGTACGTCTTTATTCCATTCTTCACAGATGGTGTGGTTGCTCTTTCCCTTTTCTCTTTCGGGAATGAGGACACAATCTTTGACCCCGGTATCATCCCTTATAGTTTCTACTATTAACAATACCGCGGTTCTATCTCGTCGGTGTGGAACTTTCTGATGTTCATATGTTTATTAACATTGTGAACGAAAGTCCGATCGAGATTGGTTTTCCACGTTACTTTCCCCATGAACAAATGAATACGGGGTCGAGTCAAGCTAGCGACTCGGGAATCAAAAACAGTAGCATGCCATATGGGTTTTCACCCATATTTCTGACTTCTTTCTATCTTTCTACCACCCTAGTGTGGGGGGAGGGTTGCCCCACATGTTGTGTATATAAGTTTCTCTAAAAAAAAAAAAAAAAAAAAAAAAAAAAAAAAAAAAAAAATCTTGCTAAATAATGGCCATAGTATTTCCCTTTTACGTTCTTTGTTTCGGCATAACCGCCGGTACTTTGAATATTGAGGGCAATATTCATTTCTAAGTGTGGGGGGGAATTCTCACGAATTTTATCATGTAATTATACCGCCTAATTCCCCAGTATTTGGCCAAAAAAATTTTTTTGGAGTAAGTGTTTTGCACTTACTCAATTGGTTATCAGTCCGCCTTGTCTAAAAAACAAAAGGATTGGCTAATCCAGGAGCAAATGGCTCTTGGTAAAGATATATCAAATCCGTTGACGGCTTGCAATTTGCCCAAAATTGTATGGTATTCAGCTCACCATATCCTAAAAAGTGAAGAGTTGGCTAGCCCGCAAGTTTATGGCTTGTGGTAAAGGCAGTGGAAAAACCATAATTGGTAATCAGCTCACCAAAGATAATATTGATAATTTATCTAAGAGTTGGCTAGTCCAGAGCAAACGGCTTCTGGTAAAGACAAATCAAATCCGTTAGAAGCTGGTGGTTTGCTCAAAATCACATGGTTATCGGTGTACCATGGTTCTTACTTGAACTGAAACATTTGGCTACTCCAGAAGTAATGGCTTTTGGTAAAGAGATTCAAATCCATTAAGTTTTTCTCAAAAGATTGCTAGGGACTAGCAATAGTTTAGTGTGGGGGATTGATGAGTGTGTAAATACTCATCATTTTTGGTCAAATCTGAACTGCAAAACGTTTAAAAATGCTCAGAAATGCATCAAAATACTTAAAATATTCCAAAATTGCATTTTATATGTTTCAGATGCAAAATGTTCAAAATCAGATGAAAAATGAGCTAAGTTTGCATAATTGGCAGTTTCAGTCCCCCAAGTTTCAAAAGTTGTCAGAAACAGTCCCTGAGCACTTAATTTCAAAAGTAAAATCACCAAAGGTCCTTTTAAAATCATAAGTTGTCAAAATTAGTCCTTTGGTGAAAAATATCAAAAGTTTTGAGAAATTACAAAATTAGTTCTCAAAGTTTGAAAATTGGCAAAAATGGCCCTTGGAAAATTGGAAAATGTCAAGTTTGGTCCTTGTACTATGGAAACTTGTCATTTGTGGTCCCTTGAAATAACTTTGCAAATTGGCAGCCTAGGTCCCTTGAATTTCAAAAATTACAATAGAGGTCCTTGATAATTAAAAACCCTTTACCCCTTAGACCCTTGTTATTAAACCAATTGGACCCTGCCTTTCCCTTTGGACCCCTGTCAAATACCCTTTTGACCTCCCCTTGCATTATTAACCCCGGGTCAAACCAAATGGTCAAACCAAGCCCTGGCGCCAAAAGTCTTCTTCCCAACCAACACCCTGCAACACTTCACCCTCCCATCCCCCCTCATCACCTCCACTTTTCCTTGTTCCCCCCACCTCAGCTAACCTCCAAGATGCATTTAATGCATCTCCTCCCACCTCACTCAACCCCACTGTCAAATACTCTTTTTGGCGCCAAAATTCAATCGAAGGGCCAATATCTCTCTAATCCATCCAATGGCTAAGAAAATAGCTGGGAACTGCTCAGAATAGAGAGAGAAAGAGTTTGGGTATAAAAAGGAAGCAAGAGAAGAAGCAAGGAGTAGTCTACTAGTTTTTAAATTTTCATTAATGTCGTTTTTAATAAAAAGTTTTAGTTAAGTTAAAAAACCTGTAATCTTTTGTTGTAATGTACTCATTATAAGTTATTGGATCAATATAAATCATTTTCAAGTGTTAATCCAAGTTGCACTATCAATTTATGTTGTTGAGCTCACTGTTGAAAATTTCCATTTCAAAGTCTTGTATACAAGCTCCCATCAGCTTGTTTTTCAGTTCAAACAGGCTTATATTAGTTTATTATAGCTAGTTATAAGCTTGTATTCAAGTTTTAAGCTACATTGGTTCCTAGTCAAAGAAAGTCAAACTGAGCACATTTGGTATTGAGAATGGATAATGGGTAATGCAGTGATGGATTTGGGTTAATTCAGAGATCATTGGGATGATTTATATAGGCTAGTGGTTCTTGGGTTCATTGATTTTCAAGCCATTGTGGCTAAGGACTCTTGTAAGTGAATTTTAAGGTTTCTTTGCATAAGCTTCATTTGTAGTTATAACTAGTTCTTATCTGTTTAATAAGTAGTATTTAGGTTATTTAAATTCAGTTTGATCAATAAATTAGGCTTGTTCAGTGTTTAACTCAGTTTGTATTGCAATTTAGTAGTTAAAGGTGTGTTTGGAATTGCTGTCAAATTAGTATTAGAGGTGTGTTCAGTGGTTGATACTTGTTGTGTTATGTTTGTTTAGCTCAAATAAACTCATTGCGACCAATAACTTGAGCCTGCACACTCTAAAAGTCAACATTATATAAAATCTGTCATAATGCTTAACTGTTGAAGATTTTGCAAAACCATAATCTTGTTTTGTGTTCAAATATCATAGACAAAGCTTGAAATAGCTTCATTTAATCTTATTACATCAATTTCAGTTGGGAAATCAAGCTCAAAGTTCTAATAAGTCAAACTTTCAAATTTGTATCAAAAGTCAAATTGGACAAAATCAGTTTTGAGCCCATCTGGGAGGAATTTTCATGGACTCATTCTTGAACCAAATCAATTGAAATTGTGGGTGTATAAAGTTCAACTGGTCTCCTTGTTTATTACCATTTTTATAGAATTTTGAAAATTTTTTATAAGCTCCATTTGAGCTTGTCAAATAGGTCTCAGCTCCCCTGTGCAACTGAGTCATTTGACACTGACTTTGCACAGGTTTGTGCAGCCACTTGCACAGGGCTCACCTTAGCTCACCTTGGTCTGATTTTTGGTTTACAAACCCTTGGCCAGGTCTAGTGTAGGTTCCAAGTTCTTGTTTTTGATTTCTAGCTTATTTGAGTGCTTATTTTGTGGCTGCAACTTAGCACCCAAAACTGTTTTATAGCTTATAAGCTCAAAACCTCAAATCTTATCATCTTGCAATTTAGAGGTCTAAAGCAGTTGAGACTTGTTGCATTTTGGTACTTGTAGCCTATTTTAGCTTCTGTTATCAGTTGGTACCTTTTGGTGCTTATTTGCCTAAAATAAGTGCTTATTTATAAGCACTTATCATAGCAGTTGCTATTTCTTGTACACAACCATCTGTTTTTCCATTTTTTCTAGATTCCTATTATTATTTTAGACTTAACTTGAATTTTTCAGATTTTTCCAGTACTGTTTAGTATTTTTCTTGATTTAATTCAGTTTTTAAGCATTTTTAATTAGCATTTAATACAAAAAATTAAGAAAAGTTTCAAAAAAATAATTTTTCATTTTTCTTAAGTTTAGATAAATATAAAAAGCCAAAAAAATATTTTTCCAGATTTTTCTTAGTTAAATTTGTATTTTTAAGTAATTTAAGTAGTTTTAAATAGTTTTTAATTCATAAAAAATAAAAAAATAATCAGAAAAATACAAAAATAGTTTTGAAAATTCTCTTTTGATATTTTAGATTTTTCCAAGTCATAATTTTATTTTTCTAGCTTTATTTCAAATTTTCTTGTAATTTAGGTTATTATTTAATAGTTAAAATTAGTTTTAATTAATAATAATTAGATAAATAGTTTTAAAAATAATTTTCTTTTTCTAATAATTTTCTTTTATCATTAGGCTTGTAAAAATATCATTTTCATATTTTTAGGATTAATATTGTGTAAATTTCACATTTTCTATTGTACGTAACGTAGTTTTTAATTCAGTTTTATAAAAACATAAAATCAAAAACATCATTTTGCAAATAGTGATAGCGTTTATTTAATATTTTTTATCTTTTTAATTTTCTTTAATTTGCATTTAAGCCTCTGTAATTTGTTGGCTTTTTCTGTAGTTATAATAATCAAATCCCTTTTTCTGTTCAAATTCCTCGATCACTATTCGTTGGGTGATCCATTGCATAGCTCGCTAGGACATAACGACCCTGGGAAACCTTATTATCTCCTGATCTTCATTGCATTGGTGTCTGAGCTGTTTTAAGTTTCTTACAGTTGGCCATTCACAAGTGGTCAGCTTGCGTGAGAAAACTTGACCGTTCAGCATCGATCAGTGCTGAGCTAAAAGCTTTGAAAATCAACCCTGGTTCAAACAAATGGTTTGAAAGTTGTACCAGGGAAGTCAAGAGTGTTCTTGATGATGATGATCTAGAATCGGAGACTTTATCGGAAGTGGTGGAAATTGCTAGCTCTAAGAGCACACCACTTGTCCCACCTCCGGAATCAGTTTATCGTATCGAGTTTGTTAACTCTGTGGATGAAACCAAACTCTCTTCAGTTTCATCTGGATTGGATGATGATGTTTGTGATCCAATGGGAGACATTCTTCCCATTGAAGAATTGCTCAAAAATGATCCATCATCTCCTAGTCTTATTATTTCCGACTCTTCCATCCCTTCTCTCACTCCGAATGAGGAAGATGACAACTTTTGGAATGAAGTCGATGCCTTTCTTAGTGATGAGTCGATTCCAACAGGAATCGATAATACTTACTTTGATTCGGAGGGGGACATCCTTTTTCTGGAAAATCTGTTGATTGAAGAACCGTTTCCAACCCTCCCTACCGGAAATTCTGTTGACAATCACCATACAAACTTCAAGACTAAGTTTAAAAATGTCAAAAATGGTGATTTGCTTTTTACTGATGAGGAATGGACTTGCATTCTCATGCACATCTTCATTCCATTCTTCACAGATGGTGTGGTTGCTCTTTCCCTTTTCTCTTTCGGGAATGAGGACACCATCTTTGACCCCGGTATCATCCTTTATAGTTTCTACTATTAACAATACCGCGGTTGTATCTCGTCGGTGTGGAACTTTCTGATGTTCATACGTTTATTAACACTGTGAACGAAAGTCCGATCGAGATTGGTTTTCCACGTTGCTTTCCCCATGAACCAATGAATGCGGGGATCGAGTCAAGCTAGCGACTCGGGAATCAAAAACAATAGCACACCATATGGGTTTTCACCCATATTTCTACCACCCGCTGTTGTATATAAAGTATCATAAAAAAAAAAAAAAAAAAAAAAAAAAAAAAAAAAAAAAAAAAAAAATTTAAATAAAGGCCGTAGTATTTCCCTTTTACGTTCTATTTTTCGGCATAACCGCCGGTACTTTGAATATTGAGGGCAATATTCATTTCTAGTGTGGGGGGGAATTCTCACGAATTTTATCTTGTAATTATACCACCCAATTCCCCCATTTTTGGCCAAATTTTTTTTTTTGGAGTAAGTGTTTTGCACTTACTCAGCTTACGGTTATCAGTCCGCCATGTCTAATAAACAAAAGGATTGGCTAATCCAGGAGCAAACGGCTCTTGGTAAAGATATCTCAAATCCGTTGACGGCTTGCAATTTGCCCAAAATTGTATGGTGTTCAGCTCACCATATCTTTAATTAGTGAAGAGTTGGCTAGCCCGCAAGTTTATGGCTTGTGGTAAAGGCAGTTGAAAAACCATAATTGGTAATCAGCTCACCAAAGATAGTATATATTATCTAAGAGTTGGCTAGTCCAGAAGCAAACGGCTTCTGGTAAAGACAAATCAAATCCGTTGAAAGCTGGTGATTTGCTCAAAATCATTTGGTTATCATTGTACCAAGGTTCTTACTTTAACTGAAACATTTGGCTACTCCAGAAGTAATGGCTTTTGGTAAAGAGATTCAAATCCATTAAGTTTTCTCAAAAGATTGCTAGGGACTAGCAATAGTTTAGTGTGGGGGATTGATGAGTTTGTGAATACTCATCATTTTTGGTCAAATCTGAACTGCAAAACATTTAAAAACGCTCAGAAATGCATCAAAATACTGAAAATATCTCAAAATAGCATTTTATATGTTTCAGATGCAAAATGTTTAAAATCAGATGAAAAACGAGCTAAGTTTGCATAATTGGCAGTTTCAGTCCCCCGACTTTCTAAATTGGCAGAAATAGTCCCTGAGCACTTATTTTAAAAGAAAAGTCACCAAAGGTCCTTTTGAAATCATAAGTTGTCATAATTAGTCCTTTGGTGAAAAATTTCATAAGTTTTGAGAATTTACAAGTTTGGTCCCTGCACTTTCAGAATTTGCAAAAATGGTCCTTGGGAAAATTAAACTTGTCATAATTGGTCCCTTGGAATAACTTTGAAAATTTGGCAGTTTTGGTCTCTCAAATATCAGAAAATGCAAGTTTGGTCCTTGTTATTTAATAACATGACCCTTGAACCTTTGCTTGGACCTTGACCCCTGCCATAACACCCATGACCCCCCTTATTTGACCCCCCGTCCACTATTATTACCCCCGGTCAACTTATGGTCAAACCCCAACACCTTTTCCCTCCTTTTTCCACCATCTTCACCCACCCCTCTGCAAAACCAGAGAATCCCTCACCTCCAGCTCAACATACCACCACCTTATCACTCCACCTCCACAAACCAACAAGAAGCATTTAAAGCTTCTCTTCCCTTGCACTCAAAACCCTCCCCCCAGTTGATATATTTTTGGCGCCAAAATCTCATCAACGGCCAATATAAGCTCCAGTGATCCAATGGCCCCAAATAGAAGTGGGAAATGCTCAGAGATGTGAGAGAAGGCCTTTTGCATATAAATAGAAGAAAGAGGAGAAGAGCAAGAGAGTAGTTTTTAGTTTTAGTTTTCTTGTATGTCGTTCTTATTTCAATTGTCTTAATTAGTTTCAAAAATTGTAATCTTAAGTTTTCCTGTACTGAACTAAAGCTATTTAGTTATTGTAATTTGCTTTCAAGTAGTAATTCAAGGTTTTCTCAAAGTTTCATGTTTGTATGTTCCCTGTTTTAAAATCAGTGCAAATGTTATTAAGTCCAGGTTTCAATTAGCCTATTTCAAATTCAAATAAGCTTACTTAAGCTTCTGATAGCTTTTAGTAAGCTTATAATTCAGTTTTAAGCTAATTCTCATATTGGTCAACAAAGGTCAACTGAAAAGTTCAATATGGACTTGGTTATGGAATTGGGTTGATGCAGAGCTTGGATTGGGTTGGAATAGCTTAGGTTAGTGTAGTTATGGTTCTGGATTGAGCTTCAAAATAAGCTGGACTGCTGTAAGCTTCTCATTCACTTTATGTCATTTTGAGCTCAAATCTGCATATCATTGTTCTATTTGAGTTAGTGTTAATTGTTAGTTTAAATCATTGCAGTTAGATTCATTTAGGTTAGTTATAGTTGGATTGAGCATTAGTTTGCATTAGTTAAGTATTTTTTTAGTTAAAATCTGCATTAAGTCATTTGAACTAGTGATTGGTACAAACTGTCAAAATGAATTAGAGGTTTAGAAAGTGGTTAAGATCTGTTGCTATAGTCCCATTTAGTTGTAATATAACCAGTTTAGCCTTCATTTTGCATCTCTAATAGCTAAAAGTCAAAATCAACATAAATCTGTCCTAATTTCATATCTGTTAGAAATTTTTAAGATCATAAGTTTGATTTGTGTTTAGAATTCAGTAGAGTAGCTTTATGTAACTTTGTTTTAGCTTGAAACATCATTATCAGTTCACAAATTAAGCTCAAATTTCATTTTAGTCAAAATATCATTTCTGTATAAAAAGTCAAAAGTTGAAAAATCTGATTTTTACCTAACTTGGTTGATTTTTCATGGCTTCAACTTCGGTTCAATTCAAGTGAAATTTTGGGCTTAACAACTTCAGTTGGTCAAGAGCTTAAATCTTATTTTTGTGTAATTTTAGTAATTTTCTATAAGCTCCTAATTAGCTTGTCAAATGGGGCAAAAGTGCCCTGTGCACACACTCAGCATACACTGAGTGTGCACAGGCAACTTGCAGCCTTTGCATAGGGTTAAATTTACATAGTTAGGGTATGAAAATTGGTCCAAGTGTTCTTTGCTTGGTAATCTTGAGGACCTCAGTTCTGGTTTTCAGTTTGGGATAGTAGATAAGTTGTTTCAGTAGCTTAAAGTGGATAGGTTAGAGCTGTTTGGCTGCTTAGCTTATTTCAAATCAAAGCTTGTAGCTTGGTATTCAGTGGCATAGCTTAGTTGAATTTAGCTCATTTCAGGTAGCTATAGCATAATCTAGCTTCTGTGTTCATTTGGTGTCCATTTGTGGTCTTTGGCTTATTATTAAGTGCTTATTCATAAGCAGTTTGCACTGCAGCCTCATATTCTCACACATAAGCCATAGTTTTTATATTTTTCTTAGACTTAGAATATAATTTTAGACTTTTCCTGAATTTTTCGTAATTTTTCATCACTGTTTGCTATTTTTCCCAATTTAAATCAGTTTTTAAGCCTTTTTAAATAGCTTTTAATACAAATAAATAAGAAAATCTTCAAAAAAATAAGTTTTCAATTTTCATAGATTAAGATAAATATAAAAAGCAAAAAAATAATTTTTCCAGATTTTTCTTAGTTAAATTTGTAATTTTTAGCCATTTAATTATTTTGAAATAGTTTTTAATTCATAGAAAATAAAAAAATAATCAGAAAAATACGAAATTAGTTTTGAAAATTCTCTTTAGTTATTTTAGATTTTTGAAAAATAGTTTCACAATTTTCCTCTTTATTTTCATAATTTTTAGTATTTTAATTTAGATTTAAAATTTAAAATTAGTTTTTAATTTAAATTTATAAAAGAAAAATCAAGAAAATCAAATTTTAAAAATAGTGATAGCATTTATTTAATATAATTTAGCTTTTTAATTTTCTTTCATTTTTCCTTTGTCATCTAGTATCAATCACAAACCTTTTCCCGTTCAATATCACCCGATCACTACACGTTTGGTTATTCAGTCGCACAGCTCGTTGGGACTTAACGACCCGGGAAAACACTATGCTCTCTTGGTTAATTGCATTCTGTTCTGAGATGATTGACTCTGGTTGACCATTCCTGGTTAATATGGGTTGACCGTTTGGGAGCGAATCAACCCGACTATTATGCTTGAAGCCGTAGCTTCAAATGATTTGTAGTTTGGGCATTCGTTTTTTGGTCCTCCCGGTGCAAATAACGACATCAATGTTTTGAATCAATCTCCGTTGTATCTTACTCAGCGAAATGGAACGGCGCCAAACAGTTCATTTACTCTAAATGGACGGCTTTACAAACGTGGATATTATCTTACCGATGGAATCTATCCTACATATTCAACGTTTGTTAAAGCATATCCTTATCCAACTGACCCGAAAGAAAAGAGATTCAAGAAGCTACAAGAATCTGCACGAAAGGATGTCGAACGAGCTTTTGGTCGTCTTAAAGGAAAATGGATTATTCTCAGTCATCCACTCCGGGCTATGTCCGTCGAAAAGATTCGAAAAATCGTTCATACGTGTGTTATATTACACGATATGATTTTAAAAGACGACGGGATGGCAATATCACCGGTTCATATAATGGATCCGCCGGTCACGACAGTTTATGACCCCGAATGTACTACCGGAGTTACAAGACGAAAATATCCATCACCGTCTCCGTTATGATCTTACGGAGTATGTAGGCGCTCAAGACTTACCATACCTTGATGACCAGTGTTTTTTTTAATAAGTATTATGTAATTTTTTTTTAAGTATTAATAAAATATTATGTTTTTATTAAATTGTTTAATATAATTATAAAAAAATAATAATAATAAAAAATAGATGATGTATGGGTCAGGCATGGTTGTCACTAAAAATTGATTGTTAAATATGAGATGAGATGTAAGGATATTATTGATGAATGATTATGTATGAAAATTCTTGTTAGGCATGGTTGCCACCACCCTTAGTATCTCGAATTTGATAAAGTAGATCATTTAATAACTTGAACTTTTAAGAGTACAACATAATATCCCGAATTTAGCAAATTGAAATTACTACTATCTTATATTAAATTAACTCAATATATTATTCTAAATAATCAATTGAAATACTATATTAATTTTTTATAAAGAAAAATAGTTAAAAGTTTTGAAAACATATATTTTGATAGCCATACTATAAATTATTTATTATAAAAAACTTTACTAGATTAATTTTTATAAAAAAAAATAATTAATTGTTAAGTTAGTTAGTATGTGGCGGTAGAAATTTCATTTTGTCTAATTTAGGGTACCATTTTGTGTACCTTTAAATCTCTAGAGTACTAGATAACGCAATAACAAGTTTAAGATACTAACATGTGTGACTTATATGAAACTAAAGTTATGTTTATATCTCGTATATTTACAAATTTTATAACTAGTAATAATAAACCACACATTCTTACTGTGTATTACAAAATTATTACCATGCAAGTTGCATGATTTAAAAGTATAAAAGTACCATATAGAAGGAAAAAGTAAAATGTGAATGACGGTAATTTTGTAATTGATTCACATCACATCAGTTGTCTAGAGTGCCATATAGCATCACCCCTGACGCAGCTCAAATTGACAATATATAGCCACTAAACAAGAACACAAGATGGTACTCGATAACATGTCTCTATCCAAACCGAGCTATGACCGGAAAGCCGAACTCAAAGCATTCGACGAAACCAAAACTGGCGTCAAAGGACTCGTTGACGCTGGTATCACTCAAGTCCCTCGGATATTCCACGTCCCTTCACCTCAAAATCTTAAATCTAACCAACCATGTCCAAAACCGAGTCTTCCAACTATAGATCTTGAAGGAATAAACGAAGATTGTGTAAGACGAAAGGAGGTTATACAGAAAGTTAATGATGCATTGGAAACATGGGGATTCTTTCAGATTGTGAATCACGGGATTTCGAATAGTATGTTGGAGGAAATGAAAAAAGGGGTTAGAGGGTTTTTTGAGCAGGATGATGAGGTCAAGAAGGAGTGGTATGCAAGGGATTTCAGTGGGAATCGTAGGTTGCTTTTTAATAGTAATTTTGATTTGTATGTTGCTCCTGTGACTAACTGGCGAGACACCTTCTTTTGCATGATGGCTCCTTATCCACCGGAACCACACGAGTTGCCACAGCCTTGCAGGTTTTAACTTTTGTTCTTTGACTCGGTTTTTTTTTTAACAATAATCAGTTAAAAGAGGTTGGTTAGGATCGAGTCTGAACCTCATGCGTCCCTTCCCTAAGGACCGCACTAATTCTGTGAAAGATATGAGACACCGCACCAAACCAATCGTCTATCACTAGCGACGACTATTTGGGCTCTTTTTCAAGGACATGTCATTGTCAAAGGTCTTTGGTCCTCGTCACACACCCGTCGCTAAACCTTTAGGCGAAGACTTTTTCGAGTTTTAGTGACAACGACGTGTGGCCCACCCAAAAATATGATTATATTTATAGGTTATGGCAACGACATGTCATCGCCAAACGTACAACATATTGTAGCTTTTTGCACATTTTTCATATTTTTTCCAAAACAATTCTACGGAACCCAAAACAAACATACTAATTTGCAAAAACACATATTTGATAACAAAGTCGCTAAAACATTATTTAATAACTAGAATGTCTCTAAAATAGTTCAAAAACAAAAGTCGCTAAACACATAAACATGTCTATTATAACTATCGTGTCGTCTATCCTTAACAACTCGAGGAAAGAAACACACAAACAAATGTCGCTAAATTACGACAAATGTCCACAATCATAACTACACCACAATAATTCCCTACTCCCTATCCCCACCATCCCCATCACCACAAGGAAATTAGTTGTTATAATCTTTTGGGAAGGAGCTATTATATAGACAAATATTACCAAGTGTAGATGAGAACTAATTGTTAGTATGGTTCGATCTACATTGTTAGAATAACACAGAAAGCTTATGAAGCTTGGCAGTTATATTGTTACACAAAGGCAAATATCCACTTTCGAGCTCTTGGTCCTCAAAAGATTTTTCTTTAGTGACCTCGCCAGCACCACCAAGATATATTAAACACTCGGTTTACCAATAAGCTCTTGGTCCTCAAAAGATTTTTCTTTAGTGACCTCGCCAGCACCACGAGAATATATTAAACACTCGGGTTTACCAATATCATTATCGTACCAACCAAAGCGAGTTCAACACGATACTAAAAGTCGTTTACAACTTCAATTCTCGGGACGGACCAACATTGAAGTGACTGTTTACAATTCTTGATATCTTTTTAAAGAAATAAGATTGTGTAGTCAATATCATATCGACTAATCTATTTAGCTATCATAAATAACTGGTCAGCATTTGGTCAAAGTTTTTGGCGAGGATATGTCATCGTCAAATTTTCCCCTCTTTTTCATTTTCGTTAATTAGTTCCCTCTAATTTTTCTGCTAAACTTTTGGCGAGGACATGTCCTCGCAAAACGTTTTGATCAAATTTTCTTTACTTTTTGGCATAGTCAAAGTCCGAAACTTGGATCTTTTGTCGTTTAGCGGCTTTTAGCGAGGACATACATGTCCTCGCCAAAGCCTTCATCACCCGTCCTACTTTTCCTTGTAGTGAGAGGTGATTTGGTCTTGTTCAAATTGTCATCCGTGAAACATATGTAGGAAAACGGTTACACTTTTATTAATAAAATCTAAATTACGATAACTAAAATTAACATTAAATAAATAACAGTAAATTAAATACAAACAGAATGTTGGCAGATAAATGATACTTAAATAAAATAATAAACTAATCAAAAGACTTACTAGATCACCAACGGAGATCAGCAACGAAGCAATAAAAAGCTGAGGCACGTGTTTGACACGCTTCCCTTAAAACAGATTCGCCATCTGTTTCACAGGGTACAATAGCCAAAACAGTAAGTTGTGTTGTCGGACTTAACTAAAGTGCCTGAAATTTATCTTAAGAGATGTGTATTCTTTATGTTGGAAATCAATAATACTTATTGATTTGATGTGTGTCAAAGCTATTAAATTAGGGCATCTATTTATACACAATAGACTCCACCCTAGTTTACTCCTACCGATGTGGGATAAAAAGTAAACTATTTTTCCACTTTCGTCATAGTACCGAATTACTAACTTTGAGACCCCGATACCTCATTCACATCAACTCTAGTTTACTCCTACCAATGTAGGATAGAAATTAAACTATTTTTCCACTTTAGTCATATTACTGAATTACTAACTTTGAGACCCGATATCTCATTCATATCAACTCTATTTTGGACCATAAAGGCTCATTGCAAAGCTCTCTTCGAGGAGAACGCGAACCTACAAACTATTACTTATATATATGACACGTACATACAGATAATTATGTCCAAACTTAATCAAAAAGTCACTTTTGCCAACCAATTTCCAACAATCCCCCACATGAATGGAGATCGGTCGTAATACACAAAATTACAATGAAATTCCAATAATTGAATCTTATAAAGGATATGTAGGTGTGACCCTTTGAACCTTCCCTTGTGAAATGCACTTAGCCTCCTAGGTGTCAGTAGACGCGATGTCTTTGAACTGAGTTGTTGTTTATGTAGACAATAATACACTTCACATAAGACTCTCCCTAAAATTGTTAAGTCCTCATAGTCATGTTCATTATGGTCCCAAACATTTGCCTGGTTCTGCAAGAGCTCTTAGGATTTGCGCCCCCACAATTTCCTTCGAAGCAACCCCACTTCTCTCTCGCATAGGTGATTTCATCTTGAATCATTAAAAAAAATATGCTTGGGATTTCATCTTGAATCATTATGCTTTATGAATTCATCTTGAATCATAAAAGCCATATGTTAACCTCTCAACAAGTCACATTTAATATAGGAATGGACTAAGAAGTTGCAATGTTAAGTAACTCCCCTATAGTGATGTGACTTCCCCCATATTTATATGATTAGGTTGTCCTATAGAACCCAGATCTTGGGATCTCCAGTAAACCGGGTTAGGTTTTCCTTCATATAAACTCATTCCTTTAAGGGATTTAGTCTCATTCCCTTAGACAACTTACTAAGTAACTCTCTGCTTAAGTCTTCCGTAAGCGGATCTGCGATGTTATCCATTACTTTACATACTCAATCATGATAATTCCAGTTGAGAGTAGTTGTCGCACCAATCAGTGTCTATGATGGATATGTCTTGACTTACCTTTTTACCAAGTGATAAATATACCATCTATGTATAAACACACGATTAAGTATATACCACTGATTTTTGTTCATAGACATCCATTGAATTTGAATCCACATTCTGACATGACATGGTAAAAAAAAATTGATGTCATTGTTTGGGAGCTTTTCTAATCCATACAATGACTTAACAAGTCTCCAAACTTTGCTCTCGTGTCTAGGAGCCATGAAATCCTCAGGTTGGTTTATATAGATTTCTTCTTCTAAATCCCTGTTTAAAAATGTCATTCTCACATACATTTGGTAACTTCCAAATTTCTTAAGGCGGCAATAGCAAGTACCATCGTAATAGAATCGTAATAGAGGTTATTCGAGTAACTCACGAATATGTATCAAAGTTAGCTAGACCTTCTTTTGTCCAAAACCTTTTGTCACACCCCCAAATTACCTGTTTTGCAGCGGAATGGAATTCCTGGGGGTTGACTGTCATAGCATCACAATCACAGTTATATTGAACGACCTAAAGTGTCGTTTAGAAAATACATCGTTTGATTTAATAAAATATCAGAGTTTACAAAGAGTAGGTCCCAAATGAAAATCAACGTGTGCGGAAATAAGTTTGATACAAGCCAAACGATGTTTTTAAAGTTCATAAAACCCAAGTGAGACGCGTCGTCACCACGACTCTATGATAAGTCCACATGCATGCCATGAAGTGAATGCCTTAGATACCTGAGATAAAACATGCTAAAAGTGTCAACACAAAGGTTGAGTGAGTTCATAGAGTTTGAGTTGGAATGTAAAGTCTTTCAAAATCGTTTATGCAGCAAAGGCATTGTAAATCCACTCAGTTCCAAGTTCCGCCCATACAAAACTTGCAACCTGTGTGTTCACAACCCATTGCCAAAATGTGATATAGTTTATGTTCAAGCGCATGATGTCAAATGAATTCACATAATAGTGCATGACTTTATGTATCAATAGTTAATTGACATAACACATATGAGTGTTGTTTCAAATTGTTCCAAGACCATTAGTTCATGTTTGTACCAAGACCATTAGTTCATGTTTGTACCAAGACATTTAGTTCAATGATTATACCACGACATTTAGTTCAATGATTATACCAAGACATTTAGTTCAATGATTATACCAAGACATTTAGTTCAATGATTATACCAAGACATTTAGCCCAATGATTCGTACGGTTTCAAATTGTTCCATGACCATTAGTTCAGGATTGTACCAAGACCATTAGTTCAATGTTATACCAAGACATTTAGTTCCATGATTATGATATAGAATATGACTAAACTTTCAGTTCAGATAAACATATAGTTTGCAAATAATCATGATTGTCATAAAAATAGTTGAGCATGTATCTCCCCCAAAAGTAATTCAAAACAATTAAAAGAGTAGGGGCTATGACTCACTTGGACAATGATGCGATGGCAAAAGTGAGTACACCGAAATGTAGCGTGAATCACTAAACTTGACCTATTATGAATGATATGATACATAATAAGTTATGATGTAATGTTATGCATGCAATTCGTATGATATCTATACCACTTGTACATTTGAAAATAATGTTTAACGTCGAAATGTATGTTTATGACATCTCGTCATATTATAAAATACTTTACAAGTATTTACGTTGAAATGATATCCTACGATAGTCATAATTTATCCCAATTACAATTACACATTCAAAAATATTAATCCGGTTCGTTAAGCCACAACAAGCCATCCATAGGATTAGCCTCGTGTGCTAAAACAACACCGATCCAAACGCTCCTTTATGGACTCTAAAAGGAGTAATTTAAGCAATCCAAACACTCCATTATATTTTAATAAACCCTTGTGCTTATAAAATATCGTTTTTATAAGGTTTCTAACGTTCCCTAATAATTTATAGGTGATACAATAGCATTTGGTAAAGTTTTCAAAGCTCAAACAGACTCGAAAACGCTTAAAAACACCAATTTTATTTCCCATCAGCAATGGGTACTTTGACTTTTTCAGAAAAATCGTCCGTCTTTGACCATGCTTAAATCTCTTATTTTACACTTTTAAGCTTAAAAATCTAGCAGTTAATAGTAAAACATCATTTCGGACTACTTTCGTGTTTTACGCTTAAGCCAATTCGGACCCAAAAGAGGTCAAAACCTCGATTTAAAATCATATCAGCATATATATTTTTACAAGTTGCTGTTAAAAAGTATTTCGTTAAACTTTAATTGGCCACAATCTCTTCGTTTTAAGTCCGTTTTCTACGTTCTTTATATCCACGGTTTCGTATTAACATATACTAATATATTTTTGATAATTCGACACATTTTATAGCGCTTAAGACTCATTTTTGACTCGTAAAAAGTTAAAATAACATGCTGAATTTTCTGAGTTTTATAGTTTTCGTCGTCAAACTTGAAAAATTCATAACTTCTTCATTATAACTCCGTTTTAACCCGTTCAAGCGACCACGTTTTCGTTTTAAAGTATATTTTCTAAATATCTAGGCCAAAATTTTTTATCTACTGTCGAAAATTCCAGATTTCAAAAATAAGGACAGACCCTTAATTAAACTTGTCGAAATGAGTTTTTCTCGCGCCAAACCTATTCCAACCAATTCAAAACAACTCCGAAGCTATTCTAATCCTACCATACACCTTCTTAGGGTGTCATGGGTTCCTAAACATCACCAAAAGTGATATATTTCAAGGAGTAATTATAGGATGATAAATATAAATTAATAGTGCTTATAAACAATTTAAGTGGTATAGACATCATATAACTTGTATGTTTTACTTGAGCATGATAAAAATGAACATAAAAATGAGTATGAAAGATGATGATAAGTATGAAATGCTTACTAATTACTTGATGAGGTTTATGAACCAAGGTTTATTCCTAAACACCCAAGGTTTTTATTTCACAACCTTAATCAAGAGTGTAACTAGAGTGTAAATAACTTGACTTTAAAAATTTTGGTGAATTCCACTTGATCCCTTGGTATGGCCGGTTATGTGATGAAGAGAGGAAAGAGCAAATTTTCTTTTACACTTTGTTGAATATGGAAAGTATGTGAATATGTTAGTTTAAAATGAATATAAGATGAAGATATTTGGTAAAACTTGAATGTGACTCACCCTTGTTGTCGACAAGGGTGGATATTAGAAGCTAGGGATCATTTTTTTATTTATTTAAGTAATTTAGGTAGTGTAAATGTGTAGATTTTTAGGGATAAATGGTAACTTGTATAAATATTTGCTTGTAGGATAGCCTTAGTTAAAAATAAATTTTAACGGGTCAAAATAAAATATATTGATATCACAAAAATTATAAAAATACATTTCTTGCAAAATTTGAGTGAAATACTAATTATCGTGTTGAATTTACGAAAACCGTCGTAATTATATAAATATAACAATTTATATACGAAATAAATTTAAAACACTGGGTAAACTAATAATAATATTTTTATAAACTTAATATGAGTATAAAAATATATTGAGATAATTTTTGGAAGTAACGGATCAAATGTTCCAAATAATTAATTACGCGATAGCGTTTATTTAATAAGAAATTTACGCTTTTAACGTAAAATGCAAAATCATGCATGAACTAATATGATGACAATGATGCTAATGATATGTAGACTAAACATAGTCTATATGAAATGCCCTTGATGATATGATCATGAATTCGCAGCTAAACCATTAAGGTTACGCGAATTTTGAAACTCGTAAACCTAGCTTACGATAAACGATGAATAATGAAGCATGAATTGTGATTTGAAAAATGACCTGAAAGTACGAGTTGTCACACCTTTGATTACCAAACTTACTTATACTTATTAATGGTGCTATTGACAACCTTTGTAGCTGTTAGGTATAACCCATTTGTAGCCTAGTGGTTTACAACCAGGATGTAAATTCATGAGCTATAATGTATCCTTTTTTGTAAAATAGAATCTATTTCACTTTTGATGGCTTCTTTCCATTGAGGCCCTCCTAAGGAAGTTGCCATTTCTTTGTAAGAAGAAGGTTCAATTTCTACCATAAAAGAAACAAAATCAGGTCCAAATGATTTCTCGGTTCTTGCCCGTTTGCTTCTTCTAGGTTCAACCTATTCTTCTAGGTTGATCTTGTCTCACATCATGGATATCATAATCAATCACTTATAGTCTCTTATCACCAACAACACTATCATCTTGATGTCTCTCATCATGAAGGACATCATTATTTAGTTGCCTCTCATCATGGACAACTGTACCATCTAGTCTAGATGAACATCCATTTTCCTTGGATAAATAAGGAAACGCAATTTCAAACAATGAAAGTTTTCCTTGATTCCATTATCTTATCTTTGTATATATTCAGATTTATGAATCATATACAAATAAATTATAAGCACTACTGTAATGAGCATATCCAAAAAATATGCAATCAACAATTTTAGGTCATTTTGAACCTTTGGTGTCGAGACAGATAGACACCCCCCATAGTCGTAAGTACTTATAGGATGGTTTTCTTCCCATTTATAGTTCATAAAACTATCTTCTTTCCTTACATGGGATCTTTTAGATAAGTAGCCGATAGAATCGCTCTCCCCCACATGCCATGGCTTAAACCAGGACCTTAATAACATGTCATAACCGTACCTGTTAAGGCACGGTTCCTTTCATTCAACAATTCAATTGAGGCGTATAAGAAGAAATAAATTTGTATCTTATTCCAATGTTTAGCACATGCATTTTGAAAATTGAGACAAATATTCACCTCAGATATGACTTCGAACCCCCTTGTTTTTTATAGTAAGTTGATTCTCAACTTATTTGTATAGATCAGTCTTGTCTATATCATTACTCTCAAGTAAGTACAAATAGCAATATTTTGTACTACCATCAACAATTATGATGAAGTACTCGCTAACTGCTACCTTAGTAGGTATCGATTCCAAATCACATAAAATCATGTGAATCATATCAAGGGGTTCGGTTATTTTTCGTTCAACCAAGTGAAAAGACAATCTTGTCAATTTGGCTTCAACACAAGTTTTAATTTTTTTTAATCCGTGTTCATTTATCTAATTGAACAATGTATTGAGTTAAAATTAACATATCCAAGTCGGCCATGCTATACATTTAAAGTATCAAAATAAGCTGAATTCATAATTGTTTTATTAAAACGACCATTAAAAAAAATTAGATTCAACTTAAACATTTAAAGAAGGCCGTAACCTATACTGACCAAAACTCAATTTAATTTGATTAAAAAATAAAATGAAAGCCAAATTTATTGAGTAACCATCCTGACAAAAGATTCCTACGAATCTTTGGAATGTACAACGCATTGGTTAACTTAAGTTCTTTTCCAAATGTGAATTTCAGCATCACAATTCTTCCCCCCCCCCCCCCCCTGATATTAGCAGTTGTAGAGTTGCCCATAATTGCATCTCGATATTTCAACTGCTTTGAAAGAGTTAATCAAACTCTTATTGTCATACTCATGACATGATGCCCAATTGTTAATCCACCATTATCTAAGGTCGGATCCTGCCTTGGTCACAATTTTCATATTATTTAGGCCATTTAACGCATAGATATGGCACATATAATCCGAATGCATCAGAGCATCTACCATACACATAACTCGAGTATCGGTCTCCCTTTTATCAAGTTCGGGAGCAGATCCTTTAGATGTGACTCATGACATTCTAAACATTCCGTTAATACGAGATTCCATTATTAGTCTAAAACTAAATTTGGAATGATTAACAACTTGCTAATTCACAAAGTGTTTATTAACAAAAATGATTAAATCGAATTTTGTTTAGAACACTAATGTTTTGTAAGATCACTGATTTTAAAGAAGTCTTTCAATTAAACAATATTGCCTATTACATAATATCTTTTAAACAAAACCATGTTTGTAATATGATTTTGTCAATATTTTTTTAAAAGATCTTTAATAGATATGTATCACATGATCTATTTATTCAATCAAAATCAACAAGATTTCAATAGATCTAATTTCTAAAGATACTCAACAAGGTTTCTACATATATACTTTTAAACTCAAAAAAGTTTTAAGAAGTATAGTTATTTTATAATTAAACTCGACTGGTTTAATAAGCCAAACAAGTCAAACAAACAATTCTATCAATTATGTAGAAATGATGTAAATAATCTGATCTATAGTAACAACTTCTATATTTATCAGATCTTGTTTCAAACAAACTCCTCTTGGTTTCAATTGACACATGCTAGTAATTTTATAAAATAACAACATTTATTTCATGAGATTTGTTTCAAAGAAACTCCACTTGGTTTCAATGATTCTGATTTCATCATTATTTTCAACCATGTTAGTAACTGGAGCACCAATTACATTCACGAGATTTATTAGGGTCACAATTGTGTACCATCGGTAAAACTTGGGAATATTTAAACCCAAAACAGTTAAGAAAACTATTATAACAATTCGATATCTAATAAACTCAACTTGGTTTATAAAACTTGTACCAAATCTGATTCAAAGAAACTTAATCTTGATTTCAATAAATCAAAAAAATAAAACACACGTAATAAACAAACTTACAGATCAGTTTTAAAAAGAAACTTATCATGGTTTCAATATAAACTGATTCAATAAATTGTTTTAAAAATCGTTTATAGATCTGTTATACCAAATCCGTTGATAAAAATTCTTTTACTTAACTGGTTTCAGCAGAAAAACAGTTTGTATGTAATCTGTTAATTATATAAATCCAATTTTAATAAAAAAAAGTGTTTAATTTTGTTACACATAATCTGTTTTAGGATTGTATGGAAACGGTTACACTTTTATTAATAAAATCTAAATTACGGTAAATAAAATTACCATTAAATAAATAACAGAAACTTAAATATAAACATAATGTAGACAGATAAACGATAATTAAATAAAACAATACACTAATAAAAAGACTTACTAGATCACCAATGAAGATATGCAACAAAGCACTAAAAAGCCGAGACACGTGTTTGACACGCTTCCCTTAAAACAGATTCGCCGTCTGTTTTTTAAGGTACAACAGCCAAAACATTAAGTTGTTTCGTCGGACTTAACTAAACTGTCTAAAATTTCATCTTTAAGAGATGTGTATTCCTTATGTTAGAAATCAATAATACTTACTGATTTGATGTGTGTCAAAGCTATGAAATTAGGGCATCTATTTATACACAATAGACTCCACTCTAGTTTACTCCTCCTACAGATGAGGGATAGAAAGTAAACCATTTTTTCACTTTAGTCATGGTACCGAATGACTAACTTTGAGACTCGATATCTCATTCACATCAACTCTATTTTGGACACATAAAGGCTCATTGCGAAGCTCTCTTCGAGGAGAACGCGAACCTACAAACTATTACTTATATATATGACACATACATATAGATAATTACGTCCAGAGTTGGTCAAAAGTCACTTTTGCCAACCAATTTCCAACAACATACTCCATATCTTTCTTTGTCTATATAGTTTTTATGCCATCTGGTTAGGCTTCGATTGCTTTCTGAGTGAGTTTTTCTCGTTTGTGAATCTAAATTTTGAATGACAAAGATGTTGATCAACCAATTGCATTTGAGACATCGTATATCCATTGAACCAACAGAGTATAACTGATGAAGCAAACAAAAACTTAAAATCTGATCTTCAATTAGATTTTTTTTTCTTTTTCTGAAACGGCCGATTTTATTGAGTCGACTATCAAGTAGCTAGAGACGACAAACATTACAAAGTTACAATACAAGAAACAATTTGATTAACTAGAACGGCATCTTTGAGTTTTTCATTAAACTCTTAGTGAGCACAGTTTTTGTAGTATATGACATATTCATTGATTTTGAAGCGTATTGATGAAGTATTTACTAATGCTGTTGTTCACATTAAGACTCTTGCGAAATTCTTTGTAGCAAATCTGATTTGTCAACAGATACACATAAACAAACCAAGATCATGAAATCGTAAAAAAGTAGTTACTTATTTATATACATGTGCTTGTTGGACAGGCTTACTGCCAACACGTTTTGATTGAAACAAGTGATTGTAGATAACCATTGTAATCTGTGTTTGTGTATTGTATGTAATGTAACAGTAAACGAAATTTATAATGGACAGAAATAAAGCAACAAAGTAAAATATATTGATAGTGAATTATATTTGTTTATTACAACAAAAGGCCTATTTATACCTTTCCAAACGTCACAATTATCTAAATGACAGTTACTACTAATCATTGTGTCGTTTGGGAATTAACTACCAACCAACATAACTGCCTAAAATAACTGTTTTCATGCAATGGGTCGTTTGGGTATATTCTGACCCATATGCATACTTAGGACATTAAATAATAATACACATATTGTCTTAGAGTATATACTATGTAATAAAACTATACTATATTTGATCTTAACATAATTACAGGGTAACATCTCCCTCTTAATTATTTAAGACCAAATTTTCTTGAGTGAGACTTGCTTCTATTTTTCTTCAAACAATGATCTCATAATCACTGCTATCTTGACTGCTTGTGCCTTGTGCTTCAGTCTGTTCTTTCTTGCCATACATTCTAACACCATAGCTGTTCATCTCTTGCCCTTGTGATCCATCTCTAACTGCTTCTTTTTTCCAGTCTTGTGGGTCCTTGTCATCTGCAGCCCTGCTGCACTCTCCCACTTCTCTTGTCTTCTCAACGCTGGGTATCTTTGCAGTATCATGGTATACACATATAAGGTCTATGAACTTTCTGTAACAAGCTTTTATTGCTTCACCATCTTCAACTGTTAGCCCTTGTATGTTTGCAATACTTTTCCATTTGTCACTCAAGGTGACTGCCACATAGCCTCCAAATCCATCTACTATCTTGTGTAGACTGAGCAAGTCTATCTCTTTTCCTTCAATAACTGGTGGTATCATCTCTAATACATCATAGTTAAGATGCACTAAGTAGAACCACTTTACCATCTCTAAAAACTTTCCACTTGAGGGCATATAGTGTCCCATTCCAACTTATATATTCATTGTCCACATAGTCTTGGGTGTCCTCCTTGTTCCAGTTTAATTCTTCGAGCCCCCTAACCAATGAGCATTTATCCTTTGGGTCTAAAGACTCAAAGTAATCTTCTAAAAATTTTTTGTGCTCTCTGATTGGACTCCATTCTTCTCCATTGTTGCCTTTTTCTTGTTCCTTATCTGTCTCCACAGTCTTCTCATCAAACATGCTCTTCAATATGCACATGTTATTCTCTATCTTCGCCACATATCCTTGTTCTTCTAGGAGATAATAACTGAGTACATTTATAGACACTTCAGGAGTGTATTGGACATCTTGCATTATGATCTCTCCATCTTTAGTATTTACCACAGCATCACCCACCCCATAAGAGAATATGAACTTTTTATCTTTTTCTTCTTTGCAAATCATTTTGAATTTATAATCAATTCGTTTGAATTGAACTCTACTTGGGCATAGATGATGTTTCTAAGTACTGCTCACAAACCATACATCATTCCATGTCTTGTCACTTGATCCTTCAATCATGTAATCTGCTTCTACATTTATTTTTTCTGGAAATTTTGCCTCTTCTTCAAGCACTTGCCTATCTGTGGTTGCTTCTTGTTGCAATTCTATTGCTGCAATCCTCTTTCTACTTTCACATGCCCAATAAGCATGTCCTCTTTCTCTACAAATATAGCACCTTGCTTTCTTCTCTTTCTTTGTTTTCTTTGCAGTTTCCACCTTTTGGTTTTCTGCCATTTGAGAAGTATTAAAGGCTTGATTTTCCAGTACTTTCTTCATAAGCATCTCTTTTCCCTTAGGAGTGATGCTTTTCCTTCTTGCAGACGATTTGACAAGTCTGGTTGGTGTTTCTCTTAACAGATATCTACCAGTGTAGAATCCTTGGTCAATCTTTGATGTTGGCCTTTCCCATGATCTTGACTTTCCTTGGCTCTGATGCCAATGTTGGACAGGCTTACTGCCAACACGTTTTGATTGAAACAAGTGATTGTAGATAACCATTGTAATATGTGTTTGTGTATTGTATGTAATGTAACAATAAACGAAATTTATAATGGACAGAAATAAAGCAACAAAGTAAAATATATTGATAGTGAATTGTATTTGTTTATTACAACAAAAGGCCTATTTATACCTTTCCAAACGTCACAATTATCTAAATGACAGTTACTACTAATCATTGTGTCGTTTGGGAATTAACTACCAACCAACATAACTGCCTAAAATAACTGTTTTCATGCAATGGGTCGTTTGGGTATATTCTGACCCATATGCATACTTAGGACATTAAATAATAATACACATATTGTCTTAGAGTATATACTATGTAATAAAACTATACTATATTTGATCTTAACATAATTACAGGGTAACAGTGCTATAGATGTCCGATGTAAACTTCAACTGTCTAAAAATTTTATGTTAAATTTGCTCAATCATGCAGTGATATATTGTCAAAGTACTCGACCCAAGTGTTGAAGCTTGGAGGTTGTGTGTTAGAGTTAATATCTGAGGCTCTTGGGCTCGACCCCAATCACCTTTTGGACATGGGTTGTGATGAAGGGCTCGCTGTACTTGGCAATTACTATCCTTCGTGTCCACAGCCTGAGTTAGCAATAGGCACCACTAACCACGCCGACAACACTTTCATCACGATTCTTCTTCAAGACCATGTAGGTGGCCTCCAAGTTTTTTATCAAGAGCAATGGATAGATATTCCTCACATCCCAGGAGCTCTAGTAGTAAATGCGGGTGATCTCCTGCAGGCATCTCTCTCTCCCTCTCGTTATTCAATATCATTTTGTTGGTGTTTTAGGTAAAAGAACAGGTTGCTAATACATGGTAATATGCTGAACCTTTTCAGTTGATTACAAATGACAAGTTTGTTAGTGCACAACATAGAGTATTGGCAAACAAGATCGGTCCAAGAGTATCAGTGGCTTCATTCTTTTTCACAAGCTGGATTCCAACACTTAAAGTCTTTGAACCAATTAAAGAGTTGCTTTCAGAAGATAACCCACCCAAGTATAGAGGCACTACCGTGAAGGAATATGTAGATTACTGTAATAAAAAGGGACTAGATGAGATTTCTGCTCTTTTGCATTTTAAGTTATAGGTTGTGCATCACAAACCTTATTTTTCATGTTGGTCGCATGGTAATGCAATCCATATTGAAATATTGCTCTTCAGTTATGTGTGATTCTAAATAAAATGTTAAATAATATGTATTACTAACTTATTATTTCTACCACTTGGCCCCATTTTTAGTAGGTTTAGATCGAAAAACGTTCTTCAGTTGATCAAGTAGTTTAGAGTATCACCCGTTTTCTATCTTTAATTGTTCCTGGCTCCTTGCTAATGTTATAATTCAATCAGCGCTAGAAAAATTATCTGTAACTTATTGTGTTTTAGATATCAAAAGAAATTGCGTACTTCATAAGTTTCATGAATTGGTTCGTGATACACATCTTGATAATACAAGGATGATGGGTACATATGTTTCACCATTGGGTCGTGAGGTGTCACTAGAGATGAAAATGATCATCTAATTAAGTGGGCATCTACCTAATCCAGATATGGAGGAGCTAAATCGGTAACTCACGGATATGAATTGAATATGTATAATTATTAATGGATCGGATATGGACGACGATTTCTCATCTATAGATCATCACTAGTCTCGATGAGATCCCAGGCGAGTCTCGTGTGTGATAGTCTTATAGGATATAGTTCCTTTCCTGGTCGTTCCTAACCTGCCCTATCCCTTAAAGCCCCAATATGTATCCTAAGATATAACAAATCACTACAACAATCGGATGGACGGGCGAGGAGCCTTTCACCGGGGACAAAAAGTCCCCGGAGAAAGTCGCTAAACGACAAAATTGAATTTGACGTGGCACATGAATTCCCTGACTTGTTATGGAAATTTCAACGCACACTTTCCGCGGGGACATGTCCCCGGGAAAAGTTAACTGGATTTTGACCAAAAGTCAAAATTCAACGCACTCTTTCTCCGGGGACGAGTCCCCGCTGAAAGTGTATTTTACGTGCACCAAAGTTTGACCAAAAGTCCAAAGCATGCTAATTGTACGCGGGAAAATTCCCGCCAAACCTTTCCCCGGGGACATGTCCCCGGCAAAAATTATATTGATAACGCTCAAATTGTGCATGTTTTTAGTAGCGTTATCCGTGCTTTTATATGTGTTATTTGGCTATAATCATATGATTTTGTTACTTAATCGTACAAAAGTGCGTTTGCTAGTTCATTTGTAGCCAAGTACAGGAAAGTGGAGAAAAAGACGGAAGAAGAAGGAAAATATGAAGATTTCTCCAAATACGAAGAATTCCCGACAAAAGCAAGTCTTGTGGAGTATATTCGAGAAGATAAAGTCATCAAGTTAGTGGTCCAAAGACTCAAGAATAAATTTCAAGAAGGAAAACGAGAAAGAAATGAAGAAATGAAGCTAAAACGAAGACATATTGGAAGACTCGTTGTTCCAGACACACCTTTACCATTTTGGCCATAACTTTTGCATACGGACTTCGTTTGACCCCCGGTTCGCGGCCACGGAAAGCTAAGAGAAAGATCTACAACCTTGCCGTTTATGAATTTTTGTGATTTTGCTCCAACCGTTCGGTCGAGCCCCGTAACCGATCCGGTTGGAGAGTTGTCAAGAAGACCAACCGATTCGGTTAGATCCCAACCGATTCTGTTGGAGGGCCTGTTTCTGCCATTTCTTCATCAATAAGAGTCCTAGCAAGTTCCAATCATGTTCCAAACGATTCTAGTCCCTTCCTACATGTATTCTAGTCCCTTCTAATCTCCTTGGAGGCCAAGTTGAGCATTTAATACCCCTAGGCTTGGGAGTAGTATAAATAGACCCCTTTGCAACCTCATTTCATGCACCACAACTTGAGAAATCTTCTCTCACACCTCTCCTACCGCCACCACTCCTCTCTAGGTGTGAAATTCAAGCCTCCACCCTTAAGGACGAATTTCCACCTAGAGAGCAAACCATAACTTAAGAGAACACACCCACTCTCAATACATTCACCAAAGGTGTGAAATTCAAGCTTCCACCCTTAAGGACGAGTTTCCACCAACTATCATATCCCAACTTGTGTGAAATTCAAGCCTCCACCCTTAAGGACGAATTTACACCAACTTATCTTCCCCAAAAGACCACAAACCTCTGCCAAATTCGTGTAGTGTGCTCAAGGGTTGTCGAAGGCGTTTGGACATCATTTTCCGGCTTGGTAGAACTATTGTAGTTGATTGGAGGCTTGAAGGTTGCTATAATCCTTCATCTTTGCCTATTGTAATTCATACTTTAGGTAAACCTTGTTACTTTTCTATTTAAAGATGTTTGTTATTGATATGATTATTGAGATTTTGTGTTTGATTGGAATAATGATGAATGTCTTGATACTTGCTTGTTCTTATAATGCTTTTCTTGTTGGTTTGATCCGTGACAATCATAACCATCAACTTGTTACTTGCTTAAACAAACAAACGACACTTGTAGTGCAACCAAGTCTCTTGGGACGACCTTGATTTACCATATACTATACTACAACTTGACTAGGGTATACTTGCCCGAATGTGTTCCTAGTTAACCGGTAATTCATTGTTATAAATTTAAAACCTCGTGGAACCCATCATATATTTTAAAAAAATACACTTTATTGCAACTATTAATACATAACTAAAACCCCGATGCTTGGAATAACATAAATAACCCAATCGTCAATATATCTCTTTACTTGAGTTCTTGATACGTTTGGGTCAGAAATTTACATGATAATATTCTTTTTACCAAACACTATTATATTGTAACATATCTAAACGTACATATAATAAAAAGTTGATCAAATATTTAAACAAGTTACTACCTTGAGCATAGAGTTGCCATTGATGTCTAGTTCTTTTTCCAACAGGCAAGTTAAAAAAATCCATTATTATCAAACAATGTTGTTTAAGAGTTTGAATTTTTTGAAGTTTTTTTTTGTGATGATCATATGAAATGAACTGTTTTTTAATGAAGAATATGAAGCATCAGTGTCAAGTGTGTGTTTTCTTTGTGTAATAAGTATGTGAGAGAGATATGAGTTATGGCGGGTTTGTAATTGATGTGATTTTTTTGTAATCATTCCAAGAAATTTTTCGTTACTTTTTTTAGTTTGGTTAGTAATGTGTAGTGGTGCAAGTTGAGCTTGTTAATATTGAATATGATGTATAGCGCACGCAAATTTCCTACAGTCAAATACTTGCAACGATTAAGGGGTCTAATGGTAATAAAGCTCCAAAGAACAAGCAAAGTTGTATTGCAACAACAAAATTTACAGTCTTTTAACTTGTTTATTAATGTAAACTCTTTTGTTTACAGAATTACAAAAGTTTTATTCCCCGCCCTACAATTTTTAACTTTTAAAAACTTGAGTTTGAGTAAAACTCTTCTGTTCACGAACATGGTAATCATGACAAAATACTCACAAATATAGAGAACGATAGCACCTATAGTTGGTCGTTTGACATGATACGTATACCATAGCACCTATAGTCGGTCGTTTAACATGATACGTATACCATAGCACCTATAGTTGGTCGTTTAACATGATACGTATACCATAGCACCTATAGTCGGTCGTTTAACATGATACGTATACCATAGCACCTATAGTCGGTCGTTTAACATGATACGTATACCATAGCACCTATACTCGGTCGTTTAACATGATACGTATACCATAGCACCTATACTCGGTCGTTTAACATGATACGTATACCATAGCACCTATAGTCGGTCGTTTAACATGATACGTATACCATAGCACCTATACTCGGTCGTTTAACATGATACATATACCATAGCACCTATACTCGGTCGTTTAACATGATACGTATACCATAGCACCTATACTCGGTCGTTTAACATGATACGTATACCATAGCACCTATACTCGGTCGTTTAACATGATACGTATACCATAGCACCTATAGTCGGTCGTTTAACATGATACGTATACCATAGCACCTATAGTTGGTCGTTTAACATGATACGTATACCATAGCACCTATAGTCGGTCGTTTAACATGATACGTATACCATAGCACCTATAGTCGGTCGTTTAACATGATACGTATACCATAGTTAGTCGTTTAACATGATACGTATACCATAGCACCTATAGTCGCTCGTTTAACATGATACGTATACCATAGCACCTATAGTTGGTCGTTTAACATGATACGTATACCATAGCACCTATACTCGGTCGTTTAACATGATACGTATACCATAGCACCTATAGTCGGTCGTTTAACATGATACGTATACCATAGCACCTATAGTTGGTCGTTTAACATGATACGTATACCATAGCACCTATACTCGGTCGTTTAACATGATACGTATACCATAGCACCTATAGTTGGTCGTTTAACATGATACGTATACCATAGCACCTATACTCGGTCGTTTAACATGATACGTATACCATAGCACCTATAGTTGGTCGTTTAACATGATACGTATAGCATAGCACCTATACTCGGTCGTTTAACATGATACGTATACCATAGCACCTATAGTTGGTCGTTTAACATGATACGTATACCATAGCACATATAGTCGGTCGTTTAACATGATACGTATACCATAGCACCTATGGTCGGTCGTTTAACATGATACGTATACCATAGCACCTATAGTTGGTCGTTTAACATGATACGTATACCATAGCACCTATAGTCGGTCGTTTAACATGATACGTATACCATAGCACCTATAGTTAGTCGTTTAACATGATACATATACCATAGCACCTATAGTTGGTCGTTTAACATGATACGTATACCATAGCACCTATACTCGGTCGTTTAACATGATACGTATACCATAGCACCTATAGTCGGTCATTTAACATGATACGTATACCATAGCACCTATACTCGGTCGTTTAACATGATACGTATTCCATAGCACCTATACTCGGTCGTTTAACATGATACGTATACCATAGCACCTATACTCGGTCGTTTAACATGATATGTATACCATAGCACCTATAGTCGTTCGTTTAACATGATACGTATACCATAGCACCTATAGTTGGTCGTTTAACATGATACGTATACCATAGCACCTATAGTCGGTCGTTTAACATGATACGTATACCATAGCACCTATAGTTGGTCGTTTAACATGATACGTATACCATAGAACCTATAGTCGGTCGTTTAACATGATACGTATACCATAGCACCTATAGTTGGTCGTTTAACATGATACGTATACCATAGCACCTATAGTCGGTCGTTTAACATGATACGTATACCATAGCACCTATAGTCGGTCGTTTAACATGATACGTATACCATAGCACCTATAGTTGGTCGTTTAACATGATACGTATACCAAAGCACCTATAGTCGGTCGTTTAACATGATACGTATACCATAGCACCTATAGTTGGTCGTTTAACATGATACGTATACCATAGCACCTATAGTTGGTCGTTTAACATGATACATATACCATAGCACCTATACTCGGTCGTTTAACATGATACGTATACCATAGCACCTATAGTTGGTCGTTTAACATGATACGTATACCATAGCACCTATACTCGGTTGTTTAACATAATACGTATACCATAGCACCTATAGTTGGTCGTTTAACATGATACGTATACCATAGCACCTATACTCGGTCGTTTAACATGGTACGTATACCATAGCACCTATAGTCGGTCGTTTAACATGATACGTATACCATAGCACCTATAGTTGGTCGTTTAACATGATACGTATACCATAGCACCTATAGTCGGTCGTTTAACATGATACGTATACCATAGCACCTATAGTTGGTCATTTAACATGATACGTATACCATAGCACCTATAGTCGGTCGTTTAACATGATACGTATACCATAGCACCTATAGTTGGTCGTTTAACATGATACGTATACCATAGCTCCTATACTCGGTCGTTTAACAATGGTAGTTCACCAAGAAGCTAAAAAGAATGAACAATGGTAGTCCACAATTGATGTGTTATTAATTTTAGTTATTGACAATGATAATAAAGATTTTTTTGAATAAATAAATTGATTAAAACACCTTTTGCCGGGGACATGTCCCCGGGAAAACTTTTCACGATTTTTTTATTTTCCCTCCCACCTTTTTACTTTATCCCGCCATTATCTTCCCTGGGGACATGTCCCCGGCAAAAGTCTTGCTAGAATACAAGTAACGTTTTCTCCGGGGACATGTCCCCGGCGAAAACTAATCGTAAAAATCACCTCAATTATTAACCTGATCTGCTATTCACAAATGAGATAAAAAGAAACCCACCAAACACGCAGCTGCTCCTCCTGCACCTTCATCTTCATCACCAAACACGCGTATACCATAGCTGCTCCACTTGATTTCTATCTTGCACATTCAAGTTAAGTTCTTTATCTTCTTGATCTTCTTGATTTCTATCTTGTATTCATAGTTTTTGGTTGTGACCCGGCAAAAATTGAAATAAAAAAGAGTTTCATTCATCCCATGATAGACTTTTATTTTTGTATTCATAGCTGCTCCATTCGATTTATTTGTTCCCCGTGTCCTTGATAGACTTTTTTTCGGTGGTATGAATAGCATGTAATATGGTTAATTTGATGAATATCAGGTGTGTTTGGTGGATTGATTAACATGTAATATGGTTAATTTGATTAATAGCATAAAGTGCATTAGATGAGGTGTACCTGGTTGACTTCTTATTTGTAATTTTAGGGAGAATTAAAGAGTCCGCAGTTTGTTGTGGGTCTTAAAACATGCACTTTCTGATGAGTAAAGTGATAAAGTAACAATGAAACTTGTAAGCTAGCATGTTAACATGTATGAGCATCTAAAATTGCATATTATCAGGACAATGCATACTTGATAAGAAGCTGGTAGTATACAACCATTGAGCATAGGCATTGTGTTAAAGTGGCTGTAGTTACCACAACAAAAATATGTTTCCATCATCAAAACAACATAAAGTGGTTCAAAAAATCTTTGTAGTTTCACCTGTATTAACTCAAAGCCTAATGTATCTGAAGTAACATAAGAAGCCGTCACCACATTGTTTTATAGGGAAAGTAATGTTTTTGAAAGAAAAGATAGGAAGTAACATAAGAAGCCGTCACCACATAAGAAGTAACATAAATGTATCTGAAGTAACATAAGAAGTAAAATTGTTAGTTAAACCATCTTAGTAATTGCAGTGTATTAAGGCCAGATATATAGCATTAACTATATTACTTTGTAATAACCCTCGTTGTATAACTATATATATCCTAAAATGATTTAAAAAAGTGAAGCATCAATGAAACATAAAACTTTCAAGAATATAGTTTTAATATGTGCTTTGCTTTTATACTTGTAGGAATATAGTGTCTACTGTCAGTCTGGAGTGCAAGCTGAGACCACAGCCGAGACCAAAAGGTAAGATATGTCGTTGCGTATTTTAAATAGTTTAGAGTTTTAGGTAATGAGAACTATCCAAGCATCGGGTATCAAAAAGACCCTTTAAACCATTAGGGTTGAATTGGTCATTTTAACAATTAGGGTAAGAGGTAGGATGGTGGATTTTGGGACCTAAACCAAGATCTTGGCAGGGTGTTGGGGGTCCACCCCCTTTCATGTGTAATAGCACTTTAACTAGGTTAATGAGATCATGTTGTTTATTTTGCTTGTGATACAAAAGTTTTGATCATGTTTGCTTACGACTTTTTGAAAAATGTGTCTAGGGTTGAGGGTTGGTGAAAACATGAGAATGGTGTTAGTGTGTCTAGTTAAAGTGCTATTACACCATTTCCCGACAACATTTCATTCTGTTTCTTACAATGATCTTCCAAAAAACTCACCAAATTCTCTCTTATATTATCAAACAACAAAAATGAAGTTAGCCGCGGTGACATGTGGCTTCTCCGATGGTTTACGACGAGGAGGTACACGGTTTCTTGGTCCACAAGATACAGGAAAGTGTACAACCCATTTCTTGTTACGGTTTGTTATGGTTACCTGATGATGAGGGTTGAATCTTGAAGGGTAGAAAGGTGGTGCAAAAGGGTTTAACTTGGTTTGAGAGTGTTTTTATTGTGTGTTTTTAGTGTGTGTTTTTTGGTGAGAAACTCCATGAGTTTGTGTGAGAGAGAGAGGTCAGAGATGATAAGAAGAGGTATGAAATGGTGTGTAATGATAGAGATATAATGGTGGCGAGAGATATGAAAGGGTTTGTGAGGGTGCCTCATTAACTCCACTTCACTCGCCATCACTATCATTACAAACCCTTTCATCTATCTTCTTATAATCTCCGACCCCTCTCTCTCTCACACACACATGGAGTTTCTCACTAAAAAACACACAGTTATGAACTCTCAAAGCAGCGCTAAACCATTTTGCACCACTTTTCTACCCTTCAAGATTCAACTCTCATCATCAGGTAACCATAACAAACCGTAACAAGAAATAGGATGTACACTTTTCTGTATCTACTGGACCAAGAAACCGTGTACCTCCTCGCCGTAAACCATCAGAGAAGCCACGTGTCACCGCCGCTAAGTTCATTTTTGTTGTTTGATAATATAAGAGAGAATTTGGTGAGTTTTTTGGAAGATCATTGTAAGAAACAGAATGAAATGTTGTCGGAAAATGGTGTAATAGCACTTTAACTAGACACACTAACACCATTATCATGTTTTCACCAACCCTCAACCCTAGACACATTGTTCAAAAAGTCGTAAGCAAACATGATCAAATCTTTTGTATCACAAGGTCCCAAAATCCACCATCCTACCCTCCTACCCTAATTGTTAAAGGGTCTTTTTGATACCCGATGCTTGGATAGTTCTCATTACCTAAAACCCTAAACTATTCAAAATACGCAGGTTAATCTTTGGACAAACCCGAAGAAGCAGAAGATATCGGAAGTCAACTGACAAAACCACCTGGCGAACACGAGTTCGAGCCTTATGTGTTAGGATATGTTTGTAGAGAATAACATGGTTAGGATTCCCGCTAAATGGATTATACGTATAGTTTTGGACCATTTGCGTATAGGTAGCTTATGTATAGTTTTGGACCATTGACGATTTTGGAAACAAATTTTATGTTATCGATTGTGTTGTAGCGAATTTGGACCATTTGGTTATATATGATATTATGTTTAGCAATTTTGTGTTGTTGTAGCATAAAATAGGTTGAAAACAGGTTTTTACATTGTAGATTTTTTCCGGAAAAATTCCGGAAAAAAATCTGAAAATTACCCATTTTGCAGCAATTTTCTGCAAAATGGGTCAAACGCTTTCACCGGGGACATGTCCCCGGTGAAAGTGTCATAGATAATATTAGTTTTTCATTTTCCCTGAGGACATGTCCCCAGCGAAGGAGTTAAGGATAAACTTTAATTACCCTTTTCCCCGGGGACAGTCCACGGCAAAACAAAGTGCCACGTCGGACATGTTTGACCGATGACAATTTGCTGCGGGACCCACATGTCCCCGGTAAAGGTTGTAAATAGTCTCCGGGAAAAGTATCCCTGAGAAGGTATTGCCGGGGGACTTTCGGCGGGGACATGTCCCCGGGGAAAGGTATTACAGGGGACATGTCCCCGGCGAAAGCCCTGAAATTTCGCCTGCGAAAGCGACGAATGTTGTAGTGAATTCATAATCGTACGTCTCGTTTTATTTTACCTTTGAAATGTTCTTATTCGTAATCTAGGAATGCAAAATAGTTTTGGTATGGCTTACCAAAACTTAATTATAAACTTTAACATTAGCTATAGGCTTTATCGAAGTAGTTAAATGCTTTAATTAACTTCTTACTGAAAATTAAACTTTTGAAAGTTGAAACAATCAGAATGGAGTGTCATTTACGATACTATAGTTGCATAATATTTGTTTTGAATCAATTTGGTTAAACTCGACTAAAACCCTTTTGGTATGCAACGTATATCTATCAATCTGCTTCATCAGTAGGATATGGATTGGGATAGATGAATTAGCTCATCGTTTTAATGGAAATTATTGGATGATGAAAAGATAGAAATATTAATGTGAATACGGCTCCATCTGATTCATATTTGAACCACGAACCACCATCATCCTTGATTGTGATGCTTGTTAATTTTTTGCTTAATGTATTAACGATAATTATTTCTAAATATATTCAACTAATTATTATATTCTTATTTTTATATCAAACTTTTTGTTCTTTTAATTAGACTTTTTAGTGGGGTGAAAACTAAATATACGCAACATATTTATTTAAAATATACCAGATACGTAACAAACTTTAAAAATTACTAGAATACGTAAAATACTTTCAAATTATGGACAACATACGTAATATTAACCGGTATGTGAACTATTTAACCGGTTACCATTTAGAAAGTTACAATAATGGCCCATGTGGTTTGCGTTGACTTTCACTTTTAGTCTTTTGCCTTTTTCCGCTTAGAAAAGTTACAGTAATGGTCCATATGGTTTAACACTTGATTCTAAACTTGTGACAAATAAGCACACTCGAAGAAAAGATGACCGTGAGAATCAGGTTGCACTTTGCATAGTGGACTATGAAGCAAGTTTAAGTCAGTATTACTACTGACATCCCATTGTCTCGTTCAATCTTGAGTCAATAACCGTTTCCTCATACAAGCCACATGTGGATAGCATGTCTTGGGATACTATAAGACGACCAAACTAACTTGAACCAATCGACTTCATTACCACGACCACGGACATTCTGCGAGCACCTTAAGCTTGAAAGTCAGTTTATTGTAATTAGAACGAATTTTATAATATTAAACGAGCTTTCAAGCTCGAGCTTGAGTTAAAAAACGAGCCCATCAAGCTCCATCTTTTATACGAGCATCTTAAGCTTGAAAGTTAGTTTATTGTATGGTTACAAAAAAGTTAAAAATTTAAACAAGCTTCGAGCTCGAACAACAAAAAAATATCCGATTTCGAGCTCGAGCTAGTTTATAAATGTTTATTCAAACTCGAGCCGAGTAGTTATTAAATGAGCCTAGCTCGCTTAGGCCAAAACTCAATTCAGCTCAGATCATTAACACCCTTAGCTTACGGAGTTATGCCGTTTAACCGGGCTGGCAAAATGACATATACAAATGTTGTTGATATATTCATGTTTCAAGAAACTAAGGGTGTTCATGAGACGGTTCGGTTATTTGAAAGATTTATACTAATCCATCGCAGGGCGGGTAATTTATTTTACTACCTGAAACCAAACCGTACTAGGAGGGTAGCTGGACACGCGGGTCTCGAAATGAGTTGTTACCCGCGTTTCGGGTTACGGTTAACCATTTTAGACGTTTAATCGAGTTTAACATATGAATAATAACATGCTCTAGAACCTCAAATGTCATTTTAGTAAAAATTAAATAACATTAAATGGATTAAAGTCATATTAAAATTATTCGGTCACAATTATTGCTTTCAAATAAGCATACATAACATATTAACAAAAATTATTTGTTCGACATTTATAAGTTACGACCATATTAAATAATTTTCACACATAGAAGGAACTGAAATTTGTTGTACGATAAAAGTAGTGTAATAATATAACCAAATCTTTTACAATTATTTTAATATTTAATTAAAAACCATCATGTATATGATACACGGTTCGGTCAACCACGGATATCTAAAAATAAAAATCTAAACCGAACTGTTATAAGCGGTTTTTTGGGTTTTGGTTTTCCTCGGTTTTGATTTCTTTGGTTTTTGATTTTTCCGATTTCGAATTGAGTAGTTCGGCTCGGTTGGTTGATTTCTCGGTTTTTTAACACTCCTAAAATAAGGCACTTTTATACTATGAATTTTAGAATTTAGAAAACCGCAACTCGCGACATAATTTTGTTCATTTTAAAACTAAAAGTCACATGTATATTTGGCAAAATAGGCTGAAACTGGGAACGAGCCTTATATTATAAGCCGATACTATAATTTTTATTTTCATAAACTTGTTTGACAAATTAATTTAATTTGAAGCTTATTATTGTAAAATTACTAAAGAGAACATATAATTAAATTAACATATGTATATACTACCTTCGTCTCATATTAAATGTTCACTCTGACATTTTAAAGTCTTTTTATCAACTTTAACCTTAAATATTGTTGTGAAATACAAGAGCTTCACACTTAATACTGCACGTATAAGTTAGTACTGCTAGTTCTAGTATTGATAACTTAGTACTGCTAGGTATAGCAGTTAATACTGCTAGTTAAAGTTAGTAATGTTGTTTGTTTTGGAAAGACGTGTGAAGGTTGTAACAGAATATACAGAATATATTCTATGTAATTAGAAGATATACGTAGATAGTTTTCATGTAAAGGACTCCTTAACTTATAAAAGGAGGTCCTAGGTTATACTTATATATACAGATCATTATGTGAAAAGATTCAAGGTTGTATACCCTGATACTAGCTAAAGTATCTGTATTATTGATTAATAATATCGAAGTGTTTTGGTTATTACTTTGTCTATTGCATCTTTACTGCTCTATTGGTTATTCTTCTAAGTGTTACCAAGTAGATTCCGCATACTTGATAGCATCAAGCTTTGTTTCATTCACAATTATTTTGGAATCATCCAAAGCAATATACGTATACAAGCTAAGTAGATCTGAGGTTTGAGACTCACAAGTGGTATCAGAGCTTGTGTATCTGAAACTCAGAATTAGAATAAGTTCATTCCAATAAAGAAGCAATGAAATTTTAAAACACCTAATCACATGTTGCTGCAAAGATCCCTAAGGTCAAGCAGGGAGAATATGATGTGTGGAGGATCAAGATTGAGCAGTATTTTCTAATGCTGGATTACAATCTCTGGGAGATCATTGAAAATGGAAATTCTTTCATTGCAGTGCCCATTCCAGGCAAAGATGGAGAAGTTCCAACCATTCCAAAGCCTACATCTAATGATGAAAAGATTAGAAGAAAGAATTATCTGAAGGAAAAAAGCTTGCTACTTATGTCTCTCCCAGATGAACTATTACTGGCCTACTCCAAGCATCCGGATGCAAAGAAGTTGTTTGAAGCTATTGAAGCAGGTTTTGGTAAGAATGAAGCCACCAGAAAGACCCAGAAGACTCTGCTAAAATAGCAGTTTGAAAATTTGTGCAACCAGTGCAGAATCTCTCGATTCTATATACAATAGGCTTCAAAAGATTGTTAGAGTTGGTCATTCTGGGTGTGGATATATGTGTTGAAGATGTGAACTCTAGGTTCATGAGAAGCCTACCAAGTGAGTGGAACACGCATGTGGTTGTCAGGAGAAATAAGCCAGACTTTGAAAAAATGCCTCTTGTTGATCTGTACAACAATTTTAAAATTGTTGAGCACCAAGTTAAGAAAAACACCACTTCCACTGCAAGCTCAGAGTCACCAAATATAGCATTTTTGGCTCAACCAAGCACTGGCAGTACCAATGATGTCATTGGAGTTAGTACTACTAGTACTAATATTAGTACTGCTAACACACAGGTTAATTCTGCTAGCCTAAGTGATGCCACTATAAATGCTTTTCTAGCTAGTCAGCCAAATGGATCTCTAGTTATTCATGATGACTTGGAGAAGATACATGAGGATGACCTTGAAGAGATAGACATTAAGTGGCGGGTAGCACTCCTGAGTTTGAGGGAAAATAAGTTCCTCCAGAAGACAGGAAAGAAGATCATCATCCACAACAATGAAACTGCTGGCTTTGACAAGTCCAAAGTCGAATGTTACAACTGCAGGAAGCTGGGACACTTTGCTAGGGAATGCAGGAGCCCAAGTTCACAGGAAGTTAGAAACAGAAGCAGGAAAACCAATGGGGAAGATTCATCTTCCATGGCTATGGTAGCCATTGATGGGGTTGGGTTTGACTGGAGCTACATGGCTCATGAAGAAGCAGCTCCTCCCAACATGGCACTAATAGCGTTTTCAGACTCTGAGGTATACAATGATAAATCTTGTACTAAAATTTCTCTAAATAACTATGAATCTTTAAAAATTCAGCATGATAAGTTAAGGATAGAATTAAATCAATCTGAGTATAACTTGGCTAATCATAAGAGAGGATTAGCCTCTGTAGAAAAATAGTTAGACTACTATAGAGAAAATGAGGAAGCTTTGAATGAACATATTGCAGTTATTAAGAGGGACATGTTATATAAAGATGCTAAAATATCTGTGCTTGAAACTGATTTTGATAAAATCAAGTTAGAAAAGGATAACATTCAAGCTCGTGTGGAAAAATATGCATATTCAAAAGATTGTTCCCATAAGATCATAGAGGTTGTACTTCTTAAACCAGGAAAGGGTTTAGGATACACTAGTGTTGCACCACCCACTTCAGGTTTATACAAACCTCCTAAATTTGAGCTGTCTAGCACAGGAATAGAGGAATTTAAAGAACTAGAAAGGGAGTATGAACCTCAGAATGTAAATATAGAAGTGACTAGTAAGGATAAGGATTCTTTCGATACCTCACAAGTCAATACTTCTACAAATGATGAAACTAAGTATGTTCCACATGTAGAGACTGTCCAACCTAAACTAAAGGAAAAACCATTTAGGAAAACAGTCAGGTACACTGAGATGTATAGGTCTAGAGATAGAACATCCACTCCTAGGGGAAACCAAAGGAATTGGAATAGACAAAAATCACAACACCTAAAAGATGATTTTGTTAGGTACAACAAATCATACTTTGTATGTGGAAGTCTTGAGCATCTGCAGAAAAACTATAAGTATCATAAGAGGGATAGTATGGTTCACGGGAATAGTTTTGGTAGGATGAATAACTTTAATGCTAAATATTCTCATTTAACCCCTTTCACTCCAAGAGAAATTCTTTTGAAAACTGGCATTAAAACTATCAACAATGTTAGGCCAAATTATACTGCTTACACCCAACCAACTGTTTTTGGTGCAAGACCTAAGAAATTCTTTACTAAGCCAACACCATCAACTGACCCAAGACCCACTACAAGAAAAACATCATCAAACTGTCAAAACTTTAAACAACGGGTTGAATTTTACAAAAGAAGTTTTAGTACTACCATACTCAAAGTTAGTACTGGCAGGCCAAAACTTAATATTGTTAGACCAAAAACTAATACTTTCAGATCTAAAAGTAATGTTGTTTGGGGTAACAAGGGGAATGATGTAAAGACCTTAGCAGTTTGGGTTAGAAAGACCATCAAACCCAATAGTGCATCAGTTATATTGAAGAAAAATGATTGTCTTGATGCACGAGGCAGATCCAATCCAGTGATGGCATGGGTCCCCAAAGGAAACTAATTTCCTTTCTTTTGTCATGTTAGTCATAATTTGTACTGTCATAAAGGAAATGCTCTGTTTTGTGTTTTCTTGGTTTTAGACTAACATTTGTAGGCAAGGCACAACACTATGAATGGATTAGGATATGTGAGACCTTGGCAGTTCTAGCAAATGGTGTGGTTGACTCTTCTTGACAGCTGACCACATGATAGAGATTTTCTATACTGATGATTGTGTAGATGCCAAAGCATTATAAGGTATTTGGATCTTTATTGAGCATGAATTGATGGATTCAGTTAGAAAGTTTATTCTGGTCTGGCCTACTCTTTGCCATTCTATCATGTTTCATGATAATGTGTTACTTCAAGGAGCTCTGGCATTGAGAACAACAAGCAAAAGTGAATCTAAAACTTCTGTGTTAGAGGTAACAACTGCCACGAGCTGAAAACCCTGTCAAGAAGGCTCTTAAAATGAGTCTATCTGTCACAGGCAGTACTAAGTACTGAAACTATTGGTTCTCACACAACCAGAGGTCATATGAGACAAGGCTTTGATTAAGTGTCTTCCCTTACACTTAAGCTCTTTTTAAATCTCAATGCAGTATTGTTTTGTAAGAAAATTGAGTTAATACTGCTTAGAGAAATATTTTGGAAAACGTTTGTACTACTAGCATAAATTGGTATTGTTGGGTATTTGGTTAATACTGTTAAGGAATAACTACTTTTTGAAAATAGCCATTGAGATTTTGTTATTTATCATACTTAAATGTTTTCCAAATTAGAAATTATTTACTTTCTATCTTTTAGTAGATTACATTTCTCTTAAGTTTCCTATTAATTTGAGTCGGTTAATCTAGATAAGTCTTGTCTATAAATACTCGATTGACTCTCAAATCAGTACAATTCATTCAATATCGATCCAATCCCAGCAGTCAAAACATAATTTTAACCCTAAAACCTAAATTCTCTTTAATGACGCCTCTTGAATTTGCAGCAAAACACAATCAGGTGGCATTCTTGGAGAAAACAAAGGAAGCAAGCGACTTCCATGAGATAGTGGACTTTCTGAATCATACCCACATCAGGTATGCTCTTGCAGTTAATCCAACTGTCTATGTTTCTCATATCAAGCAGTTTTGGCAGACTGCCACTTTCAATACGTTTGAAGATGGAAACAAACAAATAAAAAAGCCAAAGTTGATGGTACTATCATCACCCTTACTGAAGCATCTCTTAGGAGTCATCTGCACCTAGGAGATGCAGATGGTATTAGTGATATGCCTAATACTGAAATTTTTCAAAACTTAACCAGAATGGGGTATGACAAATCCTCTAAAAACTTGACTTTTCTTAAAGGCTGTTTTTCCCCACAACAGAGATTTTTTATCTATACTATCCTTCATTGTTTGAGTACCAAGAAAACTTCATGGGAGCAGCTCAGTAGAAGTATTGTTATTGCTCTCATATGCTTATCAACTTATAGGACTTACAATTTTTCAAAGTTGATTTTTGATAGTATGGTGAAAAACGTGGACAACCAGTTCAAATATTTAATGTCCCCACGATTTTTTCAAACAGATTTAGAAACCAGAAAAGTTAAACTCAAGTTCCATGAAAACATTTACAAAACTACTTGCCTCACAAAAAAACTTTTTAGCAACATGAAGATGGCATCAAAGGGGTTCAATGGACTTGTAGTACCTCTGTTTGAAAACATGTTACAAATTCAGGGTGAAGGATCAACAATCCCTGTTGACTCCCAACACACACCCCACAGCTTATGGTTCTCAATCACCCTCCTAAACCACTTCATCAACATATAGGAATAATACCAGACATGACTCTGATGTTCCTCAGCACAGAGTTCCTACTAATATCAATGTTGCAGATGAGGCTGTCTCTGACAGTATGGGAAGGGCTGCTCCTACTGACACAGGCTTAGAAGCTGGTCAGGTCAGGGGTAACATAAGTAAGACCCCTCCTATGACAACATCTAATGTGCCTGGTTCTCAGGGACCAGATGCAGGTGATGGAAACCCCAGCCACATGGAAACCATGGGGGACACGCCCAGTGATCCACCTCTCCTAGAAGTTAACACATCTAGAAGTGGTGAGGGCAGTCTAAAACTTATACAGGATTTGATGGCTACATGTACCAGACTGACATAAAAAGTGACTATCTTGGAGCAGGATCTTAGGGATACTAAAACTTTGTACAGTAGAGTCAACACCAAACTTATTGGCAAAGTGAAGATGTTACAGCTCAAGGTAGAGTCACTCCAAAAACATAGGAAAGTTACACTGATTGCATCAAGCTCAGAAAGTTCTGATGAAGACATGGCGAAATGAGATTCTTCCAAACAAGGGAGGAAATCTCAAGACTTTGATGCTCATATTCAGGGGAGGATGGATAATGACATGGGACAAGATGATGAGCAACCTTATCATGACACAGAGCAACCAGTTGATATTGAAAACCTTGTGAAGAATGTGGAAAGGGTAGCAAGGCAGATGGGAGTTATAGTTGATACTACTGCAGCTAGAAGAATTATTTCTCAATCAGTACAAAATAAAGAAGGTACAACTGATATTCCAGTTGATACTGCTAGTGATCCAGGTACTGCTACTCCAACTAGAATTGTCTATCCTAGAAGAAAGAAGGTAGACAAGGACAAGGGAATTATGGTAGATATTGAAGGAAGCAGTCTTAAAAGGAAGCCACATCATTGGAATCAGCATCAGAAAAGAAGCAAAATGTTGAAGATGATACTACTGAAGAGGTTGAAACAACAGAAGAAATTACTGATAAACAACTTCAACAAATGATGGTAGCTATTCCAGATGAAGTGCTTGTTGAACCATTGCAGTCAAAATATCCCATAATTGATTGGGAAATTCACACAGATAAATTTGGTAAGTTTTGGAAGATCATCAGATGGGGAAACATTGTGGAAATGTACAAGACTTTTTCTTATATGGTCAAGGCATTTGATAGAGATGATCTTGTAAAGTTGTGGGAATTGGTCAAGAAAAAGTTCAACCATGCAGACTTTGAAGAGGACAAGGAGCAAGAGTTATGAGTTGAGCTGGTTAGATTATTTGAACCTGATCCTTTTGACAGTCTCTGGAAATTTCAAGTTCCAGACAGAGCAACTATATGGAGATTGTATGACACATCTGGTGTGCATCATGTGTCCACAATTGATGGTACATATGTGTTTATGCTAGTAGAAAAAGAATACCCTCTCATAGGTGAAATATTGGTGTTTATGCTATCTGCAAAACTCACTGCGGATGAAGACTCAGAGATGGCAAGAGAGCTGATAAGGAAAATCAGGAATTAGTGTGACCAAGCTATAAAGACTGCAAGATGAAAGTAATTTTTAGAAGAATCCTCGGAGACCACATAAAGAAACTTGTCATTAAAGGCTAATCACAAGTTTAGGGAGGATTGTTGGGAAATAGAAGAGCTTCACACTTAATAGTTCATGTATAAGTTAGTACTGCTAGTTCTAGTATTGATAACTTAGTACTGCTAGGTATAGCAGTTGGTATTGCTAGTTAAGTTAGTACTGCTGTTTGTTTTGGAAAGACGTGTGAAGATTGTAACAGAATATACAGAATATATTCTATGTAATTAGAATATATATGTAGATAGTTTTCTTGTAAAGGACTCCTTAACCTATAAAAGGAGGTCATAGGTTATACTTATATATACAGATCATTCTGTGAAAAGCTTCAAGGTTGTATGCCCTGATACTAGCTAAAGTATCCGTATTATTACTTAATAATATTGAAGTGTTTTTGGTTATTAATTTGTCTATTGCATCTTTACTGTTCTATTGGTTATTCTTCTAAGTGTTACTAAGTAGATTTCGCATACTTGATAACATCAAGCTTTGTTTCATTCACAATTGTTTTGGAATCATCCAAAGCAATATACTTATACAAGCTAAGTGATCCGAGGTTTGGGACTCACAAATATTTTTGTTTGGATTATATAATACTTGATCCAAAACATAAGAATGAAGTGGGTTTTAAATGTATTTTCGTTGATATAATTTTCATCAAATATTATATAATACAAACAAACATATTTAAAGTCAAACTCTAAAATTCAAAAGTGGACATTTAATTTGAGACTGAGGGAGTATTAGATATTTTTGTGGGTAATTAAATAATTTGGTACCAACGAGGCTTACGTTGAGGGCTTATAAAAATTTTAGCCTATTTTTTGGTCTGCCCCATAAACCTCTACGTCAAACAAGACTTATTTTTAAGCTAGCGCTTACTTCTAAAATTTAAGCCTAATAACCCCCATGATCCCCTAGCCAAACACACCCTTAATAAATGTTTTCAAACCCAGATCGACCCGGCCAGTTCAACCGGTCGGACCGGTGCCTGGCCACAAAAATGGGTAAAAAAAACCCAGGTTTCTAAACCGGGTTAACCGGTTAGACCCGCCGGGTTTTTGAGCCGGGTCTTGAAACCCGGCCGGGTTTGGCTTTTTAAATTTTTTTTAATAAAAACCGGGTTGATCCGACGATCGAACCGGTTGACCCAATCAAAAGAAAAAATAATAATAAATGAAAAACTTGATTGACCCGACAGTCGAACCGGTTGAACCGGTCAAACCGGTGCCAGTAACTCAACCGGGGTGTCGGTAACCCGACCTGGTCGATTAAAAACATTGTACTTAACCAATTGGATAGGATTCTTTCAATTTTTAATTATAAAAGGGGTTCTAACATGACAGCCTGGTGACGACAGACCCCACCACATCATCATCAAAACCCAACCCAACGGTCACATTTCCCCCTTTTTTTTAATTTCAATATCCTAAGCCCTAAAAAAATCTTCTTACAACAATTATTCGACCGTTTTATTTACTCTTTAATGGCGATCATTTAATAATTTCAAAAACCCATAAAGAATAATAATAATTCCTGTTAACATCAACATCACAAATGGGTTGTTTTCTTGGTTGTTTTGGTGGTTCTTCGAAAGATCGAAAAAAACGAAGAAAACAGAGGTACAAGGTTATTCCCAGAATTCAAGTAAGTTTTCGTTGATTTTGGCAACTGGGTTTTGTTTGTTTTTTTGTGTTTGGTTTGTGGGAAATTGATGAATTTTGGTTGTTTGGATTTTGATTCATTTTTTAATTGTGGATCTGAGGGTTTTGACTTTGACTTTACTCGGTTGTTCTTGATTATGATTTTGAATTTTATTTTTGCCATCAAATAGTGAAATTTAGATTTGAAATTGTGAAAATCGCCGAAAGGGGATGGCTTTACCCGGTTTGAATGTGTTTGGCGGTGGGCTCAAAACTTCGGAAACCATAGTACCCCCAAAAATTAAACTAGTATAGATATCTATCCCAATAATTTGAACACGCCATTTTTAGTAGGGAGGATGTTTGTATCCGAGTGTTTGTAAGTGGTTATTTGATTATTGTTACTTCTGGTCACACCAGTTAGTTTCTAGTGATTATGCGGTGATTTAAGATCTACATAAGCTTAGCAATAGACGCAATGAAACTGGATTTTATATGGTTTAGTTTAACTAGTTATACAACGCTGTTTTACTCTTATTTTGTCTCTTATCTTTACGGTAATCTGAAATTAGGCAAATATCTTATACGGCCGAAAGTGATTAGAGTTTATATCATGATTCTGAATATTCGGTATCACCCCAAAAGGTAGTTACTTAACTGGGGGTTAATTGTGAAATTTGTTTTTCAGAATCCTACAAATGAGAACCTCGTGCAAGCTGATGTAACTTTGGTACAAACCATTAAGGAGAACACCTGTAATTCACCTCCAGAAACAAGGTAACTCTTATGTTTACCAGTTTGTGCTCTTAACATTTCTTACTTTAGGATTCGCTGTTTTCCCTAAACTTTTATTAATTCTAAATTTCATTCGGTGTAGAGTTAAGAATGAGGAGCCATTGAGTGTGAGTACTCGTAAAAAGGTGACATTTGATACGAACGTCACAACTTATGAGCATGTTCAAGTTTATGACAGTACCGAATGTTTATTGGAAAAAAACGAAAAAGGTGAAACCTTTCCTAAGTCTCGTGAAAACCTTTCTCAAGATGATTCCGAGGTTGTGAGTGTTGGATCATATCCACCAAATTATCGGTATGGGAATTGCCTTGAAAGTGATGATGAGATTCAAGATTCGGATGATGATGGTAATGAAAATGACGACTGTTTAGACGATGAAGAAGATTATAATGATTATGATGATGATGATGATGATGACAGGATCATACGTGAAGATGTGTGGTGTGAGTCGGTTCGAGTTGATAAAATTGGATCAAACAGTAATGTGCGTGATAGAAGTGCTTCTGTACTGAATCCTGTTGAGAATCTTACACAATGGAAAGCTTTGAAATCAAAAGAAACAATGACACAAAATTTTAACTCGGAAAAAGAGAATTCTTCTTTGAATTTAGTTTCATTCCAACCCAAAAACCGGAATCAAGAAATAACAGTAGATGCCAGCCTATCGAATTGGTTGGGGAAAGGCCTTTCTCAAGATTCAGCAACAACGCCAGTCAAAAGTACTGAAGATAGACCAATTATAGGCGCGTTGACAGCAGATGAACTGAAACAGTTCTCAGGATCGTCTTGTACACCAAGGAAGTCACCTAGTCGAAGCCCTGATGACATGCCTATCATTGGCAGTGTTGGAAGCTACTGGAGTCACACTGATTCAGGAAGATCTCTGAGTTCAACTGCATCATATAAAGGCATACCGAATACCACCAGCAAGTACAGAGAGGTATATATTTTATAGTTTTAATTTCTTTGTGATTCGGTTATGTTATATCTCTAACGGGTCAAGCATTATTCTGAAACAAGTTTGCCTCATTAAAAAATCCGTCATTTTTTTATTTCTTTGTGATTATTGGCAAGCCAAATTACCTGTTTTGACCCTAGAACCAACCTTCTCTGCACGTCCAAATCACGACACTCAGTTCTGAATCATCTTTTATACATTTTTTTTTTAGTTGAATTGATATAAAATTATATTCAAGCTTGACACTAATTTTCATTAGAAAATAGTAGGAATTTTGGACAAAAAGTTAACCAGGCCCATACAAAATTACCCATTTTGACCAATTATCCAACCTGCCTGACAAGTTAATTTGTTCAGCATCTATCTTGTTAAGTAGTGCCATATTATAGGGCTGCAATACAGTAACAGAATTTATAAAACTATCTGATTATAAAATGCAGCAGTTTCAAGTCATAAGGTGGATAATTTATAGTTATGCCATCAATGACTAATAAAAGAGGCTGTGTTCAAGCATTGCTAGCGTTTTCAGGACTAATTTGGTGGTTATTTTCGGTACAGGATAAAAAAGTGAATTGGCACAATACACCATTTGAAACAAGATTGGAGAGAGCTTTGAATAGAGATGTTGCTGGTGCAAAGTGCTAGTGATTGGGACTTCCATTGATTTGTATGTTTTGTATAATTTGGTTCGGATTGTCTCATTATCTTCATGTGTGTGTCTATCTGGTTTTTGCACAGTTTTGTTAAAGGTCGGTTTGTTGTAATTGTTCATTGGTTATATACATAATGATTGGACTGAAGTGTTCTTTGTGTTTCACATGTTTTTATCTTGCGAAAGGAATTGTATATTGTCAATGCAAGTAAGTGACCACCATTTTGTTTAGGGTTGTTATCAAGATTAGCCTGGCTCTGAAGACTTGATGTTGGGGTGTTGAAAACTTTGTAGCATTGGACTAGGCTTTCAGAGACTTTCGACATGCCTAAACTATTTTAAAAAGCCGTACGTTCATGTCATAACTCATAACGGCGGATGATTTATAGTAATGTCATTATTATAACTAATAAATCATCTGCCTTTTCTGCCTTATATGTTACGTTATTGTGTTATTGCTGTAGCTAAGTACTAGTGATTGGGACTTCCATTGATTTGTATGTTTTGTGGAATTTGGTTCGTATTGTCTCATTATCTTCTTGTGTGTGTCTATCTGGATTTTGCAGTGTTAAGGCTGGTTTGTTGTAATTCTTTACTTGTTTTTTGTGGTTATAACTTATAAAGACATAAAAGATTAGGTTGTATTGTCATCTTTTATTATCTTACAAAATCTCGATTGTATTGTCATATGTTACTGCAAGTATGCCAACCACCATTTTGTTTAGGGGTTGTTTATTAAACTCGGATTAGAATGTAAAAAAAATAAGGAAATTAAAAACTTGTTTCATTTAAAACAAGATGAGATCTGAATTTTCACACAAACATTTACCTTATAAGTTTTCGGGAGAAACGTACTCATTATCTTACAATTATAGGTCCTGAGTGGTTTCATTAGCTAAGATCTCTACAATTAGGGGTGGACATTTTTGAGGCATACGGTATGCACGTTCATATCCTCAATTTGAACCCGATATGTAGTGTAAAAAAATATGTTTTGAGAGTTTGACACCGTGCATATACCTGTTGACATATTTCCGGATCCGTCACTGTCTACAATTGTGAAGACATTCTCAAGATTTTGGTCCCAAGACTTCTTTTAGGTTTCGTTCAATAATTCTGCTTGTATACGTTGTGGTTAGCTGGTTACATGTTTTGTAACTGCATATTATATCTGTGAGAGTGATTTTGGAAGAATGGAAGGTAATAAAACTTCTTGACTTAGATGTAAATAAAAGTCTTGTAGACTAAAAAAGTTTGACAATCAGGAAATCCAAAATATATATTGACAAATTAAAACATGCAGATCTGAGAATTATGTTCTTAATAAGATCTAAAACCCAAAGCCAAAGTCTTAAGAATAACGAACCATAACTAGTTAATATATCCAACCACAACAACAATACCAATCCCGAGCGAGGTATATATGGGGAGGTGGAATGTACACAGGTCGTACCAACTAGTTAATATAACCAATTTCTGATAAATCGCAAATCATATCTAAATTCATAACTGTCTAAATTTGTCAGATATGTAAATCACCATGTATTGCTCATATGGTTAGTGCATTCCGAATTCTACATAATGCCCATTGATTCTTTGCATTGTGGAGTACTATTCATGTTCGTTTATCATCTAATTGCAGAGGTGACATGTTGGACAATAATCATCCCGGTTTGATATCAGATACTAACTAGTTTTTAAAATGAGACGACAATTCAAAGCAAATTCACAAAACATAAAATGGAAGATCGATCCATACATACATCTTAATAGGATCAATACAAACCTAGCTTCATGATACATGGCATGTTATATTGGAAATGGGATTGGATTAAGTCGAGCGACAGGAACACAAACCAAAGGGTTAGCTCTAGGAAGTGTGAGCCCGGTTCCCTCTTCCATATCAACACTTGTTAGATTTCCATCTTTCCCGGCTTTCCAATCAAAGCATTGAAGCATAGCACCAAGGGTTGTGTGCATGATATGGTGTGCTAGTGATATCCCAGGACACATCCTCCTCCCAGTACCAAATGTTAAAAAGTGAAATTGCTGTCCTCTGACATCCACCATGTTATTTTCAAATCTTTCGGGTCTAAATTCGAGTGGGTTTTCCCAATGGTTTGGGTCTTTGTTAATGGCCAACACGTTTATAAAAATATGTGTATTTGCTGGAATATCGTAACCTAACACATTGCAATCTTGTCTAGATTTTCTTGGAATCACGGGGGCAGCTGGGTGGAGGCGTAACGTTTCCTTCACAATGGCTTGGAGGTATGGAAGGTTTGGAATATCTGATTCTTGTACAAGTCTTTTTCCGCCAACAACTTGATAAATTTCTTCTTTTGCTTTTTTCATTATATCCGGGTGATTAATAAGTTGTGCTAATGCCCATTCTAAAGTACTTGCTGAAGTGTCTGTTCCCGCCGTAAATAAATTCTGAATGATAAGAAAAAGGAAGTAATTAATTAACCATTTAAACAAGTTTTGCTTAATTACTGTTAGGATTTTTGGTAAAAAAAAAAAAAACAAATATATATGTTTGTTAACTACCTGGATTAAGGCTTTGATGTTCTCTTTGGACAATTTTATCTCCATGCTTTTATCTTGTTCGATATCCAGTAACATGTCAAGCAAGTCCTTCTCTTCACCGGTTTTGTTGTGCTTTCTTGCTACTTCATGTTCTTCAATGATCTTATCAAAGATTACATCAAATCTGGCACGAATATCTATCACCTTTTTCCCTGATCCCTGTAAGTCTAAAATCTTAAACAACCATATGTAGTCCGAGATGTTAAAGTTACCCACGCCCGCCGATGTATCAGCAATCAATTTGCTTATATCACCTTCTTCCTTTCCCTCATCATCCGTGCATCTTTTTCTAAGAATCATTCTTGATATCACATTGTTAGTCAACTTCATGAGCTCCTTACCAATATCTACTGACTCGCCAACATTGGCGTTTTGAGATAATATATTTATAAAACGATTAATTTCATCTTGCCTGACCGAAGCTTGCAAGTCAAGTGTTTGTTTACCTAGAAGTTGTGACACAACTATCTTCTTCATGAACGTCCAGTATGGACCATAAGGAGCAAGAATGAAGTCTTTCAATCCATAAGTGATGTAAGCTGCGCCAGAGTTTTGGGGTCGATCTATAAATGCATTTTCATTGGTTTTAAGGATTTCTTTCGCAGTTTCTGGTGAAGAAACAACAACGCAAGGAACCGATCCCAGAAAGAGACGAAAAATTGGTCCGTATTGTAGAGCAAGCTTGCGGAAAGCTTCATGAGGGAGGGGCGAAAGGAGGTGGAGATGTCCAATAATTGGAAGGCCAAATGGCGTTGGCGGGTTCCGAGAACTAGATTTGAAAACCGTTGCCCATATCAAGATAGTGGAAGTGAGGCATATGAAAAAGAGAGACAAGTAGTAGGCTTGGAAATCAGCCATGGTTATTTAGGTGGTCTAATGAAATGATGATGTGCTTGTACAAGGAAAACAACACAACTATATATATGCATTCATATGTCACCAACCAAATGGACTAGTAGTAACACAGTTAATTAACCTCACAAGAAGATGAGGTTTAAAATCTTAGTGAATACATTTTTGAGGTGGTAAAATAAGGATAAATTATAGAATAATTTGGCTAAATCACGTACATCTGAGATAATAATTACTTATCAAAATAGCTTCAGAAAAGAAATTCTGATTCGTATATCCGTTTAATATATGTCATGACTGTTAAGACCTCGATCATGATTTTAGAATCTTACGATACTAGAAAGCAAAAACGATCTCGTTCTTACGTACGATCTTTGCAACGTAGAATCTTAATAAGATTCCGATCTTGATAATGAGATCTTAAGATTTCTAGTCGATCTAATCTTTACTTTGCGAACCACGAGCTAAAAAAAGGTATAAATTAATGAATTAAGCTTTATAGAAATTAATTAAGAAGAAGTTAATACTCTAAAACATTCCACAATCATATATAATTTAGGAGTCATTTTTCATAAAACATATATACAATTTTGTGTTGGATATAAAATAATTTGTAGATTTGCAAAATTTTAAACCGTTTATTAAGAAAGAAAAAAAAAAACATTACTGTAGGATCTTAAGATCTCGATGCTATGTTACGATCTTGATTTTCCAAAAAAGAAAACGATCTCAGATATGCTCCAATCTTGAAAACAATTCCAATTACCAAGTACCACCCAGATATGCAAATTGCGATTTTCCGGTCTTTGCCCTTTAGAGGCACGTACACGACGTAATTATGACTTGCGATGTCTTCAACTTTTCATTTAATTTTGTAGACTTTTTTCCTATAATCAATAGTTTAAAACGAGCAAATTCTTGCCGCGTCACTATAAGTTTTTAAAGATACAATTTTCTAAGCTTTGAATATATGATCTACTTCCTTTTAGCAACATCATATACTTTTTGCCGCAATAGTCATTATTGTTAGCGTAATAAAAGTCTTAAGCCCATATTACTTAAGCGTGATAATAATCTGTGCATGCATGAATTTTCGCATAAATTCACTTGTGATAATATCTAATGGCGGAACTTCATAAAGGCAGGGGAGGTCCTCCCCCTCAAAGTTTGCTCAATAACATACCTCATTTGATATATATATATATATATATATATATATATATATATATATATATATATATATATATATATATATATATATAGGGTGAAGTTAAAATAAAAAGACAAATATCCGTAAAAAGAATAAAAATATTTTTTTTTCAAAAAAAGTTCACGAAAAATTCCCAAAAAATCCCACAAGATCGGGTATGTTGGTGCATAAAACTTTTGTGAAAACATTTTTTATAATTTTGAGTTTTGATAAGTTTTTTTTAATGCACAAAAAACGAATTTTGATGCGCAAAAAAATTTTGATGCACAAAATTTTTAACTTGTTTTAGTTTGATGCGCAATGTTATTTTGATGAAAAAAGTCAAAAGAAGTTGGGTGCAAAAACCAATTTTTGATGCACAAAAAAAAAGATTTAATGCGCAAACGTATATTTTCATAATTTTTTTTCGGAAAAAATGGCTAGAACACCCTAAAAAACCCTTAAAAAGCACTTGAAAAAAACTTTTTTTTTATAAAAATAAGAAAAATGCCTATAAACAGAAAAATAAAATTGAAGTGGGATATATATATATATATATATATATATATATATATATATATATATATATATATATATATATATATATATATATAT
>BPTQ01000009.1:72671087-72929109 GCA_019973895.1 Chrysanthemum seticuspe | reverse complement strand
TTTGTACCCAGGCGAAAACACGCTTTGTTGAATGGATTCTTCAATCTGCTAGGACCCGATAAGTGAGAAGGCACATCTGAACCTTGAAGGTTCGGTGAGCTACGAGATCGGCTAAATCCTAGTACGTAGTTAGAACAAGGCAACAGGGAGGTATCTTCGGAATTAAATCCATTTTAACTTGGTTGCCTTTGGTAGAATCCAGATCGCCTGCCATCATATCGTGCAGGCCATCCTTATTATTTCCTGTATCATCATGTACATCCTCTCAATTGAGAAAACCGGCTGAAAGTACACGATCTGTACTTATTCCTGGGCTGTACGGGTAATGATCAACCTTCTCCTAAAAATCGATGGCGATCACGGTAATAGCTAACATTCTACAGGTTTTATCACCATCCTCTCCCCTCACGATCTAGGCAAATGCTACAATTTTTCGTATGTATGATGTTCCTACTCCTTTAGGGTGTTCTCTATCCCAACCTATCTCTCGGAAGATCTATACCTGGAACCTAACTATTCTTGTAGTATCCGGGGGTTTCTGGAAAAATGGATCTATTTCGGAAACGATCACGTCTTTGAAAGGTTCTTGTTCTTTACCGGTCCCTGTATCTTCACTTGGGCAAGCTCCTGCGGAATCATAAACATCTCACCATCGGGATCATAAATTTGTATCCTAATGTGCCACCTTCCATTACCATCACTAGGCGGTCTATTCCAATCCCACTTGTGTTCGGATTTCTCAACTATCCACTTATTCATGACAAGGTTAACGGGCAAGCTTCCTAGGAACTCGGTCATCTTCCTAAATACTAAGGCGTCCTCGAACGGGTTCACTTCTATGTCCCTGGCCATTTCTTGTTCTTGGAAAGTTTCTGCACTAGCAAAGGCTTTATCTAGGTAAAAAGGTCTTTGGGGGCCTATGATGTTCTTATCAATCCAAGGTCCATATCTAGAAGGCTCTCTATCCAACCCTATCTCTTGTGGGATTTCCTCATCCTTGTAGTATGTATGCTTTTTAACATCGTAAACGGATCTAGCACTCCCCTCTCCTACCACTATTTTGGACATCTTACAATCGATAATGGCACTAGCGGTAGCTAAAAATCCTCTTCCAACTAGTAATGGGCATGTCGGGTCCTTATTCATGTCTAGCACATGAAAGTCGGCCAAAAGAGTTAACTCTCCTACATGTACTACTATGTCCTTTATTATTCCTACCGGACGTGCTATACTACCGTCCGCTAGACCTAAGATGGTTTCCGTTGGTTCAATTTTACCTAAATTAAGGCTTCTATGGAGGGACAACGGAACAAGATTGATGCATGATCCTAAATCGGCTAGAGCATCGAGTGGCTTGGAAGTTCCAAGTCTACACGGAAGAGTGAATAGCCCAGGATCGTCTAACTTCTTAGGTAAGTTGTTTCGCACAAAAGCGGACCCATGTTTTCCAAGCCTAAGTTCTAACTCATATTTTTCTTTTAAAGCATTATAGTAAGGTGCATGAGCTAAGACTTCAAGAATCGGTTTTTCTTGATGGAGTTCCTTGTACTCCTCCTCTAAACTAGGGTTGGATTCTTGGCTAACGGGTTTCTCAAGAGTAGGCTCTACCAAGGGTGTCGGGCCTTGGTACCTCTTGGATGGCTTGGAACCCTTTTTGATAGCATTTACCGAGTGAACCGTTGGGTGAGAGGGGCATGGATGTGCACTCTCCCATGGTGAACTAGAACATGAAGTCGATGCAATCGAATTCACTTTTGGGTTCTTAATGGTATCACTTGGGAGTGCTCCAACTTCCCGCTCATTGAAGGCTTTTAAGAGGGCATCAAGCTTGGTTGTCATCTCGCTTTGTTTTTGCTTAAAATCTGCTTCAAGCTTATTCAATCGAGTTTCTTGGGATGACAAAAATCTAGATGCAATTGCCTCAAGATTAGTGGGGTTCCCGGTATTAGAAGAATTGAACCTAGTAGGCGAACTAGATGAGCTTTGAGGTGTGCTTGAGTTTTGGTTCCACTTAAGGTTAGGGTGATTTCTCCATGAGGGGTTGTATGAGTTTCCTAAGTTGTTTTGTTCGGGTTTGAAAGTGTACCACTTTTCTCCCGCTCCGTCGGTACGTATGGAGGCGTAGTCCGCAAAAGCTTGTTCAGAGAGCCTTGTGCAATCACGAGTGTCATGGGGACCACTGCATAACTCACAAGGTAGAGTGATTTGATTCACTTGTCGTGAGGACTTAGGATTTTTGTAGGAACTCATGAGGAATCGAACTTGATCTTCAAGTTCGATCATCCTACGGTCGGGAGGAGGTAAGGAGATTGCCTTAACGGTTTTGGGCAGCTCACGGGGGTCATCCCAACTTTCGTTGTCATAGAGGGCGAGGTCCTCTATTATTTCCCATGATTCTTCTGCGGTGAGATCACTAAGTTTTCCACCGGCCGCTTGGTCAATGGATCGCTTAGTGGGGAAGTTGACATGATCATAAAAGATTTGGACTTGGAGCCAAAGATCAATGCCGTGATGAGGGACTTTATGAAGTAAGTCCTTGAATCGGGTCCATGCTTCGTAGAGAGATTCACCTTGACGTTGTTGGAACATCAAGATGTCATTCCTAAGCTTAGTGGTTCTCCCCGGTGGGAAAAATTGAGCAAGGAAGTGAGAGGTAAGATCATCCCAACTTGAGATGGAGCCGGCGGGAAGTCGCTCAAGCCAATTACTAGCTTGGTCCCGTAGAGAGAATTGGAAGAGACGCAGATGCGTGGTCTCCCGAGTAGTAGCATCAAGGTCGATGGAATCGACGATTTTGAGGAAATCCCTCATATGCTGATTTGGATCTTCGGAACGAAGTCCATGGAATGCACATCCGTTTTGCACCAACTGGATGGTGTCGGATCGCAGGGCCGTAGTTTGGGCTTGGTCGGGAAGCTCAATGGTGTTCCTATAGCCTAGGTGGCTTGGTCTCGAGTATTCACCAAGAGTACGGGCTCTTGGCGGGTCATTTGGCGGTGGGTTGATGAATGGTAGTGGGTTATCACCTTCCATGATGAAAAGTGATGGGGTTACGAACAAAGGTCACGAAGAAGGGGGATAGACTAAGAGAAAGCTAAAAAATAAGAAAAAAGTTTACTTGATAGGAATCAAGCAAAGAAACCTAAACGAGGTGGACTACTAACTAGCTATTCTATTCCCCGGCAGCGGCGCCAAAAACTTGATAACGCTACACGCGTCGTTCGGGGTCAAGGAAACTTCCTTTTCTTCGAGCAAGTTTTATAACACCCTAGGCAGTGAACCTAATCGTTGTAGTGTAGTAATTAGGGTAAGCCACGGGTATTGATATCGTTCTCTATGGGAATAGTAATGCTAGTAAGGAGTTACTACGCTAAGGTTAAGGTTGAGGAAGATTATTTTTTATCTTTTTATATTTTATGAAAATGGAAAGGTACAAATCTCGGGTATTGGATTTGGGGGGTTGGTATTTCTACCGATTACTCTACTATTATCTAATTATCTAAACTAAGGTTGTGGGAGTCTATGTCTAATTAATGTGTGCTCGTATGATAGTTTAAAGATGTGTTTACTTAGATTGTATTACTCCTTAATTATCTCCTATTGATGGTTGAGTTGTCACGTCTTATTCTTAGTAGCGTTGTGTGTCTAAAGTTGTAGGGTATGCGTTTCTCCCTAACTCTTTGAACTTACCAAAGGGTCTCGTCTACAAACCCACTAGGGATGATAAACTCCTACTCTAAGGCGCTCTTTGGATGGTTTAGCCTACAACTACTCAGGTAATTATATTCTAAGGTTCACAAAGATGAATCAAGCATTAAGTACACAACGAATGACCTATCGCATTACTAGATCATTAATCGACTAAGATAAGAAACAACCAATCAATATTTAATAATTAAGTTTCATACTTTCTAAGCAAACACACAAATAAATTAGCCGGACATGGAGAACATGCAAGCATACACACAAATAATCAAAGACATAATTGAATTAATAAAGTAAAGACTTATCTTGATGTAAGATAGGGTTTAAAACCCTAAAATACTGTACAAGACACCTTAGGTTCGGTTTTAGGTTTTTACTCCAAAGACTCTCCCCCCAAAGACTGAAAAAATCGGATTCTATATATAAGATTACAATTGCGACGGCGTCACCTTATGTTTAGTGACGCCATCGTGTCGCCGCCATTAGGGTTTCGTCTTGGCCACGTTAACCTTGCGACGGCGTCACCTTATTTCCGTGACGCCGTCCTCTTCAGCTTCTGACGTCGTCTGGATTGCATCTAGGCCGTCTGAGTAGCGACGGCCTACTCTTTTACCACTGGACGTCGTCGCTTGAAAATACGAGTTTTGGGTTCTGGCCCGTCACAGAAATCTTGGGACGGCGTCGCCAATAGCACCTGACGCCGTCGCCTTCTAACTTCAGCAACTGTGAGTGTCTCGATTCTGACTTTGGCCATTTTCTTCATATATTCGCGCCTTTTCGTCCAAATAAGTGCCATTCCAGCATTTTGCCTTCACGAGACCTAAAAAGTGAAAAGGAACGATATTAAGTAATAACGGATACAAAATCAAATAAGGACTTAAACGACCCCTCAAAATGGTACCTTTTAAAACCTTATCAGCGACGTAGTGTTAGGTGTGGTTCGCCTTGGTGTGAAAGAACTCGGTATTTAGCTTTGTACCGGAAAAAGGTTAAGCGACGTTGTGAAGGTTTCTCCGCCATAAGGAGTTGGTGTAGTGCTTACGAACTCTCGAGTAGGTGACTCGGGGAGTGGAGTAGGGCAAGGAAGGTGTCCTTGTAGCCGAACCACTATAAATAACTTGTGTCGTGGTGATGTGCTTCTTACTCTTTATCTTTTATTACACGTTTATATATCTATCTATCAACGTCCAACATAAACAACCAAATAGATTGACATAAGTCGATCTAAATATTTAAAAGGAAGTTTTAAATTGGTAAAACTATTCAACCCTCTTCTAGTTTTCCACACTTCTGTTGAGAGGAACTTGAGTGGCTAAGAAGGTTTAGTGCATGCGTCATTGGGTCCATGACGACTTTTAATCTTCAATACCGGCGTCATCAAGTGAAAACCAGTAGCATATGAATTGAACCCGGTGTCTGCCCTAAGTTGAATAATTTAGAGGGCTATTTCTTTTCACCCTTTTCTTTGCATTTCTTTTTAATTCTTCAACTCCTTCTTTCTCCGATTCTCATTTTCTCCTTTTTACAATCATACCTAAGGACTTCTAATTCTAACTATTGGTAGTATCCTTGGGTAGATCCCTCCGGCTCTGGCGGATCATAGGACGGTTATTCCTAACCTTAATCACCTTATAACTCCATTGCCATAAAACCATTTTTCATGAAAATCTCTCAAAGTGTTTGTGAATGAAAAACATGTTTGAACACTTCAAGAGTTTTAGATTTTCATAAATACTCCCCCTCCACATGTGCTTAAGAGGATTTACGGAAATCTGCACAGTGAGGGAAGAGTTCGCACTTTTTGAATTGATCGACTCAAGATAGACAATTCCTTGCGAGACACGATTACGTTGCATAGTTAAAGAGATACATTGTCAGCTTTTAGGTGACAACTAGCTCTAATAACTACCTTGAAGATGTGGACAACCCCGAAAGGTTGTCAAACCCGTCACAGTTCATGTCTATCAAGAGCTTCTCGAATAGGTACAATTTACTTGGATAAGTCTTGGAAGACAAATCTTTTCAATGTAAGACTGTTTAGATCCCGTCAATTCATGGGTTGAAGTCTTTTCACATGAGAATTCAATAGCAAAACACAACATATTTCTTATCACATATTTTCTCCCCCTCAAAAATGGCATATAAATGTTGTTTTTGAAGAAATGTTGAGAATAAATATGACCATTTTGAGTTTTGTGGGAAGATTACATAAAGAACTTTTAGTGAACAAAGTTTTTAAGTCAAATACTCCCCCTCAACAAGTGATATAAACGGTTGAGGTTTTGAAAATCATAAGGGGAAGTACTTGTTCTTTTGAGCAAAACCTTTGAAAATTGAAAGGTTTGATAGGTTTTACTCAAAAGTAAGAAGCTTTCGCTCCTTTTATAAGGATTGTGGCACTGAAGCGTACCACAGGGTCCTTTCTTGACAAGTACGGGTTGTACACTGATATGTGTGCACAAGCCATAGTCATAATTAAATCACACATCCAAAATATTATGAAATAGAAGCAGTTCAAGGGGTACCAGGAAGTCCATCAATCTTGCCAGGAATGCGAACAGGGCATTGATAGCCGGCGAGAGCAATCCTGGGACGACCACCTACAAAGCTCTCCAGAGTTCTGAACTGGTCCCGTCGATACAACCTTTCATCAATCCTGGTGATGATCCTCTTCACATCCCTTCTGTCTTGAGAATTCCATCGCTTTGGAGACCCAATGCCTTCATGTATCGCCTTCAAATGATACGCCAAGCCATCCCTAACCTTCTTCAATGTGTGATCCCCAAATTTTTGAAGATCTCTACACACCATCAAGCAATTTCGTTGAAGTTCACTGCGATAAACGACGCCGAATGGTTTGCTGACGAGGGTGTATTGTGGAAGCTGGTTGATGTCAGGAAGATCTAGCTGTGGTGGAGTGAAGTTGACACGGGTCTGATATGATTCAACTGCAAGCTGGAGATCTTCTACACGTTCTTTGATTACTATTCTTCTGATGAAGATAAGCAAGGACTTGATGTATCACGTTGCACTTCAGTCGAGAATTGTCTCATGCGACCCTGTACTTTGGCAAGGTACATGTCTTCAATGTCTTTGATAGACAAATTCTCAAAGTCCGCTTCAGAGAATGCATAATCCCTTTCGTCTTGCATTTTGACCACGATATTCTTGAGGAAAGTGTAGTCCCATTTAGACGAAAGATCAACATGTTTAATAGCCACGATTGCTTTAGTACTGAACACTTCATGTTGAGACTTCTGAACCTGGAAGCTTCTGTAGTAGATTAGTTGGCGTTCCGGCCAATGGTCAATCCCATACAATGCATCACGGTCATATACTTCCATATTGTTGGAGAACATGTGGTTAGCCCTTTCCTCAATGGCTATGCAGTTAGAGTATATGGCTGCCGGGAATGGAAGTGTCAGAGATGTAGCGTATTTCCTTGAACCATCGCCACTGTGTAGAAGAAATTCCAAGTCTTTGTTGAAGAAATATCGGAATGGAATCCTAGGCTGATCTGGTTGGCCAATTGTTGGTAGAGGTTTAGACCAGTCGGTGTAATATGGAGGGTTGTCCTGTTTGGTGAAGTCGATGTTTGCTTCGGGGTTGAGCCAATCCATGTTGTTAGACATAGCTCGTGCTATATAATCAAGGTGATACTCAACTTCAATAGCACTTTCCGAGCTGTCTTTGAGCAGTTGAAATGCTTCATTCTTGATGCGCTTCAACTCAGATTTCGTCATCTTTTTCACACGGAATTTCTCTTGCAAGAACTTAGCACGCTCCAATGTACTACCGACTTCCAGATCGTGACCTTCAGGTGGTTAGGGAGTAGAATTAACAAGTGTAGAAAACCAGTCGTATTCATCGGTGTCATCTTCATCTAGCCATGATACGACGTCAGCCTTAGGCGCCTTCTTCTTCTTTTTCTTAGGCCTGGATGAGGATTCTGGTTTTTTAACTTTGTCGGGAGAGGTGGGTTGTTGTTGGGGCTCATGGAATTCCTCATCGTCACCACTCATATACTCAAAGTGATCACCGGTTTTCTGAGTCTGGGGTGGTAACTCAGAAGAATCCTGAGGTTTTTCAGTAGAAGAGCGAGGAGGAGACCTTTGTTGAGTTGGAGTCTGTTGGGGTGGAGGTTGCATAGAAGATGATTCACCAGACTCTTTCGGGCGTTTAGGCTCGTCATTCTTATCCTGATCCTTATCTTCATCGTCGCGTGGACGCTTAGGCCTTTCAGCTTCTTCTCTGCATGCTGATTTTAGTTGGTATTCCAGCAATGCTTCAAACAATTTACCTTCGTAGGAGGCAAATGTTGCAGGTCGTTTCGACATTTGAGCTACCAGCCGGTCAACCAATTCAGCATCTGAGAAGATTATGGGATCAACTGGATTGATGTTCATATGCATTGGAGTTGATTTCATAGTCTGTTTGGCCAGGTGTAAGAGATTCGGATAGAGTTGTTTGGTGAACATCTCCTTAGTAACTCCAGGAACGATGTCAAGAAGGTACTTGTGAGTGTATCCTTTGATCATCTCGTCCATTTTCCCTTGAAGATCATCTTTCATGAGCTTCTGGACATACTCCCTTTCAACTTTCATCTCGTCATTCTCGTCATGAAGGTACTGTACCTGATCAGCAAGAAAATTCATCTTCTTGTAAAGCACGTCTTTCTTTCTGACCTGTTTGACAGCTTTAACGATTCGTGTCTTAGCTTGAGAAATCCAAGAGGCAGTTGGCTTCTTCACTGATCTGGATGTGGATCTGGTTGTTCTTTTTGATGGTGGTGGTGAGGAGTGAGAAGATGAATCCAATGATGATGAGATGTGAGGAGACTCCGGGTCCTTTGGTGGCTCAGAAGTTTTCTCCTTGGAACGGACGGGACTGTCTAGAAGAAGATGATCATAATCGTCCGTTTCATCAATCTTTGTATCATCAGCAGTTGTTTTCTCAGTCTTTTTCGTTTCTGGTTCCTCAAATTCATAATCAATAGAATCTTCCACGCGCTTTTGTTGTTGCTAAAGAGTGGTGGCACCAGTTCCCTTATCGGGTTGATTAACCGCATCAAGAATTGGTGTGGATTGAACATCACCACTTGACCCTCCGGGGCTACCCATTTGATCCTTTGCAAACTCTTTCGCAACGTGTTGGAGTCTAACGAATTTGAACTTCCTCCTGTAATCAGTATCTAGAGGCTCTTCATCTGAGCTTTCCTCTTCAGGCTCAATAACTGGAGTCTTCCCTTTGCCGTGTTCAGCTATAGGACTGGGAGGTTTGACTGCTGAAGGATTAGTATCGGTTGCAGCTTCAGAGTAGAAGATCTCTTCGTCTGATTGTGTATCTTCAGAGCTTTCGTCCACTAGCTTTCTTGGCGATTCAGGCTTTGGCACGGGAATGGGAACAACTTCCTTAGAAGGAACAGTCCTTTTTCGTGTAGGATTCCTCTTGGGGAACTTCCTCTGACTCTCAGTGCTTGCAGCACTCCCTGCACTCCCTCTTCTGGTTCTCCTTGTAGGTGTACCAGAAGATTTTTCATCGAGAAAACCAACTTTGTTCTCTTTCACAGCTACCAAACATCTTTTATAAGAGTAGAGCTGTTTGAGTTCATCTGAGAGAAGGAGATCTGGCAACACAGCACCTTGTTTCTTCGTTGTTGATTCCTTGAATCTGACAGTTAGTGTAGGTTCAGACAACATGTCGTGATTGTCGGGGTCATTGAGTCTCTTGGGGATATCAGAATTGAGTCTAAGAGCTCTTTGGATCAACAGTTTTGTGTATCTGATATAAGGAATCTTTGAGCCAAGCTTTTTGAGGAAGGTCATCATGTCATCCCATATCAGAGCTTCAATTTCGATGTGTTTCATGTTGATTAGAGCCCAAAAGATTTGCAGTTCCACGAGCTTGGGATGCTCATAGCCGCTGTCACGACCAGAAACGGATTTTGTGATGATGATGTAAAGGGTTCTCCAAGGCTGAGGAATGTTCTTAAGATCCACGTGAGAATGCTTATTAATAACCCCTGAAGCTTCGTCATACCCAATATCAATCAAAAATTGCAGAACAGTCTCTTCAGTAGGTGCAGCAGAGTATTCAGTTGGTATGATGTCAGGAATTAGGAGAACGGCTCTTAAATCAGCAGGAGTGATGGTGATTTGCTTGTGATTGAGTGTCACCGTCACAACATTCTGTCCTTTGATATTTTGCATTGTAGTCCAAAACTGTTGAATGTAGATCTCTGGAACAGTAGCAGAGTGGGAGAGCATGTTCTGATAAGGATGGTTCTTCAGAATATCAACAGCAATGAGACAAGAAGATTCTGAACAGGTGAGGGTTTCAAAGTCAACACGAAGGTTGTTCTTTCCAATCTTCATTGGATAGCCATGAGGGAAGATATCAGCAATGGTGAGTACATTTGGTGCATCCACATTCATTTGAGCGTCCATGTCGTGATCTGAAATACATTTAGCCAAAAGAACCAACATATCGAAAGACATTATGTAAGTCAACAGATGGTTTTATTGTCTAATAATTTGAATGAGATATGTCAATGATTGTTACGAGTCCAAAATCACTTGTTTGTTCAATAGTCTAATGACGTCGTGATAAGTTTTGAGAGTTAGTTAACTTTAGGTTTTAAAGTTTATGTTATCTCATATTTTTCACAACATATTACACATTTAAGCTTATTAGTGACATTATTGGTTTCGTGACGTTATGATTTATTTATTTACAAGTTCGCACGCGTAACAATTCATAATGAAGGTTTGATCAAGGCTTAGGCGTAGAAATGGTAGCTTATGCGTAAACAAGAGTTATACGCGTAAAGGCGCAAGCTTATGCGTAGGACCCTGACTTACGCGTAAGAAATATTACGCGTAGGAAAAGGGGACCTTATGCGTAGAGCTTACGCGTAAGCGCATATAAAACCTTACGCGTAAGGCTTACTCGTAAGAGTAGACCTTATGCGTAGAGGTCACTGTTTACGCATATCCTTCACAGGATACGCGTAGTCCCTTATGTAGAACCTTACGCGTAAACGCTACACGTAAGATTTCTCTTACGCATAACATGCTATGCGTAAGGTGATCCTTATGCGTAGATGTCTAACAACCTTGATTCTGATTTTTACGTGTAGCAAACCTGAAATAAAATCATCATAGCATCAATTTTAACACATACATTCATTCTATAACAGATCATGACATGTATACTTATCAAACAGTTTACGCGTAGAAGACCTTATGCGTAGAACTTAAACCCTAGTTTCAAGAATTACGCGTAAGAAATCTAGCCATGGAAATTGCACCAAAGTTTTTCTGGGAGGTGTTAGATGCATAGTAAGTTGTCCTATCAAAGTTTTAACATCAAATATGCCATGGATCAAAAATACCCAAACCGTATGAATATAAACCCTAAATTCCAATTAATGAATCATTAGAGTTTCTGGGTAGTTTCTGGGTTTAGTTATGATTAATTCAACTTGAAAACAACCTCATACAACAATCTTTATCACCAAACACGTTCACAAATGAAAACACCCAAACCCACGCATAAACCCTAATTTCCAAAATCCATCAATTCGTGTATCTGGGTGCATTTTGAGGATAAAAATGATATCATTGATGTTATAGAAACGTTTTGACACTATCTTTTTAACCATAAACACACAATCTTGATCATGTGTTCATACGCATATGCGTAGAACACAAAATCAATCATATACAAAAATTTTACCGTTGGATTCGTATAAAAATCAAAACCAATGTTTGTAAACACGTTAAGATTATGAAACAACTTACAAATTGATGATCCAAAACACGGATTTGAAGAACGATTTTAGTGCGTAGGATATGTTTGGTGAGGATAATAAATGTGAAAGGTTAGAGTTAGGTGGAAGTTTTATTAAAAAAGGAGTTTGAGCTTTTGGCAGTTTTAGTTCCTCCACCTTTTCCATTTTCATCCAAAGCCTTTTAACTTCCATTTTGGTTACCAACCAAAGAATATTTAGAAATAACTTTGACGACACTCCCCCTCGACTTAAGAAATAATGAAAGTTTATAGATTTTAGTCCGAGGAGTGTCAGAGACCAGAAATGTGACCACCATTATTAAAGAATCAACCGGGATAAAGTAACATGCAAGTACAGTGATATTTTGAAATAGTTAAGAATTTATTTTCTCCCCCTCAACACTTGATCGAAAAAATACTAAATTTTGAAAGATTTGAGTGTTGACGGAAGAAATGTACTTGCCATGTTTGAAGAAATATAGATAGAAGAATATTTTTGTTGTTTTATCTGATTTTCTATTTTTGTATTTTGTTTTTGAAAAATTATTTACAAAAGAGATTTTGGTGTTTGACTAGTTTTTAAGACTGTTTTAAGAGTTCATCCAATTCCTCTTGAGTCAAACACTGCATACCAATCCGGTGGACCAACTCATTAAACCTAGCGGGAGGCAAGGCTTTGGTGAGTAGATCTGCCAATTGGTATTCTGTACCCACGAAGTATAATTCAACTGTACCCTGTTCCACATGGTCCTTGATGAAATGATAGCGAAGATCGATGTGCTTTGATTTCGAGTGCTGAACTGAGTTGCACGAGATCGCAATGGCACTCCGATTGTCGCAGTACATCGGGATTTTGTCAGATACGTAACCATAGTTTTTGAGTTGTGTTCTCATCCAGGTGACTTGAGCACAACACGCTGACATGGCTACATATTCTGCTTCGGTTATTGACAGCGATGTACAATCCTGCTTCTTCGATTGCCAGGACACCAGTTTATCACCAAGAAATTGTAGTGCTCCTGAAGTACTTTTCCGTGAATCTAAACATCCTGCGTGATCAGCATCTGAAAAAGCGATTAGTTCAAAACCAGAATCCTTCGGATACCATATCCCCAAGTTAATGGTTCCCTTGATGTATCGGAGGATTCTTTTAGCCTCAGAGAGGTGGGTTTCAGTTGGTCTCGACTGATAACGGGAGCAGAGATAAACGGCAAAGACAATGTCAGGTCTGCTAGCTGTTAGATACATGAGAGACCCAATAATACTTCGGTATTTGGTAGGGTCCACTAATTTCCCATGTAAATCAGCGTCTAGCTTCTTGGTATGAGTCATTGGTGTGGCATAAGTGTCACAGGTTTTCATTCCAAATTTGTTTAACAATTCAAGGGCATATTTGGACTGACTCAAGAAAATACCACAGAGTGATTGATGAACTTGCAGTCCTAGAAAGAACGTAAGTTCACCCATCATGGACATTTCAAAATTTTTCTTCATTAGTTTTGCAAAAGCGATTGAGTACTTTTTATGTGTAGACCCAAAAATGATGTCATCCACGTAAATTTGAACAATTAAGATATGTGCCCCGTGATATTGTATAAAAAGAGTAGGGTCGACCGAACCTTTGGTGAAATTATTAGCAATGAGGAAAGATGATAGCTTATCGTACCATGCCCGTGGAGCTTGTTTGAGACCATACAGAGCTTTGTTCAGTTTTTAAACATGGTTCGGGAACTCAGGATCAACGAATCCTTCTGGTTGGCTGACATGAACCGTTTCTTTCAGTTGTCCATTTAGAAACGCAGTTTTGACATCCATCTGAAAGACCGTTATATTCATATGAGCCGCGAACGCGAGAAATATCCGAACAGCCTCAAGACGAGCAACCGGAGCAAATGATTCTTCAAAATCAATACCCTCCTCCTGTCTATAACCCTTAGCTACCAGATGTGACTTGTTTCTGATTACGTTCCCTTCAGCATCCAATTTGTTCTTCCAAATCCATTTAAGACCAATGACGTAGACCCCTGTTGGTCTTTCAACCAGTTCCCATACTTCAAGACGTTTGAATTGGTTGAGTTCTTCCTGCATGGATTCAATCCAGTTGTCTTTTGTCATTGCGTCTTTAATGTTTTTAGGCTCAGATTGGCAGACAGTGAGAGCATAAATGCAATGTTTACCATCTGTGTGAAGACGTTGTCTTGTAACGACTGGTTGATTCGGGTTGCCAATAATATTTTCCAGAGGATGGTGTTTTGTCCATCGATGTGTAGAGGGTTGATGTTGGTATACATTGTGCAGATTCTGAGGATTCAAATGGTTTGTTGATGATTCCGCGACATCAGGTGCAGCAGTTTCATTAGCAAACGGGTTAAAGAACGCATTTGGATCAAAATCTGCAGGTGGGGAACTTCATTAAGAACATCATCAGCTGGTTCATCATTGTTGGAAGCAGTTTGTTCAACTGTTGTGGTGGAGTCAACTGGTGGTGCTTCTTCAACAGTAGTTGTTGTAGCATGTGTATCAGGTATAAGAGTAGTATCAGGTTGAGCAGCGGAAACAGCGGATACACCTGGAGCACGTTCATCAATATCGTCACTGAACAGCGGAGCAAATAACCTTTCCATTTGTTGACGAGTGAGCTGAGGGCTTTGTTCAGCTGATGACGGGGTTTGGGGGAAGTTTAAGCGGTTGTAACCGGTTTCCAAGCTGTTATACTCAGAAGCCATTTCCGTAAGTTCATCGAAATGAGCATGAATCGTTTCCATAACCTGCTTTGTAAGACGATTCCAGATCCGGTAACCTTTAGAATTCTTACAATATCCAATAAAGACTCTAATGTCAGCTTTGGCTTTGAGCTTTCCAAAATCATCACGATCATTATTCGGATAGCAAAGGGATCCAAGTACATGAAAGTGTTTGAGATTCGGTTTATGGTTATGGAGAAGCTCAAAAGGTGTTTTGTTGTGGTGTTTAGTAATCATTGAACTATTTTGAGTATAGCATGCAGTTGATACAGCTTCTGCCCATAAGTAATCTGGAAGTTTAGCATTGATTAACATTGTTCTTGCAGCTTCCACTAACGTTCGGTTTCATCTTTCAACAACTCCGTTTTGTTCTGGTGTACGTGCAATAGATGTCTGATGCTCAATTCCCACTTTCTCATAAAATTCTCGAAGAGTTTGGTTAACAAATTCAGTTCCTTTGTTTGTTCTTATTTGGCGGACGGTGTTCCGGAGCTGAACTTGAATTTTCGTGAGAAAGGTGATGATCATTTGTGGAGCTTGGTCTTTGCTTCGAAGAAAGTAGACCCAAGTCCATCGTGAATAGTCATCAACAATTACTAAGATGTAGCGTTTGCCATTGATCGTTTGCACGCGCATCGGGCCACACAAATCCATGTGAAGAAGATGAAGCACATGCTGAGAGCTGTGTTCCACCTTTGAAGGAAAATGAGCACGAGTGCTTTTCCCTTGTTCACAGGCTGAGCAAAGGTGATCTTTAGAATACTGGAATCGTGGGAGACCTTCAACTAGTTTATGTCGAGCAAGATTGGTTATAGTTTGAAAGTTTAAATGTGATATACGACGGTGCCATAGCCAAGATTTTGTTGATGTTGCCTTTGAAAGTAAGCAGATGGGAGATGAAGCAACCATGTCTTGCATAGAGATAGTGTAAAGACTTGAATTACGCGAGCCAGACATAAGGTCGTTTCCTTGTAGATCACGAATGAAACAAGATTTCTCCCTGAAAGCAACCTCCAAATCTCCATCACAGAACTGACCTACTGAAAACAGATTGTGACCGAGGCCTTCCACATAATAAACCCTGCTAATTTCGATGTTCCCATTGATATAGTCTCCGTAGCCCATGATAGCTGCGAAGTGATCATTCCCGAATCTGACAGTGCCAATGAACTTTGCAATGAAGTTTGATAACAGATTAAGGTTGCCTGTCATGTGTCGGGAACATCCGCTATCAACAATCCAGAGAATGATCTGTATCACCTGCATTACATACAGATGACACAGATGGAATAGAAGTAGATGTGGAACCCGAAATGTTAGAGGGTTCCGGAGCAGGTATAGTAGACATACACACATCAATAAATTTAGGCATCCATTTAAATCCTAGTGTGTTATATATCCATTTCTGCCATCTATAACTAGTATTTGCTTTAGTCTTAGTGGATGTACTAGGTGGTACTACATTCTTTGGAGGTGAAACTGGAGCTACAGGGACAGCAATGCGTTTCCTAGAATCTAAAGAGGGCGTTTTACCAAGCACAGACTTAGAAAGATTAGTGGGCCTAGAGGTATTCCGATTCTTAGGATTCCGTAAACGAAAGATGATAGCTTTAGCAACACATTTGTCATGACAATCAGAATTCATACTTTTACGACAAATAACACAGGGTGCATCAGACTGAATATCAAAAGTACTTAAAGGTTTAGCATTCGTTACATCACTATTTCTATTACATTTTCCAGACGCAATATCTATAGTGGAAGCAACGTGAGTCTTATTCATAGTCCTAAGGTGTTCTTCTACTTTAGCATTCTTTATTGATCCTTTCTTAGGTCGCAACTTCCTATTCTTCGATGTAGTGCTCCTAGGCTGTGAAGTGCGGACGTTTGGAAAAGAGGCAACTATTCCTGTTTCAGTAAAAGGAAGCACGTTAGCAACTTGTGTTTTGGCAGTAGGCATTCTGGGTTCACGTTTACTAAGTGTTACATGTGCTATTCTCTTAATGATGGTTGGCGAAAGTTGTTCATACTTTCCTAACATTTCTCTTAACTTAAAGATAGTGTGAATCAAATCTTGATTTTCAGAACGAATATTACCAGCAAAATTCATTACTTCTCTAGTGTGTGCAAGATAGTGATCAAGTTCGTTTGATGCTTCATGACGAGTCTTATTGAGTAAATCAAATATGACACCATATTCCTGTTTAACTTTTACAAGTTCTTGTTCATATTTTGAGATTTGACTTTTCAAAGACACGTTTTGATCATCCAGTTGCTCAAATTTTGGATTAAAATTGTTTGATTGCAACTGGTGGATTTTGTTTTGCAAAGCAAGTTCACGATTTTGACAATCTTTTTGACACCATTGAAGACGACGTTTTGCATTTGAAAGCTCATTTAAGAGACGTTCGTTTTCAACTTTTAAAGACTCGATCTGAATCACATTATCAGTATTCTCAACAGTTACAACATTATCAACAGTATTAGCAGAGATATAATCAGATGCATGTGGCAAAGAATTGAATAACACAACATTATGGATATCAGCACAAATAACATCTTTCAAGAGTCGATCAACATCTTTTCTCAACATTTTCTTTTTACGTTTAGTATTAGAAATAGATGTTTCTGTTTTCTCGAAAACGACCTTCATCAATCCAAGTTCCTTATGAAAGTCCCGTTCCCAAGACAATGCACAATGTTTCAAATTTTTAACATTTGGTAAAAGATTTTTCTGAAAAATGTCTCTTTGTTCTCGCGCCAGAGGCGATTGAAAGTGTTAAACTTTGATTTCAGAATGATATTCTATCTCATGTTGTAAAAGTTTGAGGTCAGCCATGAAAAGGTCAAAATATCTAAGAATTTTGCGATTTTCAGGTTTTGAATTTACTTCACTGATGGAAGGGAAAGGACCATAAATTTGTGCATAATCTGGTTGGGGATTAACGTTAGAAGACTCAGACGTTTTTATGATAATCCTTGGTGTGTTATAAGAATCCGTTGGTGTGACGAAAGTGACCGGTTTTGATAAGTTAAAAGGTTTGTTGTAAACAACAGTTTCTAATTTTGATCGACTCTCGTCTTCTGCATCTAATTCCTCTTGACGATGATATTCAACAACACTCATAACAGAATTATCAATTTTATATTCTGCACTGGAAACTTCAGGATTTGGTTCGAATGCTTTGGTTGAAAGCTTAGGTTTGTAATCAGCAAGATTCGGTCCATATCCATTTGGATTGGGTTTTAAAGTAAACTTTTGAATAGTTGTGACTGACTCACCATGTTTGTAAACGACATTTTTAAACTCTTTAAGTTTGTTTTGCAAGCTGATAATTTCTTCAAGATGATCATCTATTCGTTTCGTTGAATGCTTTTTGTATGCAGAGAACTGTTTTTGACAAGTTAACAACTCAACCTTAGCTTTTTGATTTTCCAAGGTGAGAGCGTTAATTTGCTTTTTATGTTCATGTTTCAGTTGTTCTATTTCAGACAACAAAGCATTCTTCGAAGCGGCTAGATCACGCATCTGTCGCTCTAAATATTTTTCGTTTTGATGAGATTTAGCAAAAGCGGCTTCAAAACCTTTTTCACGTTTTTCTTGAGTTTTGAAAAAATTGAGTTGCATTTCTAAACATTCAAAATCCTTGGTTAACAGTGCATTTTTACTTTTTAAGTCCTGATTTACTGCACGACATTCTTCCACTATGGATTGTTGGTTTTTAAGTAACAGATCAACATCTGGACGAGGCAAAAGTTCGGTGTGTTCAACTTGAGTCACAACATGATCATTATTTAGATCCTCAAATATAACCACGGAGTTAATTTGATTATCAAGGGAAACCATAAGGTCATCTTGATCATCAAATGTAACTACGGGGTCTAGTTGAAAATCGTCGGAATGAGATGTGGACGACTCATTTTGAACATTCTAAGCCTTGCCGGATTCAGATGTTGGCAGAGATATTAGATCAGAGATAAATATGGTTTGTTCGGGTACCTGAGACAAGCCATCAGTGTCATACACTGGGCCTGTGTCACTCATGTGTAACTCATGCATATTAGCCATCAACATAACAGATGTATTGGCCTGCAAGTCCTCTATATCATCATCTGATTCTGCATCTGCCAAAAAACTCTGTTCTTTGTCGATGAGAGTTCCACCAGCTTCATCCTTAAGAGCCAATAGAAGAGCCTCTTTGTGATAAGCACTGCCCCTAGTCCTCGGCTTTGGGCATGCATTAGCCAGGTGTCCCTTCTCATTGCAGTTGTAGCATCGAAGACCATTCAACCCATGCTGAGCATTTCCATGTTCCACCACTTGAGCTCTGTTGTTATTCCTACCCACAGCATTAAACCCTTGACCACCGCCCATCTGACGACCATAACCACGATTCTGAACTTCAACTCGTCCATTATTCACAACAGCCTGATTCCTTGTGTTTGATGAGGAACGAATGCGATTGTTGGATTTGTTTGTATAACGGCCAAAAGCATTAGCAATCATAACAAATCTTTGTTGCAATGCTTCGAACGGATCGGATTCCTCATTAGCTTGACTATAAAGTGCTTGATCATTGTTGTTGCTGTAAGGAACCAATTGAGTTTGTTGAGATTGCTGTGATTGATCATGTGGTGTGATAGTGGCAGTTGGTTGAGTTGCTGGTTGAGGAGGATAACTGTTTTGAGCATATAAGGCAAGTTGTTGATTTTTCGGATGTGAAGATGAAGCAATTTGAGCACGGAGAATCCTTTCCTTATCAACTTCCTTTTGATGACGCTTCAAGTAATCGTACAACAATCCGTATGTAGAATGATGCATGTTCTTTGCTTGACGGAGAAAAATGACATACTTCTCCCATTCAGGACCAAGACTACTCAGGAACTTAGTATTAACTGCAATTCTTGGCATGATGATGTTGTGTTTATCCAAATCATTTATGATGTTTGAGAATCAATGATGATAAGACTCTAGTGTCTCTCCAGGTTCAATCATGAAGTGTTCATAAGCCAAGTAAATTTTGGATTCCATATCCTCCTGATTGAGTGCAGATCCTTCCATAAGAAGATGAATATGTTCCCACATTGCCTTTGTAGTCTTTTGAGCATCAACACTTCGAAGAATTGGGTTTGGTAATCCTAAAAGGATATATTGCATTGCAAGCTCATCAGCTTAATAGTGTAGAAGTTCTGTTGCGTTCAGGTCTGCAACAGTAGCAATGTTTGATTGTTCATCTCTTGGTGGATTAGCATTTGGATCTCCGGGGTATAATGACAGTAGGCATCTGAAATGGACCTTCCAAGATAACCTTCTTTAAGAACTTTCCATGTGGCTTCTTCAGATCACAAAACCTAAAGAACCTAATTACCCATTGATCGTAGTTTCCTGGAGTGAGCATTGGAGGTCTATCAAGTGATCCAGTCTCATGAATTGATTGTTGGCTGCTTAAAGCTTCACACATCTTTGCAAAACAAGTGGGTTCCTTCATAGTGTTCCTTGATGGATGTTGATTGAAATCATTTGTGTAGGGTTGAACTTGAAGACTTGGTGGTGGTTGAACCATTTGAGGTTGTGGAATTGCTGCAAGTTGTTGATTAAATTGTTCTTGATAAATTACATGTTGTTGATTCCATTGTTGATGTTGTGGACTTAGTTGTTGTTGTCGTTGAGTATAAGTGTGAGGGAAATAGTTAGAGTATGGTGGTTGTGACATTTTGAAGAACTTGTGTTGTTAAATGGATCTTTGTAGTCGAATGAACCTTTGTTGATGAAGTATCCTTAGGCGTAGAAATCACAATAAACCAAGTAGCACTTATGCATTAAAACACCAAAGTTACGCGTAACAGCAAGAGTTACGCGTAGATTTAGCTTACACGTAAGGAAGGTGAAAACACTAAAGTTATGCGTAAAACAAGAAGTTAGGCGTAGAAAACTTAGGCGTAGGATGACCTTATGCGTAAGACAAAGCTTAGGCGTAAGATAAATCTTATGCGTAGAAGTTTCTACGCGTAAGCTTATGCTTATGCGTAATTTTAGGGTTTTTGCCCAAGTGATCTTTTACACTATCACAGTGCAAAAGATATCGCAAGTCGACGTATTTTCAGGCTTATCCAAGCAAGAAAACACGGAGTAAACCACGAAACTGAAGATCAAACCAAAAACCAAGTTACGCGTAGTTTTAAGGTTTTGCTACGCGTAGACTTACTCGTAAAAATGATTGTTGCCCCAAGATGTTTCTAAACCAGATTTTTGTGAAGAAATAGCTTCAATATCACCAAGATAACACAAAAGTGTGAAACTTGATGATCCAAAGTGTCTAAAACAGTTATGCGTAGGAAAGCTGTCACGTAAAAAACCAAGTTCAAAAACGATGATCCACACGTAAAGGTTGAAACTTTTTTTCCAAAAACAGGTATTTTAACATCTTAAAACATTGAAAGTACAAGAATCTTGGATTAAAAGGTGTAAAAAATGTGTTTTTAAGCGAACCAAAGTATCACCGTATTCTTTACGCTTAGGACCAAAACCCACTTCAAAAAATAATACGTTCACCCAACTAGTAGGCGATTGATACCACTGTTAGGTCACTAGTTTTACAACACAAGCACAATAGAAATAGATAGAGAGAAAGATCGGATGAACAAGATACAAACCAAACACTATACGTATGAATACTAATGACGGTTATGCGTAGCATATGTGAAAGAGAAATGAATTGAACAACCAACCCTCAAGTGAGGGTTATTACAAGGTATTTATAGGAAGGGGAGCTAGGGCAACACTCCTACTCCCTTCCTTTCCTTAGTGGACATGAGCCTAAGCTCATGGGCCTTCTATATCAGCTTAAGCTAATAACAAACATAAAGGCCATAATTAAGCTAACTATTACATATGAATCACTAACACTTGATATAGGTTTAGGAGTGATTCCAACATTCTCGTTAATTTCGAGAAGACATTCTAGTCCTATGGCTCGGAAGGAGGTATTGATACCTTCTTCGAATTGTAGAGAGGTGTCTACAATACGTCCTTCATGGAAGTGACGGGTTTCGAGATTGTTGAACCCACGGACATGATTGCCAGGTGTGTTGGGTTCAAGAGAGATGGTAGGAGTGTAGACGCTAGAGAGTGAAGAATCAAACTCATATACGTGCGACATAGTGACACCTATGGAAAAGATGAGTTAATAGAAAGTGATGTTTGTGATCAACCTATGATTATCTAACGTTTTTATTAGATTTTTATTAACAATGGTTTTTAACAAGAAAGACACTTAACTCGCTTATGGTTTTGACATACTAGTTGAGAATTACTTTTAGAAGAAAAGTGGTTTTTAATTTGCATGAAAAACTGTTCTCCAGTAGGACGGATCCCACGGTTCCTTTTCAAAAGGGATCTGGTTGGTATAACTTCCGGGATCCGTAGATCTGTAGTTACAGAAACAGATTTTATAAAAAGCATAGGTTTTTAGATCTCATAGTTTTATACCAAGATATGTGTTTTAGCCTACATATTTCTTTTAACATGCACACATGACTTCTCATCTATCACAAGAGAAAGAAATAAAACAAAGAAAAATGATAAACACATAATAACCTAGATAACTAGACTATTAGTAATATTTCATTTCAATACTAAGAATGATACAAAGGATTGGGTATATAACCCCAATGTAGATTAACAACACAAAGTAAATGTCTCCGTATGTGAACTTCATCATAGGGAACACAAGTGCGATGAGTGTTAAGACGATGAGCACGAAGGCGATGTAAACCATGTTGAAGACGATCCTTTTTGGTTTTGGTTGGGATAAGATGGAGAGGAAGATGAAGTTTTGAATGAGAGGGAATTTTTGAAATTGGAAGATTTGAAAAAGTGAGGATTTGATAAAGTGGGCGTCGAGTGGTATATTTATAGGGAAGGAGTATTTTTCGAAATTTGTGTTTTGTTTTATTATTGGATTAAAAGAAATAAAATATAAGTTTTATATACTACGACTTTAGACGAGAAATACAACACGTATGTGAGAAAAAGGCTTCCTAATGAAGCTTCATGAAAAACATGTATATGCACAAAAGATATTCATATAAATACCTAAATAGGCATACTTAATAATCAAGCAAAAAGAAAATCATACCTCTAGCGCACTTAGGAATGTCTTTACAAATGACACGGCAAATGTTACTTAGACGATTCCCACTCCTTTGCGTTTAAGATACCTTCTTAAGAAAGGTATTCTTGTTACCAAGAGATTCCTATAGCTTGGTGGGTATGAGATTTGACTAATCAACATGACAAAGAAGATTAGTGCAATTAAATGAAAAAGTAAAAAAAATGTTGTTATCAAATCAACATCCAAACATATAGTTTTAAAAGACATGGTGTTTGTTTTTATGAAAAACCTTCTTTGTAGTTTTCAATTAACCATGGATCGTATCAAGTTTTTAAAGTACAATATACTTCAAGAAACTTGGTAACGAAGCTCTGATGCCAATTGTAGAAAACTAGAAGGGGGTGGGGGGTTGAATAGTTTTGCCAATTAAAACTTCCTTTTAATCTATTTAGATCGACTTATGTCAATCTATTTGGATGTGTGTGTTGGATGTTGATAAACAAGCATATAAAGATATGTAATGAAAAGATAAGAGTAAGAAGCACAAAACCACAACGCGAGTATTTATAGTGGTTCGGCTACAAGGACACCTTCCTTGCCCTACTCCACTCCCCGAGTCACCTACTCGAGAGTTCGTAAACACTACACCAATCTCCTTATGGCGGAGAAGCCTTCACAACATCGCCTACCCTTTTTTCGGTGCTAGGCTAACCACCGGGTTCTTTCACTCCAAGGTGAACCACACCTACACAACATCGCCTACCCTTTATAAGGTACTAGGCTAAGTACCTAGTTCTTTCACACCAAGGTGAACCACACCTACACAACGTCGCCTACCCTTTATTAGGTACTAGGCTAAGCACCTAGTTCCATTGCAATGGAGGAACTACTACCACACTACACCAACGACTAATCCCAAAGGAGATCTACTCCTTTACAACATCATCAAGGATATCAATATCCTTGGATCTAATACTAGTCTATCTTGTACATCGAAACACACCATATCGAATGTACATCTAAGGCACCTTTCACTAATGCCTTTGACTAGATCTTCAAGACACCCTTCACTAATGTCTTGTGTCTTGACTTCTAAGCACCTTTCACTAATGCTTCTAGTCTTGACTTCTAAGCACCTACCACAAGTGCTTATGATATGGACGATAGATACCCTTCACTAATATCTTCGTCTTGACACTTGAGACATCTTTCACAAATGTCTTCAACACTATACTTCTTAGAAGAAAGAAAGGAATCATTAACAAGAAGACTTCAGTAGCTGATAAGGGTTTAAAATGTACCTTTTTGAGGGGTCGTTTAAGCCCTTATTTGATCACTTTTGTATCCGTTATTACTTAATATCGTTCTTTTTCCCTTTTTAGGTCTCTTGAAGGCAAATTGCTGTAATGGCACTTATTTGGACGAAAAGGCGCGGATATACGAAGAAAATGGCCAAAGTCAAGAATCGAGACATTCAAGCTGCTGAACTACAAGGTGACGGCGTCACTGCTTAACTGCGACGCCGTCGGAGCATTTTGTGACGGCATAGAAGCCAAATTTCTTATTTTCAAGTGACGGTGTCAGGCTTTAAAAGAGTAGGCCGTCGCAACTCAGACGGCCTAGATTTGATCCAGACGGCGTCACAAGCTGAAGAGGACGGCGTCACAAGCACAAGGTGACGCCGTCGCAAGACTAACGTGGCCAAGACGAAACCCTAATGACGGCGACCCGACGGTGTCACAAATCATAAGGTGACGCCGTCGTGATTGTAATATTATATATAGAATCCGAATTTTTCAGTTTTAGTGTATAGTCTTTTGGAGTAAAAACCTAAACCGAACCAAGGCTGTCTTGTACAGTATTTTAGGGTTCCAAACCCTATCTTACATCAAGATAAGTGTTTTACTTCATTAATTTAATTATGTCTTCAATTATTTGTGTGTATGCTTGCATGTTCTCCATGTCCGGCTAATTTACTTGTGTGTTTGCTTAGGGAATATGAAACTTAATTATTAAATATTGATTGGTTGTCTCTTATCTTAATTGATTAATGATCTAGTAATGCGATAGGTCATTCGTTGTGTAATTAATGCTTGATTAATCTTTGTGAACCTTGGGCTATAGCACTTAGAGCGGTTGTAGGCTAAACCATCCAAAGAGTGCCTTAGAGTTAGAGTTTATAATCCCTAGAGGGTTTTGTAGATGAGACCCTTTGGTAAGTTCAAAGAGTTAGGTATAAACGCATACCCTACGACTTTAGACACACAACGCGATTAAGAATAAGGACGTGACAATTCAACCATCAATAGGAGATAATTAAGGAGTAATAAAACCTAAGTGAACACATCTTTAAACTATCATACGAGCACACAATAATTAGACATAGACTACATACACCTTAGATTAGATAATTAGATAAGTTGAGTAATCGGTAGAAATACCAACCCTCAAATCCAAACCCCGAGATTCGTACCTTTCCATTTCTTAAAAAACATAAAAAGATAAAAATAATAATCTTCCTCAACCCCAACCTTAGCGTAGTAACTTCTCACTAGCATTCCTATTCCCCTAGAGAATGATATCAATACCCATGGCTTACCCTAATACTACACTACAATGATTAGGTTCACTGCCTAGGGTGTTATAAAACTTGATCGAAGAAAAGGAAGTTCCTTTGACCCCAAACGACGCGTGTAGCGTTATCAGTAGCCTTAATGATGAGGAAGCATGGCAACTCATGGACTTGAGCTTGCTCGACTTCAAAGGTGGTGATCTTGCCTTTAAGAGGAACCTAGAAGATCACAAAAAAACAAAACTACAAACATAGATCTCTTGGATCTGAGGTTAGTGAGTTTTTAACTCAGGGAGAAGGTGTGTTAGAAAGGGGTGAGAAACAATGAAGAAATGGCTCACTATTTATAGAAGAAAAAATTTACTGTTCCCCGGATCCCACGGATCCTTTCCACAAGGGATCCGTCTAGCGTTAAGCTAGGGATCCGTGGGACGCTCCCTTTTACCCATGGGTATTTTGGTTATGGGTCATGGGTTGATCCATGGATCTTTAGCCAGATACAATGTATCTTTTGAGTGCAATGCACTTAGTCACTTGGGTATGGGTTGATCCATGGGTTATGGATATTATCCATGTATGATATAAGCATGATGTCATGCAATGGGTTATGGGTCAAGCTCCATGGGTCATGGGCTTTGGGTTGTACCCAACTATATTTAATGTATTTGCCCAATGGGTCATGATACTTAAGTTTCTACCAATTTATATTACCCAATATACTACATACTAGTTATGTGTATATTTTACCCAAATATGTAAACACTAGTTGTTGTACATATGTAATATTAAATTATAAAATCACTTATACTTGTTTTAGTGTTTTATGTGAAAATGTGAATATGTTAGAAACTATTAGTTCAAACCTTTTACGTATTTTATTTGTTTCATTAAAATGATTTTACGTTTGTTATCGACAAAACATTAGAAGATCGTAAAATATAAATAAACGTTTTTACGGCTTATTTGTATTAACATGGTTGTCTCTTATCTTAATTGTAATTGGCTTAGGAGTGCACTAGGCCATCGTTGTGTTTTTAATGCTTGAGTAATCTTTGTGAACCTTAGTTTATAGTCACTTAGCGGAATTGTAGACTAAACATCCAAAGATAACCTGAGAGTTAGTTTATGAATCCTAGAGATTTTGTAGGCAATAATCTTAAGGTAGTCTCAAAGAGTTAGGGAAAAAAGCATACCCTACGACCTTAGAAAACACAACGCGTTAAGAATAAGGACGTGACAATTCAACCACCAATAAAAGATAACTAGAGAGTAATAGTATCTAGGTAGACACATTTTTAATCATTATACGAGCACACATCAATAGACATAAAACTACCCCTTAGTTTAGATAATTATATAGTAGAAGTAATCAGTAGAAGTACCAAACCCCCAAATCCAAACCCCGAGATTTTACCCTTAGCTTTCTAAAAAAATATAAAAAGATAAAAAATAATCTTTCTCAACCTCAAACCTTAGCGCAGTACATCTCTCACTAGCATTCCTATTCCCCTAGAGAACGATATCAATACTCGAGGCTTACCCAATACTACACTACAACGATTAGGTTCACTGCCTAGGGTGTTGAAAAACTTGCTCGCCAAAAAGGAAGTTCCTTTGACCCCGAACGCGTTATACGCGCATCAGTTTGCTTAGGTGCTTTGAAGGAAGGATATAAAGGTTGTCAAGAGAGTTGTTGGGATTAGATGGTGCTTTTATGAGGGGTCCTTTTCCTGGTCTGCTTCTTACAACTGTTGGTATTGATAGCAACAATGGAATATACCCTTTAGCCTATGCTGTTGCAGAAGCTGAAAACAAAGATTCATGGATTTGGTTTCTTGAATGTCTAGTAGATGATCTTGACTTGCAACCAAATTCAAAATACACTTTTATCAGTGACAAACAAAAGGTGATGTTAATTTATAGTTGATTATATTCATTTATGTAATTTATAAATGATACTTTTATTAGTAATGAATTGATGTTCCTTTGTGTAGGGTATCATGCCAGCTCTAGCAGCAGTATTCCCTAGTGCAGAACACCGATTCTGTTTGAAGCACATTCATGAGAATATGAAATTGCAATGGAATGCTAACCGTCCAACAATTTGATGCTGCAATGCTTGCATTCAAGAGTTTTAGCGAACATGCCCATTGGTTATGTAAGATACCACCAACCCATTGGTCAAGGTCGCATTTTTCAGGTCCTAACCAAATATGTGTATAAGCGTACATCTTTTGTTGTTCAAAATTGTTTTCTGTATTACTAAAACATGTGTTATACTTGTGTAGGGAGAGCTCATTCTGATGTGCATGTGTGAAGTATTTAATGGTAAACTAGTGGGAGGTAAGCACCAACCTATCATTACTGCTTTAGAATACATTAGAGAATATTGTATGTCGAGAATAGTGAATGTTGTGCATACAATTGATAAGTGTGCCAGACCATTAACACCAAAGGCAACACACATGTTAGACTTGATTAAAAAAAGAGGCTTATAAGTACAGTGTTTTACGAATTGAAGGAGATAACTATCAGGTCAGTGGATGGGGAGATAAGTGTTTTGTGAATGTTGAAGCTAGGCCTTGTACTTGTAGAAGATGGGGGCTTACAGGTATGCCATGTAAACATGTTGTTGCTACCAATCGGTATATGAGCTTCAATGGAATGCATGTAGGATATGTAGAATCATGGGTTCATCCATGTTACTTGCTTAAGACTTGGGAGGAAACTTACAAACACACCATCCAGCCCACAAATGGTTATCAACATTGGAAAAAGTCAAATGTGCCTACAAATATTCTTCCACCTAAACATCATAAATCATTGGGTAGGCCACAAAAGAAAAGAACTAGAGCTTTTACTGAAAATGATGATACTGATAAAGATAGTAAGTTTTCACAGTCTAGTAGGAGTGTAGTTTGTGCTATTTGTGGCAATGCTGGACACAACAAGAAAACATGTCTTGGGCAAGGAACATGAAGTCAAGGCAGTACCCATCAGTCTCAAAAAACAGGCTCATTCCAGCCAAAAGTTCCATCAAAGAAGAAGACAAAAGTTAAAGGTAACTACTTTGAAGCAAACGAACAAGCTCAATGTCAAACTGATGCTCAATCTCAAAGTCATGTGCATGAAACTTGTGGTCAGTCTGAAGAATATTATAGTAGCAAAGATGGCTTCACCATAAAAAAATGTGGGTTAAGTATTTCAAAGACATTGTTTTTCATCGAATATGTAACTCCTAAACAATATTTGCTTTCTTTAAACAATGTGTGTTTCTGAACTTTGTAGACTACAAAATTTTATACATTTGCATTATGTAATAAATCATCTCATGTTAGTCTATGGGAATAATTTAGTTTTAAATGTATCCATTTTCCATTTTACCCATTTCTGCATATTGTTGCAAGTTAATAATCAATTAATCATATTAATTGATGACTTTTACAAAGTCAATTACTATTACACATGTAAGTAACTGCATTTATGGGCAATAACCTATTAGTAAACCAATAAAGGCTACAATACAATGAGAAAATCATAAAAGAAATATAATATTAATATTGTTAGCCAAGGACCAAAGTACACGAAGTCAAGATTTTGTAGTAGTCAACCAACACTGAAGCTTAATAAACACACCTTACAAATTATTGTACATAACATCTACTTTTTAAAAGGGATCCAAAACACAAAAACCAGTGAGTTTCTAAACCCACTTAAAAAACACAGACAAAAAAAAATGTAACGAAAATATTTAGGATAAGATTTTATGAGAGAGAGGAGAGCTTAGGGATGATTGGTGAAAACCTTTAGCTTTTATTAGCATACAATTATTGTAGCAACCACAGAAGTCGCGTGGTACTTACTTACACAGTAACTACGAAATGCCTATTAGGCCCTCGGGCTAAAAACAAAATGTAACAGAAAAGAATGGAGATGACCAGCGGATTACAGGTCAAAGGATGCAATTGGCCACAAAAAGTTGAAAAAGGGACTCATGGCGACGAAAATCTCAAGTTTGGGGCCCCTACGATGCTTTTGGGCAAGTTTAGGGGCCAACAGTGTATTTTTGTCTATTTTATAACTTCATTTGACATGGGCAATTCTTAACAGTTACAACCACACCTAAGATATGTAAAACTACGATTGAAACTATTTTCATATTTTTCGTGCTCTATCTCACTGTAAACAAGAAATAGGGGGAGGGGAACAATTTAAAAACAGGACGTCTACATACTCTTCTCCAGCTCCGATGACTCCGACGACATTGAACCAACTTCGACTACGGTAAAGCAGCTCAGACGAAGAGTATGAACTTGCTCAAAAAATCTTATGGACTATGAAGCATCCAAAACTATGAATACGAGGAGATAATCGGATCTTCCAAAACAACAGTTGATCAAATGAATACGAGTGTAGAAATTTATAGATATGAAAAAATTGGGTCGTAACTAGAGAAAGAGAGATAAGGTTCTTAAAGTATAGCACTAAATCCCACCCAATTCCCCTGGTATGGTTCTACGGGCATATTGACACATTTTTATTCCTAAGGCAGTAATCAATATTCTCCAATATACTCATTAAATTTAGATAAAGTTATCTAAAAGATAAATATTTGTCAAAGAGGTAAATACGATTATGATAGTATCAGAATCGTCTCATGATTTTTTAAAGCCTAAATCGAAAAAATATGAAATGAGACATTTTCTACCGTAATTTTTTTTGTTAATTAAGTAATTTAAAGGACTTGTCAATAATAGTCATATCCCAAATTTGGGGATATCCAAAATCTGCCATGATGGTTGTATGTTAGCTAAGTTTTTTCAATTCGGCTATCCGAAATTTTGGATAACAGTTTTATATATCCGAATATCCAAATATCTATAATTTTTAAAAAAAAATTATATGAGTTCCAAAACTGACATTTAATAAACCCCATCTTTTTAGTACATTCTAATTAAATTTTCAAATCTCCAAATACGAATATTTTTTAAACACCGACAACCTAAATCAATAAATCCTAGAAAGCTAGTTGAATATTTTGTCAAAAAATAATAAGATTATATAACATGTATATAAAGATGAGATGTGTGATCATGTATGAAATAAAGAAAATTAAATTTACGAATTTACTGTTGTGTTAGCTAAATAAAATATGTTACAAATATTTAATACACGTGTCTTTTAGTTTTTGGACTTTGGTGATTACTTGTATCAAAACTCATATGCATATTTTTTATTAGTTCTATGAATATTAGTATGAACCGGTTCAGTTTTTTCGGCTTGGGTTTTCATATAAAACAAAAAACCGAACCAAAACTTTAGGTTTTCTTAAAAACCGAAACCATACCATTGGTTTAAGAATTGGTTCGGTTTTCTTGGAGCGGCCTTTTTGGTTTTTTGGTTTTTGGTTTCGTTTTTCGGTTTTATTGCTCTACCATATTGTTAAGTGAAAAATTGATGTGACACTAAGTTAGCGGGTGACCACCTCAATCGGTCTAAAGTATAAACCAATGTTTTGAAAACCGGGTCTGTGGTTGTCCTGGCCGAGTCACCAAGTCGGCGAGTCAACCGGTTCGATCGCGGGTCAACCAGGTTTTATGCACATGTCCAAACACCCATTTTATACTATCCAAAAACTACTTTTACTATAAAAAAAAGCAAATAATTGATGTAAACAACAAATAAAAGGTAAAAAACAGGATATAAACTTGCATAAACTTTCCAAACAACCATAATCCTACGAGATTACAAAGTTTCATACTTCAAAAGATATAAATCCTACGAGATTAGAAGTTTTATACTTCAAAAGACAATACAAAAGCATAAAGTTCAAGACGACACATCAATATCTTAATATTGTGACATTTGAATGTTATATACATCAAGTTCATGATCACTTAGGAGACGAAATTCACTATCATCCTCATCCTCATCAATAAGAGCATAACCTTGCGTTTGAGAAGGCAGTTCTTGTTCAAGCATATTCTCTAGTTGATCATAATCTAGCTCTCTTTGCGCCTTTTCTTCGACCACACAAAAGTCATTAACATCAATACATTCATAATCAATTGGATCGTGTGACCTATTATCAATATGGAGCCTAGAAAACATATACCAAAAGAATAACATGTAAAAAATAAAATTATGTCACAATTACACACACGTTGTATTGAACTATAACACATGTTTCTTAAATGCAAGTTGCAATGAATGTACATAAGGTCCTTTAGCCTTTTATGTTCCAATCTATCTCTCCTTTTCGTGTAAATCCTTTCATAGACACTTCAATTACGTTCACAACCCGAAGAAGATGCATCTGGCTTAATATCATAACAACAAAGTTTTGCAATATGAGAGAATTTCCACCAAACATTCTCCACACTCATCTAATATATAAATGGTTAGAAAAAATATATTTTGTAACAACATATTAATATATTTCACAATAAGATACGAAAAAAGATATAATGTTACGTGGACGATGTTTAGTATGACCTTTAACAACACTAATCCTACCAAAGTTACCCTTACTCCCAAGACTTTCCTAAAACCTTATTACAATCTGTAAGTTCTTCACCAAAATAATATTTCTTAGCCGTTTCAAGAACTCCTTTAAATACCTCACATTTTGTGCAAAGGTTTTTGCGATTATAATGAAAAGTTAGATTTAACCAGTAAGTTACAAAATAAATACTAGTACGCAACATCCTATCATAACGTTCATTGATTATTAACCAATAAGTTGCACAATAAATACTAGTACGCAACATCCTATCACAACGTTCATTGATTATCTTAGTATTTGGCTGGTATGATTCTTTCTTTCCTTTAAATAATTCATTAATCCCTTTCCTTGCCCGAAACATTCCCTCGTAAACATAACCCAAAGCAAGTTTTACATATGAATCACACAACCGCAAAAGCCTCAACAAAGGAGTCATCACTATCACTGTAATCAAACAATTGTTCCAAAAAATTTCGTTCATGATAACTTGTTTACATTCGAGCGCATTATTCACTTTTAACGTCTTCTTAAGGTTACTCTAGATGCAAGAGTGATGCTTTATTTCACATTATTCAATTCTGAAGCATCTTTTAATATAAGATTAAGACCATGTGCTGCACATGGGGGCCAAGTAACAATACGATATCGTTCACTAACAATATCCCTGTGCTATGCAATTCGCACCATTGTCGGTAACCATTTGAACTACGTTCTTACTCTAACCATTTCAACAATCTCCGAAAACAAATTACACAAATTTTCAGCATTGCTCTCAATATTGGATGCATCAACGGATTTAATAAACGAGATCCCACTTGCATAATAAACCAATATATTAATCAAAGGGCGTTGCCTAATATCCCTCCACCATCACTCATAATTGTGCAACCACTATCAATCAAATGACTTCTAGACGAGTTAATTAACATTTTTTTTTCCTGCTAACAAATCCACTCTCAAAGCATGATAACTAGGTGCTTTGTAACCAAAACTAACACTGGCTATATTATCTACCACGTATTGAAAATAAGGAGAATTGCAATCATTAATAGGTATACAAAGCATCATAGAACCACATAGCAATAGCCAAACCGATATCATGTAATTTTTCCTTAGTTTGCATAGCTTTCTTAATAGTTGGTTGAGAAGCATCATTTATAGTACCTTTTTAAAGAAATGATGAGAACTTGTAGCTTTTCTTTTACCCTTATTTGGTTGGGTTACCTCTTGAACCTCTTGTGCTTCATCGTCATCAGATATGACATTACTCCCGCCAAATGCAGGGACTTTCTCTTTTAGCTTATGGTCATTTTTTTCCACAAGACCTTCCATGGTAAATCTAACATCTAGAACTACTTGTGTACACGGTGCTACCTCACCCTTTCGGCCAACAAGATGTTTCTTAACTCTATTAATGCCACCACCACGAATTATTTTATGACAAAAGTTACAAATGAACGTTTTTTCACATTCCCTTCGATATGTTGTGTTACATGATCCCATGCTCTATCTAACTTCATTCTTATAGCCAATTGAACTAATGTATGTGATTGAGACCACTTGATTATCTTTAGGATCCATACTCTAATTATAATAGAATACAAAAACAATCCAAATAAATACCAATATATCTCTACTTTATGCATTGTCGTCATATCAAACAAAAATAAAACATAGAAACAAATTTTATAAATAGCGCGTTATGCTAAAATGCTATATGTTATTCCGAGTTACATATAAACTTTGTAGTTCAAATGCAAGGAACATCCAAAAAGATTACCAACATAAAAAGATAAAAAGTCAAAATTACCTCCATCACTTTTGTTGGGTTACTGCGTGTGATTGTGTGGTGTTTTTTCAGACGGTTATGATTGTTTATCTCACTGGAAGTTTGTCATAGGTGCAACTAGGTAAATTTATTTCACGGTGACCGCATTAAACAAAGGTATGAATGAAAGTGTGAAAAAAATGGAACATTAGGGTAAATGTATTCTTTTTATTTTATCAATTTTTGAAAAAAAATAAAAAAAATAAATAAAAATAAAAAAAGAACCTAATCGCCAACCTGTTTTCTCTTATCTGAAGTCTACAACAAACAAGTGGGAGAGGCAGGATTCGAACCTACTCAAAAAAAATTCAACAGATTTACACTATGTTCGCGAGTTTGGTTTAATGAAGAAAAGAAAAGAAGAGGGAAGAAGATGGTGTTCTCAAGATTATTAACCGCAGAAAAGAAGAAAAAGGGAAGAAGATATAAGCTATTTTTTTTCCGCCCAGATTTGGGAAGAAGAGAGAGGAAGGAAAGTGGATTACTTCTCTTCTTTTCTTTCCTTTCCTTTCTTTTCTTTTAATGAGGATCTCGCGAACTGAGGGGACGTTTGGTACGAATGAATCGTAGAGAATGGAAATGCAATAAAGAATGGAATCGCAAAGAAAGAGAATAGGTTTGGAGAACTCGAATCAATTCCCATGTTTGGTAATAACAAAGAAACAACAACAAAAATGTGTTAGATAATTGATTCTTGTGTTTGGTAATATTATGCAATGGAATTATACAAATAAGTTATTCTTTATCAACATAACCTGAACAAATTTATATAGATTCCGCTTGATGTGAAGAAAAAAGGTTATAAAGTAAACACAAATGAATACTATAATCGTGTTTGAATATTAAATCAAAAAGCTTGGTAAAATATTCATGGTTTATAGATCAAACATACTAAACTAATTCTAGCAAGATAAGGCATCTTTGATTTATCAGAAAGCGTGATTAGAATAATTGAGAAGAAACAGTGAATCAATTGGCCATTGGGAAAAAGGTAGCAGGTAGATGAAGCATAAATTTAATATTTGAAGCGTATTTGGAGGTTTTGTTAACGAACAAATCAATAGAAGAGGCTAGGGTTTATGTAAAATTTATTCAGATTGTTTAGCATGTGCGTTGCACATGTTAATTGTGTATCACTCCGTCTTTTTTTACTCCCGTCCTTTATTCTTTGTGAGAATCAACTCAAGAAACAACCCTTCCAAAATATCCATTCCTCCCCATTCTTCATAATTTAAAGAGAAAGCATATAGTGGAAAGAGAATGACTTTTCAATTCACCGTTTCCATTCGTAACAGCGGACAAACAAGAGAAAGCTGCTCGATTCTCTTTCTTGTCTTTCCATTCACCCCTACCAAACATGCCCTGAGTGTAAACAGTCTGTTGGAATTGTTGAACCGGGTTTCCAAAACCGACGATTCAAACTGGGTTTCACATAGTCAAGAAACCGGTTAGTTTTAACTCGTTTTTTTGGGCCGGGTCGAACCGGTTTTCAGGTCTCAACCGAAATCATTTCATTTTAGATATCAACCGGCCCCACATCACACAGCATCACATCATTCCTCACAAACGAACAACTAAAAATTCAACGCAAAACAAAGGTCAGTCATCAAAATTAGGGTTCCATTTTCAATTTGATCCACATACATTTTATATAAAACCATTAATCATCCGTAACAGATCTGAATCAATAAAAAAATGAGAGGATTGTTAAACAAAGTTGCATCTAAATCAGTCACCACCGTTGCCTCCTCAAAATGGCAACAACAGCAGCTCCGTCGTCTCAATATCCATGAATATCAGGTCCCTATAATTTTCATATCACTAAATGATTATATGCAATATATGTTACTGTTATATTATGAAATGCTGATAACTATGATTATTTTGTGCCATTAGATTGTTTGTTAGATGAAATATGAGGTTAGTCTAGATAACGAGAACTCGACCTTTTTAGTTGACTCGAAATGAATTATCCTGCGTCGATTATTGTAATGTTCAAATACAAAGGATGAGTAGTTTCGAGAAGAAGTTTGAACTTGAAAGATTAAGGTAGCGTTTAGTTGTAGAATTTTTTCTTGTTTTTTTCGTTTCTAGATTCCTTGAGAAAGGAATGGTTTTTCTTTTCTAGAGAAGAGTTTGTTAATAAAGAAGTAAGAAAGTTCGACCTTTGTCGGCTAGCTAGGAAGGCTAAAAGCTAAAATCAAGAAAAAATGGAGAAGGGTAGATTGACGTTTTCGGTTTTCTAGTTAAAATTTTGAAAGTGAGAATTTCACTTTTTTTGAAAATTGTTGGGAAAGTGTGACAAAACGGGTTGTCAGTTTTTCCATTTTCCTATGAAAATTTTCCTGAAAAATGGGATGCTTTTCACCAACTAAACACACCCTTAAAAGATTTACCGGACATTGTTCACAAGAATATTCACCTGCTTGGCCACATTCGTGATTCTGTCTTTTACTTTAACTAGTCTATTTAATCCTCTGAACTTTAGAGTTGGTGCATGATGCATATTTGGTATGTTACTGTTTTTCTTGACTCGGATGTTTATGTTGAAAATTCTCATTAAGATGGTAAACAAAGGGCATTTGGTGCATATGTTGGGCATGTGTTACCTGTTTCTGCCGTGCTCTAGTACAACATATTAGTTTGTTTCGACGTTTCGTAGGATCTTTGATTTTGAAAGACTAGAATGTTTATCGTTTTGCTTCTTATGATAGTGAACCTTAAGGGTTTGGTGCACAAGGTGTTACCTGTTTTAAAGGGCTATTTACATGCTTTGTATCATATGTAATTGCGTACTGATAATGAGTTTCGAAATCAGGGAGCTGAATTGATGAGCAAGTTTGGTATTAATGTTCCAAAAGGGGTTGCTGTTTCTTCTGTTGAGGAAGTCAGAAAGGCTATACAAACAACTTTTCCAAATGACAAGGAGGTAATTTCTTACATCCTTGATAAAAACGCTTTTTTGTTATAATTTCTAGTTACCATGTCAAATAACAGGCGCTATTTTCTTTGTTTCAGTTGGTGGTGAAGAGCCAAATCCTTGCTGGTGGAAGGGGCCTAGGGAAGTTCACAAGTGGTCTTCAGGGCGGAGTTCACATCGTTAAAGCTGAACAGGCCGAAGAGATAGCTGGTATGCAGTTTGCTTGACTTTTCGAGATAACTAGTTGTATACATTTGAATGTTAGTTTAGTATCAATGATAAATGTGGAATACGTAAATGGCCATCATTATAAGCATGCTGACTATTTTTACGATTGATGAACTGCTGACCCTTAGATTTTATTATGATATTCTTGTAGGGAAGATGCTTGGACAAACTCTTGTAACTAAACAAACTGGTCCACAAGGAAAAGTTGTCAGCAAGGTTATTACTTATATCCTTGTTTGTATCTTGTTACGACCATTGGCTGCTTTTGTGATCTCTGCTGGGACATGCTACTCATAGATCATTATAAGCATATCATGTTTATAGTTGGATTGCCACAAAACTCTCCTGTATAAACTGTAAATATCTGTATTGGTTTAGCATGTTAATAAATATTTGGTGGCAGTTTTTTTCCTTTTACCTTTTCTCTTTTTGGAATTATTATTGATAAATAAAATAACCTGATGATGGGGATATTAAAGCAGCTCAAAAATTTTCATGTACATTCAAGTTTTGGCCATATTAGTGCTCAACTGTAATCATCAATACTGCATTATTGGCTGTTTCTTCTAAAAAAAAATCTCATTATGATTGAAAATGTCTTTCATTGCTATTTGCTGCTGTCAGCTTTGAGTTTCCTAGTAATTAGTTTCGGGATGTACATATTCTATTCTAGTTTCCCGTGTATCAAATATTATTGTACGGTTGCAATCGAACAATATGAATTAATGTCTGTCTATATATTTGCAGGTTTACTTATGTGAAAAGGTTTCACTTGTGAATGAGATGTACTTCGCAATCACTCTTGATCGTACAACTGCTGGCCCTGTAAGCTTCTTCTTAACAGGGTCTTAATTTATTGTTGACATGTATCATTGATAAAGTGTCACATGGGCACTAAATATGTTTTTCCAAAGCTCTTTGTATTAAGCATAGTTATTATAGTCATTGTTAATGATACTCATCGAGTCTACTGTTCTTCAGCTCATAATCGCCTGCCGAGAAGGAGGAACCAGCATTGAAGACCTTGCAGAGAAATATCCTGACATGATTATAAAGGTATGCTCTTGTTTCAAATCTGAATATTACTGAGCTGACAATTTTGACCCATTAAACTTGATGGTCCATTCGGGTTATTTTCATCTCAAACAGGTCAAACAGGTCAAATAGGTCAAAGTTGCCAAATTATATTTTATGTGCATAAAACCTCGAAATCATTTTGATTCAAATAATTAGATCGTTATTAAAGTAATACACCTTTTTGAATCATATATGACGATACCGGTTACTTGTGGATTTTTTTTTGCTACTACAAAATTTCATCATTTTGACTTGTTACCCAACCCGCCGGATCTGCATCTTTGGTCACCTCTACATAAAGTTCCTTTTTAGTATACATTACCTTTTCTTTAATCTTTTTCCAGGTGCCTATTGACGTCTTCAAAGGAATTACAGACGAAGATGCTGCCAAGGTTGTTGATGGTCTTGCTCCTAAGGTAGCTGACAGAAGTGCTTCAATAGAACAAGTAAAGAAGTTGTATAACCTTTTCCGTGAATCAGATTGCACACAGTTAGAGGTGAGCATTTAATTTTTTAGATAAGTTGTGGCGTCCTTGTTTTTTTATTTTTCGCATCCCATAGTTCGGTGTTAATCTTAATCATCCTCTAGATCAATCCCATTGCAGAAACTTCTGATAACAGATTGGTTGCTGCTGATGCTAAGCTAAACTTCGATGATAATGCGGCTTACCGTCAGAAGGAGACATTTGCTCTACGTGATCCAACACAGGAGGATCCTCGTGAGGTATGACTACTTCATTGTGGCTATTTTATATATAAGGAACACTTTCTTTTTGCTAATACTATGACATGGTTATCTAAATTACATTAGGTAACACAAATTTGCTGGTATAAAACTATGGCACCACACTAGTGGTTAGTTCATCTTTTTAATGGGCGGTAATTGGAGGATAGTTATGAGGTGGCTAAATACATAGATACCTGTCAATACGGGTAAATCTTTTTGGTACGAGTCGGGTTTACGGGAAGCATTTTTTCCCCTTAAATTCAAGTTTGTCTTGAATAATTAATATGTAAAACATAATTACAGGAACTATTATTATTTCAATAATAATGTAATTTGTTGGCAAACTATTTGGAGGTTTGGTACATTAAGAATACACTTTGGGCTACTTAAAACTCATTCTACTCATTTGACTGGCTTCATTTCATACCTACTTTTATTAATCTATCCATGTGGCCCATTAGAGAGGAAACATTTCCTGAATAGGTCGTTCCTAAGTATATCAATCAAAGTGCCACCACTGCAGAAACCTTTAAACTTGTGAAGCAAAGCAAGTTACTTCCCGAAGCTATTTCTGAAATCATTGTTTTTAATAGGTTGCAGCTGCAAAAGCAGATTTGAACTACATTGGTTTGGATGGTGAAATCGGATGCATGGTAAATGGTGCAGGATTGGCAATGGCCACCATGGATATTATCAAGTTACATGGAGGAACTCCCGCCAATTTCTTGGACGTTGGTGGTAATGCTTCTGAATCACAGGCAAGTATTCAATAAAAGTTATATCTTCTTTTTTTGGGTAAAGGAGGGTGTAACCTCCGGCAAAATAAAAGGTACTAAAGAGATAGCAAACAGGTTGTGGAGGCCTTCAAGATTTTGACTTCAGATGACAAAGTGAAAGCTATTTTGGTAAATATCTTTGGAGGGATTATGAAATGTGACGTCATTGCTAGTGGAATTGTTAATGCTGCTAAACATGTAAGTCTGCATAATGTTTAGGGTTATTTGCATAAGATTTCAAGTTCGCCTTTTATTTTGTCGTGTTATAGTTATTATACTTCTATTTGATGGTTTTATGTCTCGTCTATGTCATCTTGTAACCTGTAACTTAATATTTTCATAAAACGGGACAAGTGAAAAAGCACATTGGTATGTTATATAATTAACCCCGGCGTCTACCAGTAGCATCCTCTTTCAATCTGATATTAACTCTTCCTCTGGATGATTATTAGTCCTAAAATAATACACTCAATATGTTACACTTCTATTCAATTAGATCAATTCTAATCATATATATTCGTTTAAATTTGAGTGATTGTTGTGGATGATACTAAATGGTCATCTTTGGTGAAGTTTTTATATCTTGCAAAGCTTGATATGTTACCTTTTTTGGTATGAATCAGTTTCCTAATTTGATTTTTCTGTTCTCAGGTTTCATTGAAAGTTCCTGTTGTCGTTCGTCTTGAAGGTACAAATGTTGACCAAGGAAAGAGGATTCTTAAGGTAAAGTCATTTATTAAAAGCACTCTTGTCTAACATTTTATATTAATTTAACGCATTAATATGCCGACAAAAATCGTTCTTTCAAGGACAGAGTTTTGTTAAGTAAACGAATGAACGAACTATACAAAAGTTATTTATCAAAAAAATAAGATCACTTTTTAATAGAACAACACAGAAGGTTATGAGTATTGTACCTATTATTATCAAAAGACGACCCGAATAACCAAATTGACCTGATGTCATGCACTGGGAATATATGGAGCTTTCTGTTAACAATCGAAAGACTTTTATTACACAGGAAAGTGGGATGGCGTTGATTACAGCAGAAGATCTTGATGATGCAGCTGAGAAAGCAGTTAAAGCCCTCAAATCGACATAAACTGTATATCTCACATTCTGATTATTTTTTCATAGATTAAAACAAAGTATTTCAACCTTCCTTTTCTCCTTCACGAGAATAAATATCAAAGGAATAGTTGTTTGGGGTCATATTTTTGATTTCACGCTCAACCTAACTTGTCATATGCTGACACTTAATTTGGATGTTTTATCTGGGACAATTATTTTTGTCGGAAATCATTTTTTAGAACATGTCTTGTTCATTTCCTGATTCAGTTACCTGTTTATACTTTATTGTTCTATGATCGCATCATTTTCGAAACTCAGAAAAAATAAGATATGATGCCCAAAGTTCAGCCTCGGGATTTCTCTCATTAAGGTGATGCTGCCAACCTTACATGGATGTAAATGTTTAAAATCAAGTCAATAAATCATTTCTTACAAATATTTAGCTAAATACTTATTAGTGACTTGACATCATCCACGGTGAACAATAATTAGGGAAGGCAAAAAGTGAGAAAAACCTGTAACCTGCGGTTACCTGCATGTGATGGCTGGGTAACCTCGTCGTGGGTGAAAAAATGAACCCAACAGCGGGTGGTGGGCGGGTAATATATGCCCATCGCGGGTAAAGCCGATATGCAAACTCGTCGCACCCATTGTAAAATACCCGCGAACCCGTTTTCTGTTAAACTTACATTTATTATATTATCTTAAATATATGTGAAGTTGTTAGTAGATGTATTTAATAGTCCACTAAACCTATTAAAGAAAGGAGCATGCTAATCATCCCTTTGAGTTTAAATATATGTGAAGTTGTTAGTAGATGTATTTAATAGTCAACTAAACCTATTAAAGAAAGGAGAATGCTAATCATCCCTTTGAGTATGAATGATCAAAGAGCTTTGATATAGGGACTTAACTAAAGAAACTTAAATGGTGACTTAATGCATAAATGACTTGTACAGTAACTGTACTGTACAAATCATTTATGCATTAAGTCACCTTTTAGACCTCTTTAGTTAGGCTCATTTATCATTTTCCATGATAAAAATATTAAATAAAGCTTTAATATATGGACCTAATTAAATAAACCTAAAAGATGACCTACCGCATAAATGACTTGTACAGTTATGCAACTGTACAAGTCATTACGGTAGGTCACCTTTTAGGTCTATTTAATATATAATCTGAATTCTCAAACAAAGTTCATCAATACTTGGTCTTGCGCTTTTACACTGTGTTCTCAAGTTGAGTAAAAGGGAGGAAGTAAAGTGAAAGCAAGGAAGTTTGTGTTCTCTAGTTTTTTTTAAGAAGTAAAGTGTGGTAAAGTGAAGTAAAGTGGTGATATTTTAGTTATAAAACTTCACTTCACTTTTGGGGTGAAAGTCACTTTACTTCCTCTCTCTTAATTTACTTCATCTTTTTTTTTTTTTTTACTTTCATTCATGTTTTTTCTTGAGAACGGAGCGTTAGTTTACGGGTAACCGCTGGTCTTAGGCAATAATTAATGAGTCAGAAAGTAGATTATTTATTTATTTATTTATTTTTATTTTTATTATGTATTAATGCTATTATCTATATTTAGAGCATTGATTAGCATGTCTAAATGGTGTGCCTAATTACATGCCTAAACTTACGTGTCAGTATTTTATTGGTGACATGAGAAGGACCCGCTTCATCACAAACCAATAACTTATTGCCACATCCTTTTAGGCATATAATTAGTCTCATTTTTAGGCCTCCAAATCATTTTCCCTATATTTATACTACATTATAAAAGATTTGAGACTTCTTATAAAAAGAAGTCTTAAAATTTTAAGAAAAAAAACATTACTATAAAAAGAAAAATACAAAATTAATGTAAATTAAACTTTAAGTTTCATTCAAACTATATAGTAACCCTTCAAATAATGATATTATTTAATAGAACTATTTATATGAAAAACTCACTAAACTTATAACCATCAATTTAATGCTAAAATTTATAAAATAAAAATGCTACTTATTTACACTATTAATAATTTATACGTTATACTTTTGAAAAACATATATCTACAACGTTATAAAGTATTTGAGACATGCTAAATAAAAAAAGTTTAAAATGTAAAACATGCATATGATTGTTACATTATTACAATATTTTAATGAGCTAAACTAAACCGGGTAAAGAAATACAAAGCGAAAGTTTAGAGTGTAAAACATGTATACGCTTGTTACATTATTACAATATTTTAATGAGCTAAACTAAACCGGGTAAAGAAATACAAAGCGGTTAATAAACAAACATTTAAACAACTTAGCATGCAAGCAAATATTTTACAACAAACTCTAATTCAAATCTTTACCCATTTAGATATAAATTCAATCAACTATATTATTAAACCCAAACTTATCTTTCCAATTGACATTATATATATATATATATATATATATATATATATAGAGAGGGACTTTATTTTCAGAACCCACTTTAAGTGCGAGAACTGCGAGAACCACCTTTTTACAACTAATAATACACAATGTACATCATTTAATGCTACATAACATTTTGTTATTTTTATTTAATTCAAAAGGGTATAATAGTAAAAGACATTTTCATATTATTTTTGTTTTTTTTTTATAATTCCCGGTTTTAAATCTTAAAATTCGGATTTTTTTTTTTTTTTTTTTTTTTTTTTTTTTTTTTTTTTTTAATGCTAATATGTTTTCAAATAGTTATGGTGCATACATGTTTTTTATACCTAATCATTATTTTTTTAAAGTCTCAAGGAGCATTTTATTTTTTCCATATAGGCTAAGGTGCATACATGTTTTTTTTCCCAAATAGTCAAGGTACATACATGTTTTCAATTAGTCAAAGTGCATACATGTTTTTTTTAAGCTAACGCTTTTTTTTTATTAACTTTCCGATATTTTTACATGATCATTGTTTTTTTAAAAGTTTGAAACACAAACTAAAGAACATAAATCGTTATAAAAAGAAAAACAAGATTAATATACTTAAATGTTACATTTCACTTGATTACAAGTACAAAAACACATGCAATAATCATATATCTTCAAAAGTCGCAAATTATCTTCATGTATAATCGTGTTCATCCACTTTTCGATCTTAAATGATATCATCATCTTCATCAATCAATCTGAAACAAGGATGCACGGAAACAATTAAACCATAAACAAATAAAAAACTTAGCATAACGCATATGCACAATCTTGTGTATATTAAACTAATTATGTTAACATGTTTTTTAATCATAAACACAAAACATATATATTTTATAATCCAAAACACAAAACATATATGTTTTATACGTAAACATATATGTTTTGTACGTAAACATATATGTGTCTTTCCAAAACATATATGTAAAGCATACATGTTTTACTAGCACTATGAGAAAAATTCTCGTGATCAAGAAAAGCCCAATACATAATTCATAGTAATATAATCGAACTTGGATAAGTGGAACTTTTATTCCCCGGATTATTAAAAGTAAAGCATGATACCCTACACTTGGCTTAGTGTTAAATAATAATTATTATGTCACCAAAGAGCCTAGTTGCTTGACCTGTAGTAGTGAATTACTCCGTATTATTGATGGATTAATTATACATGTACACAAATCATCAATTAATGACCAAAACATGACTAAAGTATACAAAATAAAAAACATAAAAAAAGTCAAAATATCATGATTCAACTACCCTTTTTGTATCTGATATAATAAAAAACATATGTATATATATATTGGAAGGTTTAAAAATATATAATTGCAATATTCTAAAATTAAACCATAATGTTTGAACAAAATTCTTGGTTCTTATAACCACTCAGTTGATTGTTCATAAAGAAACGATATATCGAAAACATCAAACTTCGTATTATTGTTAGGCATCGTTACAATTATTGAAGGGGACATAAAAACACGTTTACCTCGTGATGATTAGCTTTTATCTCCAACCTTTGGTTTCTCAATTAAACTTCTTTTTTAGATCCATAAGAATGTGATATTGGGCAGCAAAAAAAAACGCAGATGTATTTTATAAAGGAGGCGGCACAATTTTTGAAGATTGGGGTAGAAGTTTTTTTTTAGGTTAAAGCAAAATCTTAAAATTCCTATTACTATGGAGTTATGGACGGTTTAAAAAAATTAAGTGTGATATCCCTTAATTACCCTTAATTATTTTTACATTAATTACAACAACCAACTTTATCTTTTGGTTATTTACATAAATGGCGCATTCATTTTTGACCATTGATCAACTAATCTAAAGGCTAGAAAGTAGTTCTCGCAGTTCTCGCATTTAAAGTAGGTTTTGAAAATAAAGTTTCACTATATATATATATATATATATATATATATATATATATATATATATATATATATATATATATATAAAGGTTGGATCAAATAAAAAGTTATTAAGGTAAAAAGGATAAAAAGGGTTAAAAGTATAAAATGTGTGATGTGATTAGTAACGGTGTTTTAGGTATTTAACCACTCATCTTTTAACTCCTCATTAAAGCCTTTTTAACACCTATTTAAGTATCAATTATGTAATTCACGTCACTTTTGTTTCTATCATTTTTTGTTATTTTGTCTTTGAGCATGGTCATTATTCATTATTATTGCATCACATAAAATATGAATTTTTCTTACGTGTCGGTTAACTTTGAACCATTTTATAAGTGTGTCAAAATAAACTTTCATTGTCCTAAAAAATGTGTCATAAAGTTAGTGTCTTATTAAAAAATTTAGTGTGTCACTATATATGTATGTCAAGAAAGTTTGAGCTAAACAAAATGTGTCACTATAAATGTATTATGTTTTTTAGTGTGTCACTAAACACGTACTAAAATTATAGTGTGTCACTATAAATGTATGAATAAATTTAGTGTCAATACAATATACTAAAATTTTAGTGTGTCAATATATATCTATAAAAAAAACAAATGTTTCACAAAAAAAAGTGTCACAAGGCTTAATGTGTCACTAGAAATGTATCATAAAAATTAATGTGTCTTTATAAATGCATAAAAAATTAGTGTGTTACTATATATGTATAAAAAAAATAGTGTTATAAATATAGTGTGTCACTACAAACATACTAAATTTTGTTGTGTGTCATTAGATATATATATATATATAAGTTTTAGTGTGTCATATATATTAAAGTTTTACTGTGTCACTATGGGTCTGTTTGTTTGTTAAGGGATTTGGATTTGATATGGATTCGGATTGGATTTGGATGTGGATTTGGATTTGGTGTAAGTTTTAAGAAAAAAAATAGGAGAGAGAAAATATATAAATGATATAATATTATATTTTGAAAATATATAAAAGAAAATTATTATTATTATTTTTTTATTAAAATAGTGTATTTAGAATAATTAAATAATAATGAGTGGTGTGGATTAAAAAGGGAGCCACTTTATTTGGATAAAAAAACAAAAAATGTATGACTTTTATCTTGAAAGGAGGCTATGTGAAGTGGAATTGTCTGTCAACATTATTTGGTAATCAAGCCAAAGAATGGGCCTACATATTTTATACCAATCAACACTTTTAAGGTTTGAATCTAGACCAACAGTGGAAATCCCACATACCAAACACCTCCTATATATGTATTAAGAATTTAGTTACCTTACAAATGTGTAAAAAAAACGTTTACACATGAGTCATTATAAATATAATAATGTGTCATTATAAATGAACATTAATGTGTCATTATAAATATACTAATGATCATTAATTGTATGGAAATTAGATATATCAAAGGAAAACGTTTACACATGAGTCAAATAACATAATTTTGAATACCACATTTACCCTTATTAATGAAAAGTTATGTTAATAATTATCAAATATTTATTACAACACTATTAGGAAATGATTTGTATTTAATGTATTGTATTTATTGTATTAATACCATTTCCTTGTATTGTTGATTCTCTCTAATTATAGGAGATATCATTGTATGTAATCCTTCATTATAAATAAAGATCTTCTAAACCTCAATCGACACTGAGGTTGGTATCAAATCCGTAATAACAACCGCCGCCCGCCTCATTGTCAGTTGTGCCGTACAACTGGCCACTATGCTTCGGCCTGTCCAGATCTCCGCACATTTGCCACTCGGTCTTCAGCCTCGGATGACTCCTTAGCCAAGGCGTTCCATGCTCAGTGCCATGTTACCAATGATACTCCCGACTGGACCGGTGATACGGGGGCTACTGATCACATGACTCCAACTCAAGATAGTCTCCATCATTCCACTCCTTACAAAGGTAATCATCAGGCTATTTTTGGAAACGGTAAGCGTCTTCCAATAACGCACATTGGATCCTCTACGCTTTGTGATCAAATTAATCTTCGTAATGTGCTTGTTGTCCCAAATCTCACTAAAAAGTTATTATCTATTAGCAAGTTAACCGCAGATCATCCTGTTGATGTATTGTTCTCTCAACACTACTTTGATATTCAGGATCGGAAAACTAAAAGGGCTCTTGCTCGTGGGACATGTACTGATGGACTCTATGTACTCAAGAATGAACCACAAGCATTTGTTGCTGCTGTTTCGAATAAAGCCTCGTATGAACTTTGGCATGCTCGTTTAGGGCATATTTCTGCTGATGTTATTTCAAACTTGAATAAGTGTGGTGTTTTGTCTGTTACCTCTTTATTACCTAAACCTGATATTTGCACTTCATGCCAACTTGCAAAAGGTCATCGTTTACCTTTTAATTTGAATGAAAAACGTGCTTCTTTTCCTATGGATTTGGTTCATTGTGACTTGTGGGGTCCTGCACCTATTACTTCTACAGATGGTTTCCGCTACTATGTTGTTTTTATTGATGATTATTCCAGGTTCACGTGGTTTTATCCACTCAAAACCAAAACAGGTTTCTATGCGGTTTTATCAGCCTTTATGAAACTTGTTCAAAATTAATGCTCGAGAAAAATAAAAACCTTTCAGAGTGATGGTGGCACCGAATTTGTGAACCACACAGTTCAGAAAATTTTTGAAGACAATGGAACTTTTCATAGGTATTCTTGTCCATACACGCCTCAACAAAATGGGCGTGCTGAAAGGAAACATCGCCATATTGTTGAGACAGGTCTTGCCATGTTGTTTAATGCTCATGTTCCAGCTCAATATTGGGTAGATGCCTTTACTTCGGCCACCTACATCATTAATCGTGTGCCATCACCTGTACTCGACAACAAATCCCCTTTTGAGCTTTTATTCGGACAGGTGCCTGATTATTCTAATTTTCGGGTTTATGGATGTCAAGTATTTCCTTATTTACGAGATTATGCAAAGCATAAGCTTGAACCTCGAAGCCTCCCATGTATTTTTATTGGGTATAGTTCTTCTCATAAGGGTTTTCGTTGCTTGGATCCGTCTACTAATCGGATTTTTATCTCTCGTCATGCTCGCTTCAATGAGTCTTACTATCCATTTAAAGACACTAACGCCAACTTGGATTCTCAAAACTTGGTGCTTACAATTTTTTGTGAAGAACCACCCTTCTCCCAAAATCAAAATACATTGCCTTTACCCAAATCCCTCCCATCCAATCCTAGTCCATCTACACACACTGGTCCATATATGGCATGCCCACTTTGCGACCCATCTCCAAAACCATCAACGACACAACCCAACCCACCACCACCAAACACATCAACCGACCCACCACCAAACACATCCACCGATCCACCACCAAACACATCAACCGACCACACAAACCCACCAACTGACCTACCAAACCTCGATCCACCAACACTCCAACATTACTCGCCTACCTCTCAGCCACACAACTCCACTTCCACCATACCTATTCAACCAGAAAATGAACCCACTACCTCTAACTTTCATCCAATGACGACAAGAGCCAAGGCTGGAATTTTTAAGCCCAAACATCAGGCGGACTTTGCTACTTTAAAATCGTATGCCTTACATGTTGCCTTATCATCAGTCATTGAACCAAGAGGCTTCAAGTCGGCATCCAAAAACCCCAAGTGGATGGCAGCCATGATTGACGAACTTGAGGCTCTAAAACAAAATAATACGTGGATACTAGTTCCGCGTCCTACATCCATGAATGTTGTAGGCTCCAAATGGGTGTTTCGAGTCAAGTACCACGCCGATGGAACTATTGAACGTTACAAAGCACGCTTGGTCGCTCAAGGCTTTACTCAAATTACAGGATTGGATTTCTCTCAGACGTTTAGTCCCGTCGTTAAAGCATCTACTGTCCGAATTGTGCTATCTCTTGCGGTTCTAAACACTTGGAAATTGCATCAACTCGATGTTAAGAATGCATTCCTAAATGGAAATTTGAATGAAACAGTCTTCATGGAGCAACCACCTGGTTTTGTAAGCACTCAATTTCCGAACCATGTTTGCAAGCTATCCAAGGCCCTTTACGGACTCAAGCAAGCTCCCCGTGCTTGGTTTCAACGATTGAGCACATTTCTTTTATCCTATGGGTTCACTTGTAGTCGTGCAGATACATCTCTCTTTATTCTTAGAAGAGACTCTCATATCATGTATCTTCTGGTCTATGTGGACGATCTCATTCTTACAGGCAATGATGACACCATCATTCGCAACTTTGTTTCTCGCCTACACCGCGAGTTTGCTATTAAAGATCTTGGGGATCTAAATTATTTCCTAGGTTTAGAGGTCATCAACACTACTACAGGACTCTTCCTTACACAGGCTAAGTATGCTAAGAATATCCTTCTTCGGGCAAATATGTATGACTCTAAACCTGTTGGCACCCCTCTTTCACCTCATGAGTCCTTTACCGCTAATGGTGCACCTCATTCGGATCCCACTTTATATCGGTCCTTAGTCGGTGCCTTACAATACTTGACTATTACCCGACCGGACCTATCTTATGCCGTGAATCAGCTCTCTCAGTTTCTTCATAGTCCCACTGTTGATCATTTTCGAGCTGTGAAACGGCTATTACGCTATGTCAAAGGCACACTATCCTTTGGGCTTACTTATAATCGTTCCAACAAATCATCTATCATTGGCTACTCTGATGCTGACTGGGCACGTTGTCTTGATACGCGACGCTCCACATATGGCTATTCCATTTTTTTGGGAGGTAATCTTGTATCATGGAGTGCTAAAAAGCAGCCTACTGTCTCCAGATCGAGTTGTGAGTCAGAGTATCGTGCCATGGCAAACACCGCTGCTGAACTAGTCTGGATAACTCATCTCTTACAGGAATTGCACGCTTTACCGCCAAATCGTCCTACATTGTTATGTGATAATAAGAGTGCCCTGTTTATGACTCAAAATCCCGTTTCTCACAAACGTGCTAAACACATTGACCTGGACTATCATTTTATTCGTGAGTTAGTCACCTCTGGCAAACTTTATACCAAGTTTGTTCCAACCAATCTTCAGGTGGCTGACATTTTCACCAAGAGTCTTCCGCGCGCACAGTTTGATGCATTTAGAAAGATGCTTCGTATTGGACCGCCACCATTTCGATTGAAGGGGGGTATTAGGAAATGATTTGTATTTAATGTATTGTATTTATTGTATTAATACCATTTCCTTGTATTGTTGATTCTCTCTAATTATAGGAGATATCATTGTATGTAATCCTTCATTATAAATAAAGATCTTCTAAACCTCAATCGACACTGAGGTTGATTTATCAAATCCTTTACAAACACCTTTATTAATCTAAACCACTGATCAATTTTGGCTAGCTAGATCAAGTGGTTGAAAATCCTTCTTATCCTTTTTACATCAATCTACTTTTCACAATTTTGGCTAGCTAGATCAATTGTTTTAGGCCTTAAGCAGTTAACAAAGAACGACGAATGAGCATTTATAAAATCTTCAATGATTTGTATAATGGTAAGTCTCTCATCTCTCTAAGCACTGTTTCAGATTTTATTTATGGCTTCTTTGTTGTAGATTTATAAACTCTTGATTCACTTTTTATGATGTCTACGAACCATTTTATTTGACATTAATAGTCTTGAGACTAATCAAGCAATGTTTTTCTTTTTTACTAAACAAAGATGTGCTTAATGTTTGATTTTGAATTGAATTATATTGATTGGTTATCTTAAAATTGTTTTTAGATTGTGACTGAAATAAAAGGATGGCGAAACTTTTACGGTACGATTTTTTATTTGATCTCTTTAGATTGTATTGTGGTTTAATGGTTGTTTGTAAGTTGTGATTGGGGTTTTGCAAAACTTTTATTTCACTTAAAAATGTCTCAAGTATTTTTAAGTAATATGTGTTTTAGTTTAGAGTGATACAAAATCACAGTATGTCATATTCAACAGATTTACATCTTCTCTACTATCTATTGCAGTAATCCCTATTCAACAGAGGCAATTTAATTTATTGTTATAAGATCTTCTAATGAATCAACTTTTCCCAATAAAAATGGAGTCAAAATAATCAAAAATTACTTTTTCTTTTGTGTGCGACGACATCAAATGTATGTCTTGCTGATGCCATTGCAAACTGTTGTTGGATAAACTCATCCTGATTTGATCCGTCGTAGAATAACCCATTACTCAACCCGTTAATTTTGTCTACATTTTCAGGATCGGCGGTCTGGTGATGATGAGGCAATGGCATTTGATGAAGCCTTTATAACAGCTCTTGAATATGGGTTGCCACCAACTGGTGACTGGGGCTTGGGCATTCACAAACTTTCGAACTTTCTCACTGATACACAAAATATTATGATTTGTATATATGTTTCAAATTTGCGTAATATTTTCTTTACTTATTATAGTTTTTTAGGGTTCTCAAGCGCTTAACTTTATTCTTCTTATGGTAAACAGGAGGTTCTGTTTTCAGGCAATGAAGCCATGTGATGAACTACCTGTCAAAGGTAACTATTTTTCGTGCATAAATTTGGATTAATTATTTTTTGATGAACTAACTGTTACGTTGATTTGCAATTGTAGAAAACTTGAAGCTTTGAGCTAAAACATGCACGTCAGTTTTGTGGCCAAGATTGGGTGGCACTATAGCAAACCAGGTTTTTGTTCAGATAAATTCATGTTGGATTGATTGTTGAAACTTATGATGAATGGCTTAGCATTAGATTTTCGTTGTTACTATATGGTGTGCTTCGATCTTATCTTGCTACTTTGAAGTTACATTGTCTTTTGAATGTCAAGCTATATCCTAAGAATTTTAATTGTTTGGGAATTGTTAAGTAGGCGGTAAAAAAGGAGCCTCTGTTATATGCGACCCTTTAGATGACAATCTTTAGATTATGTATATTTGGATACCCTGATGGACATGTAGTTGCTTTTGAATGTCAATGAGAACATGCATGTTGTAATTTAAATATGAATGCAGATGTGGATGCTGCATTATCAGCTCATATATACCAAAGCTAGAAAGAAACATAACTTGTAACTGTTTCAAATTCAGGTATAGATATGAAGGCAAATGGAACTTCTAAGCCCCCATCATTGGTGTCATTATTTGGTATGTTAATCTTACAATGTACACAATATTTTTGACACTTACTCTGGCACCGATACAAACTCTATCTTATCAGCTTTCACCTGCAAGTTGCATTATATACTTCCTCTATCCCATGAAAGTCGTAATGTTCGACCAAGGACATAGTTTTAGACAGATAGCTGAGTATGTGTCAAACGGAAAAAATCCCTTTCAATTATGACCAGACAAGGGAACTTACGAAATTTGAGATGGGCAAAATGGGCGGGCTGGGTATCAAGTAAATAAATGTCATTTTTTGGTTTGTGTCGAAACAGTTTGGGTTGACTGTAAACACTTTTTGTCTTGCATTAATATATCTATCTATGAAAAATTAGTGTGTCAACTTTTTGTCTTCATAAACTATTAATGAGGCTTTCTAATAGCTGTCATCCCATTTTAGGCCATATGTATTTGAAAGGAACTGCATTACCAGAGGAGGAGCAGGAGGTTAAAAGTTGACTTCAGCCTCAGGTCTAATAGCCACAGCTTTTTATATGCAAGCATTTAGATCTCACACACGGCTATATTCACGAGTGTTACTGTAAAAATATAACAATTTGAGAAGATCGTCTTAGTACAGTTTTGAGTGTTATAATTTACTTCGTAATTTGCAATAGTACAGCTTCAATCCAACAGTTTTTCTTTTTGTGCGATATGATTTGGGATGATCTTGGTGAACCTAATATTGCCATAGATATAATGCCCAACATGAATTCCCTTAACGTTAGCAAAGTATAAAGTAATCCCTGTAACTTTTACCTTTTATTTTTGCAGTCAAACGGCATGGTTTTATAATGTTTATTTTCTCCTTTTATTTTGCTACCATTGAGTTATGCAAAATACAAACAAAGCATAAATTTCTTACACTTGCATTATTTTTGGATAATTGCTGGTGCACATGTAAAACCAGGTCCAAAAAGTTATTGGGTTGTTCGGTTTATTCGGTTCGGTTAGTTCGGTTAATTTTTTTTTCTGGGTATAACCGAACCGAACTTAAATTGATTCAACCGAACCGAATAACCGAAAACCGAAACCCCATAACCGAAAAACTACTTATAGGGTTGTTTAAAGTGCTTCTATTAACTACCCATAGATGTGTTTTGAAGCTTATATAAACTACTTATAAGGAAAATCACAAATGAAGTTAACTTTGATTTAATGATGTTAGATGTTGTATTGAAATTGGATGGAGCTTTATCACTTGATACTTGAACAACCATCGAACAACCAAAAACGGGTCAGTTTCAATTCTTTATAGCAACTTTTATTCAACTATTCCGTTAAAAACATATAAACGGGAAGAGGATGCCTATTAAAAACGGGTCAGCTATAAAGAATGTAGTAGTTATATTTGCATATATAACTCTTATTATAATGGGTAACTATAAATTTTAATGTTTTTAATGTCATTTTATATCATTTCTGAAATACAAATGGGTCGTGTTGAGTAAATCATATAACGGGTCGATTATGTTTACTAACTGTCTTTTCTTTTCCTAAACCATTTGATAAGCTTATTAGCTAAAAAAATTATTACAAATTGTTGAGATGGTGCTATTAGCGGTAGTAAATGAGGCATGTCGTGTTTTAGAGGAAGGAATTGTTGTTCGGTCATCCTACCTTGATAGTTCACCCATTCTTGGGATGAGTTTTTCTTCGTATAGGTACACATTCCAAATTAGCTTCTAACTTATCAACTCACCCCACTTTTAAAATGTATCATTGGTAATGCTACAATCATTCTGAATTAGGAAAATTGTTGTCATTTACTCATTTTGCGTTTTGTTTAAACATATAAAAGGCATTTTTCCAATTTGTTGGTACTGTGGTAATGACGTGTTTAATATAATTTTTTTTGCAGGTGATAAAGGTTAAAGTAACTATGCCATTTTTCATGATAAAAACATGTGAATTTATGCATTGGTAAGTTCCTGAAGTACTGCCCCTACGTCGAGCAGTTAGTCACTGGAACATGTAGAATTTATGAAACGCTTAAAAAGCCATTCTGCGATTAATACAACTTAAACCAAAGGCCTTTAAAAAACATTAATTTAAGCCTGTTAGATTATGTAGGTGTTTGGCACAGGTTAATTGCATACCATTGCATACCATATCATCAATGTTATATAAGCCATTGCTTTAACAAATGTCGTGTATAAAGAAGTACTTGAAGGTCTTTGAACAAGGTTCATGTTGTATCATGTATGTATCATTGGTGTAATCACATTATATTATACTATGGTTCATTATTTTTAATGTTACAAGGTTTGTTAGCAACTCAATTGATCATTAAAATCACACATCATTTTATGTTCAAGTCAATCTATTTTAGATTGGCAACGCGATGGTTGTAAATCGATTGTGACTCACACATATTTTAAATTTAACAAATTTACGTTATTACTTTTATTATCATCTCATTTATCTATTTCTTTAAAAACTAACCCGGTGTCAACGGGTCTCTAAGCTAGTTATAAATATACTAATGATCATTAATTGTATGGAAATTAGATATATCAAAGGAAAACGTTTACACATGAGTCAAATAATATAATTTTGAATACCACATTTACCCTTATTAATGAAAAGTTATGTTACTAATTATCAAATATTTATTACAACACCTTTATTAATCTAAACCACTGATCAATTTTGGCTAGCTAGATCAAGTGGTTGAAAATCCTTCTTATCCTTTTTACATCAATCTACTTTTCACAATAACCAAACTTTATATATATATATATATATATATATATATATATATATATATATATATATATAGTGGCAAAACCCGTCCGATGGACGGGTATGACTTGTGGTTTTTATTTTTAGTATTTAGTAGAACAAATATATACTAAAATGTAATTAAAAGTTAAATGAAACGGTTAAGATCAATAATTAATGTTACCATAATCCTTAAAACGGCTAAAAGCAGGTAAGTATTTTGATTTTTGGCTTTTATTTTTTAGGATTTAGTTCAACAAATATATAGTAAAAAGTAATTAAAAATTAAATGAAACGGTTAAGAACTATAATTGATGTTACCATAATCCATAAAACGGCTAAAAGCAGGTAAGTACTTTGATTTGTGGTTTTTATTTTTAGGATTTAGTAGAACAAATATATATACTAAAAAGTTATTAATAGTTAAATTAAATGGTTAACAACTATAATTAATGTTACTATAATCCATAAAACGGTTCAAATGAGGTAACTACTTTCTAACATTTTGTTCTAAACAATATTGATCATGAACATCTTTTACATTTGGTAATATTATTAACATTTATTGTTATTATTTTGTTTTTGTTAATTATGTTTATTTACTTATTGTATATAGGTGCTTCCAGCTGATTTTTTTTTACCAAATTTAGATGATGTTGATGAATTTGAAATATCTGTGAATGGATTTCTGGTTGGAGCTAAAACATAAGTACACATAAAGCCATGCCTTTTTGCATCCTGAAAAAAGCGGATTCTCCTTAGAAAGAATATTGTCTGGTCTCTTGCAACCATTGCAGATGACATGGGTTCTGGGCTACTTTCAGCATGTCCACCCCGTGTATCACCAGATATATATAGGTGTCTGTGAGTTATCGTATATAAAAAGTAAGTGTTAAGAGATTACTTACAGGTATAATTGCTTTAATGGCATCTTTATGAACAACAAACATTGGTGGTTTCTTGTTATGGTTTGCCACAGAGTTGTAAACTTAGGCCCTTTTGGTTGCATGGTGTCATATAGTCCAATTACCTACAACAAAACCAATCCATCAGATCTATAACTCGAACAACACAATGTTGCAACTGAAATTTGAATATAATTGATAGCAATGTGTGTTTTCTTATAAGCATGTACAACTTGATTTTGTGACTTCAAGTCGCAATAAATAACATGATCAATTCAAAAACAAAAATTCGAAGATGGCCGTGGTTATGTATTTCGTAGATCTTTCTATTCTATCATAGATTCATAGAAGGGTTGGAATATATTTATATGGCTACATTTCTACTTGAGTATATTTGATAGATACTCTATAATTTGTTTTGGTCTCAGTTCTAGGCTTTAGCATTTCAAGTGAAAAGGTTACATCTATTATTACTTCAGAACTACTTTTATTACTACGTAATAGTTAAACATGATATGCTAAAGGAACCTAAAGACTCTATGAAAGTCGAATACACGTATTCAATCATATAAAGGACTAATAAATGACTTGTGTTTGTACCATGATAAGTTCTAGTCAAGCATGAGCTATGGTGATGTTGGCTTAATAGAAGAATATAAGGGCTCGTTTGGTTTGTTGCCAGGAATGACAATGGGTATCGGATTTGGAATGAGGTGAAATGATAATGGGTATGAAAAAGTGTATCATTACGATTGTTTATGTTTGATTGATAAAATATGGTATGAAAAAGTGTATAGATATTTTAATTTTGTAGTGGAAAAAAGAGGGGTCCACGGGAATGGATTTCATAGACACCAAATTGGTGTGTAATGAATCTATGACTATGATATACCCATTTCATTACCGGGCCCACAAAACAAACACCGACTATGACTTTGAAAGTCATAGTCTCATTCCCATTAACGCAAACCAAACGGGCCCTAATTGTAACAAAAATGTTATAGGCGCTTATCGTTGATAATTGACAAAGAGTGAGAAGATAATATGTTACCACGAGCAGCAATGGATGAATCTACAGAATGGTCAAGATTTTGAGCAAATGCTTCACTTGAGTCACCAAGATCCTCGTAATAGCAACAATGGTAATAGCAACAATGATGTTCACCATTTGGTGTCTACAACACGTGTTCGGATGGGTCCGGTGTTAGAAACTTCTAGAACAGCGGGTTCCGCCTCTGCCGATGAAAATGGTATGTATAGCAGTATTCAGCTATAGTACGAATTATCTCAGGTTGAAGGAGCTGGCAATGAGGGTGGCAAGGGTCCTTCTATTCACTGAAGGTTTGCTAGCTGTTTTACTTGTTATAAATCTATATCTATACTACTTATAATAGAGGAATGAATCTTTCTCCTCATGGTCTTAAAATTAAGACTTACAAAATATAAAGCCTATTGTACAATATATAATGCACTATTAATGATCTTTCTCATCAATTTTAATTTTAAGACTTACAAGTCTTAAAGCTTAATGTACAAAATACAAAACACTATTAATGTGGTCAAGATATTTAATGTAGTTAATTAATTAATTTAATACAGTCATTAAAATACCCCTTACATAAGAAATACAAATTATCAAACATATTGTACAACCAACTTAAACATAATTCCTACATTAAATGTCACTAATGCAAATAAAAAGCACATTATACAAATATTCAAGCCCGAACGGGCTACGGGCCAAATGGGCCCGAGCACGAACGGGTACAGTCCAACCGGGGTCGAGCCCGGACGAGCACGGGCCAAATGGGGTAGAGCTCGAACGGGAACGGGCACGGGCTAAACAAAATTCTTGATCCTCGTATATTTATTGTCAAAAAATATATAATAAACTAAAATACATGATTCACCGGAAAATTTTATTTCAGAGTACCCACCGCCGCAATGCGCGGGTAGCCGGGTACCCTGCTAGTATTATTTATACTCATGATATATAGACGTTTATTTTGCTTTTCTCTTGGTTTTCCAGGAAAGGTAATAGATGGAGAAATCGGTGATGTAGCAGTAGATTAGTACCATCATTACAAGGTATTCTTTAATAAGTGATGTTAAAAAACAACTAATCAATGAGTGGTTAATAAGCTTAGTATTCTCATATTAGCAACATATGGTGTGTGTATATTGATTTATGGGCGTTCATACCTTGACCAACCAATTGGTTGTCGGTCGACCATCCACTAAGGATGGTTTTAATGTGAACTTCATGTTACTATGTGTATGTCATGTTACAACTGAACATGAGTATCAAGTTTAGTGTAAAGTGAAATTAATCTACTCTGGTTTGTGCTTATTTATGGCATCTTTATCTTTTCTATAAATATATTAAAAGTGCTTATTCAAACAACTTGAATATGAGCTTAAGAGGAAAAAAGATACAAGATCTTGCACCCTAAATGTATTGGTCTTACACCTAAGCGTGATTAAGTTAAATACGTCAACACAAATGATAAAGGCCGCCTGCATTACTAACATGTTTCAATTATAGTTGATCCAAAGAACTCAAGTGTACTTGCCCCTCTTAATACCTGTAAATAAAGTTTCGAAATCACAGTATAAGCAATTGCCAAGTATCTACAACATTCATAACAAAACATACCGATTACATGCATACTGGGTCATTTTGTTAATATCGCATCTGGGATCCAACACATCAACCATAAGCATTTTTTTTCTTCACTTTTCTCTTAAGAAGCTTGTAAAGATCTTCATCTGAAAGAGACAACACCTGGTTTAAAAGAAACCTAACCGCACTCTCTTTAACAATTTCATACCTTGGTTTAATCCGCTCCTCCAAACTGTACCCAAAATATTGAGGAAACTTCACCAGTTTGGATTTATGAATTGTTTATGGAAAGATTTGATCTTTTTTAATTTAAATAGCTTAGGTTTTAGTAGGATGCATGATATGAATCAACAATGGCTATGGTGATATGTTCTTATTAACGGTGGGTGATGATTTTTGTAAATCTTGATAAATTGCATTCAATCATGAATTCTTGATCTTAATTTGTAAATCTTGATTTCTTGTTCACTTTGGGTACTTAATTTAGAGGGTCGTCCAGTGAAATTTGATGACCATGTGCCAAAATTTTAAAACGGACTTTTTAAGAGTGCTAGGTGGCATGGCGATGGAGAAGCGACATCTGACGTGGCCAGGCGCCATGGAGTAGCCATGGTACTAGAGGTGACTCGCGCCATAGCTTGAGCTTGGCAGGCACTAGAAGTTGCATTTTCTTTTCCTTTTTTTTTTTCTTTTTCTTTTCGTTTTAAATGGGTTTTTTGGTTTTTTTTTTTTTTATAAAATGTCTGTCTTGACTGTGTGTGTAGTGTGACGTGGTGGAAATGAGGAGGAAGACGAATTAGTGCATATTGTTACTTCTTTTCTACTGTTTTTATTTTGTTTTAAACATTTTAGAAAGTTGTACTTTAAATCTTAGCCCCTTTAAAATTTGATAGTTTTTAATATGTTTTAATGTAATTGTTCGTAAAAGTTATTAGAAAGTTATAAAATATTTTATTTTTGTATTTTTATGTAATTTATATTTTTATTTTAATGAATGAAAAGTTAGTTGATTTAAAAAAAATGAAAAATAAAATGATGGGTTTGAAAATGGGTGTTTTGGCTTGAGCCATGAGGGAGAGGGTTTTGGGTGTGTGAGTGAAAAAAGGTGTTTTGTTAAGGTGGCATGACGTGACACCTAAAAATGGTCATGGCTTGACCATGACACCCGATGCTCTAACATTGGAATTGAAGTATGTGTAAAAATAGTGAATTGTAATTAGATCAAATTTGATAGTATGTAATATGTTTTAATGTAATTGTTCGTAAAAGTTATTAGAAAGTTATAAAAGGTTTTATTTTTGTATTTTTATTTTAAAGAATGAAAAATTAGTTGGTTTAAAAACTAGAAAATAAAATAAAATGATGGGTTTAAAAAGGGTGTTTTGCCTTGAGCCATGAGGGAGGGGGTTTTGAGTGTGTGAGTGAAAAAAGGTGTTTGTTAAGGTGTTATAACGTGACACCTAAAATGGGCATGGCTTGACCATGACACCCGATACTCTAACATTGGAATCGAAATATGCATAAAAATAGTGAATTGTAGTTAGATCATGCTTTTGTTTTTATATCGATCAAATGATACATCAAATCTTCTTCAAGTTTAAATAAACTTTCCATAATTTTAAGTGGGGTTTTAAAACATTTTATGATTATCTATGAAGTTGTAAGTACCTTTTTATAAGATAAGATCAGCCGATAACGTTTACTTTTCTAAAATAATCTATAACGTTTACTTTTTCTAAAACAATATTCTCAACTAGAAATAAGGTTTTTCATGAGATATATTTTGCTTAAATTTTCAAACAAAAAATCTATGTTTCACATAAGAATAAATTTTAAAATCATAAATATTAAATACAAAATGGTTAAAGTGAAACTTTTATGAGAAACATGGTCACAGAATAACACAATTTATAGGTCCCACATACTTTGTTACGTCTTTGGTTTTGCCTTCCCTATCAAAATTATGTACTCAATTTCCACCTTTAAAGTACAAACTTAAGTCTTTTTTGTTTTTCTTTTTTTTAGTGAAAACATTAGAATTTTAATTCTTGTCATACTGAAGTTAAATTCTTCTGAAAGCTCCTAAAAAAATAGAGGTCATATGCGATTAAACACCCTGTACATGATTAAATCCGGCCCTGTTAATTTAAATATTAAGAAAACTATTTTTATTGATACAATTGAATCTTTATTGTCAACTTTACAATGTATTGAAAGATTTGATCATAAACTAATGGAGTTGATGTGGGCCGATCGCGTCGGGTACATATTTGATTTGGGTCGGTCGAGTTGGGATCGTAAATTATAATATATTTACTGTCACTACTCTTAATCGTATCGTAATTGTAATGTTGTACTTATTAACAATGGGTAATGTTTTTTAGAAATATTTATTGATCAATCTTGAATTTCTGAATGTAACGTTTCAAAATCTTGAATTTTTGGGTACATATTTGATTACTTATTAAAAAAAATGTTTGATCGAAAGACCTATGCTACAATCACAAAAGATTTACAAAAAAGTATCCACAAAATCTGATGTTATGTTTTGATTGGGTGAATCAAAGAGAAGAGAGAGAAATTATGACAAAAGCTACCGATCAAAACATAACACCTTATTTTGTGGATGTATTTTTGTAAACCTTTTATGGTTGTACCATAGCTTTGATCGAAAATGGGTATGTGATAATAATCCACTAAGTCGGGATTTGAGTCTAGTCGGGATTGGGTCAGGTTGATTTTTTTGGTACATATCCGGGTTAGACTCTAAAAAAATGACTAGTTAGTGAATATCGGGCGAAAATCATGAAGATATATACGACACAATATTACAAGAATGAAAAATAGTATATCTAACATTGTAATTCGGATATTTATTTGTTATAGTGAGGTTATGGTATGAAGGCTATATGGAAAGTCACTCGGGCATGGAGTCGGGTTTGTGCTTTGTATCAAGAGTTCAAGATTAGAAAAAGAAAAGGTGATTTATCATTTAACCATTTCTTTTTCTTGTTAGTTACAAGTATCTTTTTCTTCTTGATAAATTAACCATTGAAATTTATAACTCAATTAATTTTTTTTGCATGGTCGTCACTCGTCGATCTAAAGTTGGCACGATATCAGGATGAATTGGATTGTTAATGAAGGAATCCGTAGACTAATGCTTACGAGTGAAAGATCTATCCGGTTGGTGATTCTAAATCGATTTTTATCAACTAATTCATGTAAATGTTTGGTTCTAAACCACTAGTTAATTTGGCTAATAGCTTTCTCTTGTAATGTGATCCTTTTAGTTATGCATAAGTCTTTGATTTGATATTCTCATAGTTTTTTTTTTTTTTTCTTATTTGTTTTTTCTTTTTTTTTTAATGTAGCGTTAAAAAAATTTGAATGAGTTAAAAAAAATTGTAAAAATTGAATGATTGTAGCATAGGTCTTTCGATCAAACATTTTTTTTAATAAGTAATCAAATATGTACCCAGAAATTCAAGATTTTGAAACGTTACATTCAGAAATTCAAGATTGATCAATAAATATTTCTAAAAAACATTCATTACCCATTGTTAATAAGAACAACATTACAATTACGATACGAATTAAGAGTAGTGAGTATATATTAAAATTTATGATACCGACTAGACCAACCCAAATCAAATATATGCCCAACTAGATTGACCCACATCAACTCCATTAGTTTACGATCAAGATTCAATTGTATCGATAAAAATAGTTTTCTTAATATGTAAATTAACAGGGTCGGATTTAATTATGTACAGGGTGATCAATGGCATATGACCTCTATTTTTTAGGAGCCTTAAGAAGAATTTAACTTTCGTGTGACAAAAATCAAAATTTTAAAGTTTTCAAAAAAAAAAAAAGCTTAAGTTTGTACTTTTAATGGTGAAAATTGAGTACATGGTTTTGGTAAGGAAGGCAAAACCAAAGACGTAAGAAAGTATGTGGGGCCTATAACTTGTGTTATTTCTCTGACCATGTTTCTTATAAAGTTTCACTTTAACCCTTTTGAATTTAATATTATGATTTTAAAATCTATCCTTAAGTAAAACATATATTTTTGGTCTGAAAATTTAAACATAACGTATATATCATGAAAAATTATATTTCTAGCCGAGAATATTGTTTTTTAGAGAAAGTAAACGTTATAGATTATTTTAGAAAAATAAACGTTATCAGCTCATATAATTTTTAAGTAAGTCCTACATGTCATCTTATCTTATAAAAAAGGTACTTAGAACTTCATAGATAGTCATAAAATGTTTTAAAAACCCACTTAAAATAATAGAAGATTTATTTGAACTTGAAGAAGATTTGATGTATCATTTTATCGATATAAATACAAAGTATGATCTAATTACAATTCACTACTTTTACACATACTTCAATTCTAATGTTAGAGCATCGGGTGTCATGGTCAAGCCATGCCCCTTTTAGATGTCACGTCATGCCACCTTAACAAAACACCCTTTCTCACTCACACACCCAAAACCCCCTTCCTCATGGCTCAAGTCAAAACACCCCTTTTTAAACCCATCATTTTATTTTATTTCCATTTTTTTAAACAACCAATTTTTCATTCAGTAAAATAAAAATACAAATTACATAAAAATACAAAAATAAAACATTTTATAACTTTCTAATAACTTTTACGAACAATTACATTAAAACATATTACAAACTATCAAATTTGATCTAATTACAATTCACTATTTTACGCATACTTCAATTCCAATGTTAGAGCATTAGGTGTCGATTTTCATGGTCAATCTGTGATCCCTTTCAGGTGTCACGTCATGCCACCTTAACAAAACACCCTTTTTCACTCACACACCCAAAACCCCTTCCCTCATGGCTCAAGCCAAAACACCTCTTTTTAAACCCATCATTTTATTTTATTTTCATTTTTTAAAACCAACTAATTTTTCATTCTTTAAAATAAAAATATAAATTACATTAAAATACAAAAATAAAACTTTTTATAACTTTATAATACTCCTTCTGTCTCATATTAAATGTCTACTTTCACTATTTAAAGTCATTTTTGTAAAACTTTAATCCTATATATTTTTGTTTGTGTTATACAATACTTAATACAAAATATATGAATGTATTGGGTTATAGCTTTTACGAACAATTACATCAAATACTATATAACACAAATTATACTATATTTTCATTTGGTATAATTTTCATCAAATACTATATAACACAAATAAAAATATTTAAAGTCAAAGTTGAAAATAAAAGACTTCAAAAGTCAAATTGAACATTTAATATGAAACGGGGTAGTAACTTTTACGAACAATTACATTAAAACATATTACAAACTATCAAATTTTAAATGGGCTAAAACTTAAAGTTCAACATTCTAAAATGTTTAAAAATAGAAAAAAAAAAAACAATATAAAAAAAGTAACCGTATACACTAATTCGTCTTCCTCCTCATTTCCACCAGGTAACACTACACACTGTGTTCTTAAGTTTTATTTGGGAGAGAAAATGAGAGGAAAGGAAAGAAATTAGAAAAAAAATATGTGTTCTTGAGTTTCTTTTAGAGATGAGAAGGACAAAAAGTGAAGGGAAGTTGTGGGTTTTTGGCTACAAAATCATCCGCCCAAAAGTGGGATGATTATGAAAGGAAGGAAGAAAACTATGTGTAAAATTACTAAAATGTCCCTATTAATTAATTGATGTGTCTCTTTCATCAGTGCACTGTCTCTTCTTCTACCTTTCCATATCATCAATATATTTTATATTTTTTGAGTTTTTTGGACTAATTTCAATGACTAAAAACAATTATTGTATCATTTTCACTTTGCGTCAATCGGTATTCATCTTCACCTCAAAATTAAAGTGACGTTAGAAGTGTATTTTAATATTTTAATTATACTAAAAAGACATGGTAAATAACCCATGTGATGCCAGATATTTATCTATATGTGTGTTTGATTTTCCTGATGCAAGCTTTTATTTGACGATTGTGTATAATCAAGCAAGAACAGTTATGGGGGCATAATGATAATAATGACATATTTCTTTCTTACTTTCCTCATCAGTTTTGTTCAACTTAAGAACACAGTTTTGGATGTGAAGCTCCTTTCCTCTCAACTCCCTTCCTTTTATTTTCTTTACATTACTTTCCTTTTCTCTCAAAAAAAAACTTAAGAACAGAGTGTACATGTCTACATAAAAAAAAATAATAATAAATAAATAAACTTTGAGAATATCAAATCAAAGACTTATGCATAACTAAAAGGATCACATTACAAAAGAAAGCTATTAGCCAAATTAACTAGTGACTTTAGAACCAAACATTTACGTGAATTAGTTGATAAAAATCGATTTAGAATCACCAACCGGATAGATCTTTCACTCGTAAGCATTAGTCTACGGATTCCTTCATTAACAATCCAATTCATTCTAATATCGTGCCAACTTTAGATCGACGAGTGACGACCATGCAAAAAAATTGAATGAGTTTAAAAAAAAATAAAAAAAAAATAAATCTTTAATTATTAAAAGGATTTTTTTTTTTTTTTAATTTGTACATGTATAATGTGTTTTTGGGTGCTTGTAGGTTGGATAAATGCATTCCTGCTTACTTGAGGAGAAGAGGCCTTACAAGATAAGCTACTGCTTTTACCCTTGAAGCACAAGTTATTATATAATGAGAATACGGAAGTAGAAGATATAATATAACAGTAATTCCTTAAGTGATTATATGCATTAATATTGTTTTAAAGATTTATTAAAAAAGGTTATTTCACTTGCTAAAGTAGAAAGTTGACAAACAAATGAGCCCATTTGACTTGGAATCATGACTTTTGAGGCCCATAAGTTGTAATAGTGCTTAATGTATGATCTCATCGTTTCAAGTTTTAACTAATCTATATCTATATCTATATCTATACTACTTATAATGTATCTTATACCTTCCCTCCTATTAATTTTTTAAGATTTCCTATTATAGAACTTTTAAGCAAATACAAGTAAAAAAGCATAAGTTACAACTATTAGAAGCACAAATAAAACTAAAAAACACTATTCAACATATACAATTAATACACTATTTAATTTACCCCTTCACCAAAATATACAACCATTTAACTACTCTGTACAATCTAATCAAGCTACTAAGCCAAGCACTTAAAAATAAAGCCATTAGGCTGCCCGCAGTAGTCGGTCGACCGATTCGGTCGTCATTGCGCCGACCGAGTCGCTGCCATTGCAGCATGAGGGTCGAACTGGGTCGCTCGGCTCCAAAACTGAGGAAGGGTTCATCCCCTAACCGATAACTCACTCGACTAAAAAACGAAAAAATGAACCGTTATATTGTTGAAAAAACATTTTTAACTTTGTAAGATTTTATTTTTTGTTTGTTTGTTAGGCTACCAACTGGTCACTCCCCAACTCACAATAATAACAAAGATCTACCTAGACTCGAAAATGAAAAGGAAACTAAACAAGATCTCCGCTATTATTGATAAAGAGAATATTGTCTTTTATTGATTGATCATCTCTTGTACAAAATATATGAATATATAATGAGAGAGACTAATCTATTTTGGGTAAATGTCATCACTCTTAATTATAGGTAATCAACAATCAATTTGCCAACTCATCGGGACTTATCCCTTTACATGTTTTACAGCTAACACTCCCCCGTAGTTTGAGCGGGAGGACACTGAACACTCAAACTGGAGCGAAATTCTTCAAACAAAGCTGTAGGCAAGCCTTATTAAACATAACGTAATAAAAGCATAACTTTAGTCGACTCGTAACAATACCGTACCAACAATCGATTTTAGTCGACTGGTACCAACGGTCGGCTAGTAATCTTATTGTACCAACGGTCAACATTAGGGACTGGTACCAACGGTCAACTTTAGTCGACTGGTAACAAAGCCGTACGAACAGTCGACTAACAAACAAACAATATAACTTACTGAAAGATAAGAAAACGAAAGTTGGTTCTAAAACTTCAACCCCCAATGAACCTTCCGAACAAACGGGGCGTTTTTTTCCCTAGAAAAACATAAAGATCTACTATTTTATTTAAGGGAGCCCTCCGAACCTCCGGCGAGTAGCCGGCGGCGACGGAAGAGTTGTGGTTTAGAGTTTTAGGATCGGTAATGGACTCGTGATACCATGATAAAGAGAATATTATCTTTTATTGATTGATCATCTCTTGTACAAAATACATGAATATATAATGAGAGAGACTAATCTATTTTGGGTAAATGTCATCACTCTTAATTATAGCTAATCAACAATCAATTTGCCAACTCATCGGGACTTATCCCTTTACACATTTTACAGCTAACACTCCCCCGTAGTTTGAGCGGGAGGACACTGAACACTCAAACCGGAGCGAAATTCTTCAAACAAAGCTGTAGGCAAGCCTTATTAAACATAACATAATAAAAGCATAACTTTAGTCGACTCGTAACAAAAGCGTACCAACAATCAATTTTAGTCTACTGGTACCAACGGTCGGCTAGTAATCTTATTGTACCAACGGTCAACATTTGGGACTGGTACCAACGGTCAACTTTAGTCGACTGGTAACAAAGCCGTACGAACAGTCGACTAACAAACAAACAATATAACTTACTGAAAGATAAGAAAACGAAAGTTGGTTCTAAAACTTCAACCCCCAAAGAACCTTCCGAACAAACGGAGCGTGTTTTTCCCTAGAAAAACATAAAGATCTACTATTTTATTTAAGGGAGCCCTCCGAACCTCCGGCGAGTAGCCGGCGGCGGCGGAAGAGTTGTGGTTTAGAGTTTTAGGATCGGTAATGGACTCGTGATACCATGATAAAGAGAATATTGTCTTTTATTGATTGATCATCTCTTGTACAAAATACATGAATATATAATGAGAGAGACTAATCTATTTTGGGTAAATGTCATCACTCTTAATTATAGCTAATCAACAATCAATTTGCCAACTCATCGGGACTTATCCCTTTACACATTTTACAGCTAACAATTATTATTTCTAAATTAATTGTTAAAAAAGTATGGCCGCATAACATCACATTTCCAGAAAATTCAGTCATAAGGTACCCGTCGCCGTATCGCGCGGGTACCCAGTTATGTGTAATGAGCCAATATGAATTGGAGCAGTACATGACTTGTGAGGCTCATAAGCTCTAATAGTGCTTAATGTATCATGTCAACTAATTTTGTATATATATATATTTGTACAGATAGATCGAATATTTTCTGGACTACTTTGTTATGAACAACGCTTTCAAATTAAAACAAATGTTGATCTTAAACTGTCAGAAGAAGAGTTAAGGGTTTTGTGGTAAGTAATGTATTTTTCTTTATAATATGCCATACATTTGCCCTACAAAAATTTGATAAAATAGTCAAAGGTTAAAAAAGTTTGTTACATTTTGTCTAGTGGACAAGTTACCACTTTCATGTTTTAACATCTTATTTTGTAAAACATATTTCAAAAAGAATATCTTCTACATGTGAAAAAATGTACAATAAAACAAGCTCCTTAACAATACATATGCATTAAGGGGGTGTATGGCTAAGCTTATTTTAGAAGCTTAATAGCTTATTGTTTCCCTCCGGCTCGTCTGCATTCTCCGGCACACTAGACGTTGACGCTCCATCCATTTCACCTCTTTGAAAGAGAATAAGTTTAAAAGGTTAAAGACTTAAAACAATTTGTTACCTTGTCTAGTGGACAAGTTACCACTTCCAAGTTTTACAATTCAATTTTGTTAAACATATTTCAAATAGAATATCTTCTACAGGTGAAAAAAAAGAGAGTAAAGAATGTTGGAACTTTGTTTAAGATCAAACAACCATCCTTGCAAGACCATTCCTGTTTCAGTCTTAATTAGATATTATAGTATAGTTTTATTAAAGACATTTTTAGTTTGATTGTAATGTTTAATATCTGTATTTAGATATGGGTTGGGCCAAAGCCCCAAACTACCCATGTTAAGTGAGTTATTCTAGTTATCTGTTATGATAGTTATTTGACAGTTATTCGCCAACCATTGTGACTGTTGGATTCATTGAACCAACACAATGGTGCCTGTTGGTGAAGTATATATATGCCAAAATCTGTAGATACTATTATTCAATCAATTTATTAAGTTTGTTATATTCAAATTTCCCTCCATATCTATTATATCCTTATATTGCTCCTTCCTCCCATATTGCATACTTACTGCACATCATTTTTATTATTGCACTGCATAACAACATCAAACAGAATTATAGCCTATCCTAATTCAAGTCATGATCAAAGTTGGGTAAGGCACAAATCTGCCTTCAACCCATCTAAGAAGTGGCATCAGAGCCTTGGTTTAAGGAGGCCTATGAGAAGGTTCAATGAGTCTACTTTTCTGAGACAAAAAAGGGACAGAGAAGAAAAGATGGGAATCTGCATAAAGGAGATTACCAAAGATTGCAAAGACATGCTCAAGGAAAAGCTTGAAGAAATCCAAAATTACAATCAGTCTATCTTATACCCCAAATATACCACTGCCTCACACAAACTCAGAACCTTCAAATGCAAAAAAGAGGGACATATGATCAAGGACTGTCCCATAAGAAGGATGGAGGAAGAAGTTGGTCAACAAGATGTATCAAGCAACTATGCAGAAAACTCATTTGCACTGCACAAGTACCAATCTTCCACTGTAAGCATTAATTTTCCAGAATTCATACATTTTGAAACAAAATGCATGCTAAAAGGAACAAATCATGATAACTGGGACAATATATGGTATATCAGTACACATATAAGCATGCATGTTTGTTCTAGAATAATTCTTTTCTGTAAAATTAAAGAAAAATTCTCAGTAGACAAAGTTGAAGAAGAGAATAAATTGTTATTTACATATGGAATTGGAGAGGTGATTGCAAAGAATGGTAATGGTAGGTATTTGATCCCAGGGGTCCTCTACACCCCTGAGGTGTCCCTAAATATCCTCTCTGCAAATCTCCTTGAGAAACAAGGAGTGCAAGTTCTCTATGAGAACAATTCATGTACACTACAGTACATGTTCAAGGATCCCATTACACACACCTTCAATGAAGATGCGCTCAGAATTAAACACAATGAGTATCTAGACAATCACTTTAAGGTTTTAGATGCATCCCAAAATCCACAACCATATGAATGTACAAAAGTTGAAATCAATGGAGTAACCTATTCTACCAAAGTCTCCAACTTCACTGAATTCACAAACTTCATGAATTTAATTAGCATAGACAAATTGGTTGGATACAAATGGGAATACTTCAGGAAGAGGTTCATATCCACTCTAAAATGGTTCTATGAAACCTATCTTAATGGCCCCTTGCCAGGCCCTCTACCACCACAGATCAATGGCAAAGATGTACACTTGATGGACCTTTATAAGGTTGTTGAGTGTTTGGGTGGCTACATTCAAGTACACTTCTCACAGAAGTTTGGACAAGCTGTAGAGATTCTTGGTTTCTCCTACAATGATGGTGAAGCCCTCAAGCAATGCTATAACAGGTACATAGATGTTCTTAAAGGATACCATAACACTGTAAGAATGCAGAAGATTGGACAACTCTCAGTACCAATCAAGACCACAAACTTTGTGGACAAAGGAAAGGCAACATAATGCCTTGGCAGTCAAGATCAAAAGGATAGACTGCATGCATCTACAGGATCCAAGAACTACATCAAACCTGCTCATTTTGGCATAAGACTTGAACAAGAGACAAAAGAAGGCACTTCCTTCTATCACAGTCCAATTGATCAAAACAGCCTCTCAAATCAGAAGAAAATTAAGGAAGAAAGGACCTCACAAAATGATGACTTTGTCATCATTTGATTCTGAAGACACAAGATCCAAGGGTGATGGTTTTTTGATCTTATAGAGGTGAATGTTGGAACTTTGTTTAAGATCAAACAACCATCCTTGCAAGACCATTCCTGTTTCAGTCTTAATTAGACATTATAGTATAGTTTTATTAAAGACATTTTTAATTTGATTGTAATGTTTAATATGTGTATTTAGATATGGGTTGGGCCAAAGCCCCAAACGGCCCATGTTAAGTAGTTATTCTAGTTATCTGTTATGACAGTTATTTGGCAGTTATTCACGAACCATTGTGACTGTTGGATTCATTGAACCAACACAATGGTTCCTGTTGGTGAAGTATATATATGCCAAAATCTGTAGATACTATTATTGAATCAATTTATTAAGTTTGTTATATTCAAATTTCCCTCCATATCTATCATATCCTTATATTGCTCCTTCCTCCCATATTGCATACTTATTGCACATCATTTTTATTATTGCACTGCTTAACAACATCAAACAAAATTATGGCATATCCTAATTCAAGTCATGATCAAAGTTGGGTAAGGCATAAACCTGCCTTCAACCCATCTAAGAAGTGGTATCAGAGCAGATCTTGATTTCTCCTAATCTTTATGGCTTGTTTGCCTTCCTTTCTTCTCTAGTCTGTCGTGTTCTTCGCGAGCACTTGATTCCCTCGCGAGAATATTGGGTTAATCCCAATCGACCCAAGTCAATACCCATATGACCCGGTCAACCCAAAAGTCAAACAAGAAAGTCAAGAAAGAAGTTTTTTTTATGACAATTACAAAGTAACTACTAAAAGGCAGTTACATCCACAAAATCGACATATCTGTTGGTTTCTTTGAACCAACATGACTTTTCAATAGTACCCATTCATTTGTTATAAATAGATAGTGATTTGTACAGAAATATATCATGACATATTGATTAATACAATGCATTATTCAGATTCATTGTTTCTTTATTACTTGGTATATTTTGACATAAGTTAGAAAGACCATTGATCCATCGATTGAGGCCAACAATTGGTATCAGAGCGGTTTGGTCATACTAACCAAAAATCATCACTTACCAATATTTTATTCGTTTTAGTTTCAGAATCAAAAGGAACTAGAATCTGTTTCGGAAATTTTTTTTCTGCAAATAATAAGTCGAACACAAAATCAAAAAAAATCATCTTTTGTGTTTCTGAATCTGTCGCAACAAGGGAACAATAACAATTTGTGATTACTCAACCCGGCATCAGATTACAATTTGCAAGAAATTTTTTTTGATAACAATTTGCATCGAAACAGAATCAGCCAATCCAATAGGATCAGAAAACGATTTAAATTCGTTCACCTCTTGATTCAAAACAAAAACAAATATCAATCTTAACGCAGTCATCAATTAGGGCAAAATACAACGATTCAACTTAGAACAAACACACCTGTTCAGAGTAACGAATCAAGCCCAGAACGCTAATTGAGTCACCAATCGACTCAATTTCAATCTCCAATCATCCATATCTCTCACGGAATTAAAACCCCCAAAAATTCATCGAAACCCTAAAAGTTTCAATTGAGGGAATCAAGTGCTCGCGAAGAACACGACAGACCAGAGAAGAAAGGAAGGCAAACAAGCCATAAAGATTAGTAGAAATCAAGATCGGATCAGATCCAAGAAGCAGAAGCGATAATAAAGTCTCTCAAAAAAAGTGACGTTTTTTTATTTTTACTCGTTCTTTTTTTATCTCACAAAAAAGGGATAAGAAAACTTATAAAAGGAGGTGTCTAAAATAAGGCAACAAACAAAGGGTATTTTTACCCATCAGGTTCCAAAATTTTAAAACCACACCCTCTATTTTATTTTTTTGTATTTATATATATAGTTTTGTATTTAGAAAAGTTTACATTACTTTTAGTTTAAGTTTTAAAGTTTTTAGATTTTAGTTTATAAAGTGTATTAGAGTTTTTAAGTTTTTTAAGTTTCAAAGTTTTTTTTTTCCTTATTTGGTTTATGATAAGAAAAGTTTTAAGGTTTTTTTAAAAGTTTCAAGTTCTCTTATTAGGTTTGTGATAAGAAACAAGTTTTAAAGATTTTTCTTATTTGGTTTATGATAAGGAAACAAGTTTTTCTTTAGATTTTACTTATTAGGTTTAAGATAAGTAAAATATATAAAGTTTAAAAGTTTTAAAGATAAAAGTTTCTAAGTTTTAAGTTTCTTACAAAATATTTAAAAGTTTAAAAGGTTTTAGGATTTACATTGTTAAGTTTTTAGATTTATAAAGTTATTAACAAAAGTTTCAAAAGTTTTATAAGAATATTATATCAAAATGGGAAAAGGTGAAACAAGTAGTCAAATTAAAAGTTTATATACCCTAAACTTTCAATGTCCCTTGTTAAATTCAACAAATTATACCATATGGTCTATAAGAATAAAGATCATACTACAAGCAAATGGTCTTTGGGAAATGGTAGAACCTACTATTGAGACTCAAGTAAATGATAAAAGAGACAAAACCGCATTGGCATATCTATTCCAATCACTACCCGAAGATCAAGTATTACAAGTGGCGAATTGCAAAAGCGCAAAAGAAGTTTGGGATACATTAAAGACTAGAAATATTGGAGTGGATCGAGTGCAAAACGCAAAACTACAAACACTCAAATCCGAATTTGAGACATTACAAATGGAGAAAGATGACACTATCGATTCATTTACCGCAAATATGACAAGCATTACGTCAAAAATGACAAGTCTTGGATCAATACTTGATGAATCAACTCGCGTACGAAAATTGCTAAATTCTGTACCTGAAAGATTCATTCACATTGTCGCATCCATAGAGCAATACTCCGATCTAGATAAAATGACTCTAGACGAAGCTATTGGTAGATTTAAAACCTTCGAAGAAAGAGTAAAGGCTAGGAAAGGAAGAACATTCGATGATCAAGATAAACTATTGTTTACAAAACACAACAACAATGGTCGAAGACATCACTATGATAATCAAGGAAAAGGAAGATACATTCCACTACATAGCCGAAATCGTGAAGAAGAAAAATTCTCACAAGATTACAATGAAGCAACGAAAAAGCCTAGAGATTTCAGCAATGTAAAATGTTATAATTGCTATGAATATGGACATTATGCCTCACATTGCAATAAAAGAAATGGAAGACTTCAAAGACAAGAAGAAACAAACCTCATCGAAGAAGATTTAGAACCACCCTCTTATTAGCAGTTTCAAGCACTACCGAAGATCTGCAACAAAGCGATTGTGATTAAGAAGGAGAATATTGGGTTAATCCCAATCGACCCAAGTCAATACCCATATGACCCGGTCAACCCAGAAGTCAAACAAGAAAGTCAACAAAGCATTTTTTTTATGACAGTTACAAAGTAACTGCTAAAAGGCAGTTACATCCACAAAATCGACATATATGTTGGTTTCGTTGAACCAACATAACTTTTCAATAGTACCCATTCATTTGTTATAAATAGATAGTGATTTGTACATAAATATATCATGACATATTGATTAACACGAAGCATTATTTAGATTCATTGTTTCTTTATTACTTGGTATATTTTGACATAAGTTAGAAAGACCATTGATCTATCGATTGAGGCCAACAAAAAAAATCTCCTTAACAATACATATGCATTAAAGGGGTGTGTGGCTAAGCTTTTTTTAGAAGTTTAATAGCTTATTGCATTTTGGAGAAGCTCTAAATGTATTTGAGGGTGTTTATGTAAGCTTATGACATGAGGCTTATCATATAAGGAGGAAATATGCTAATAAACATAATCACTTGAATTGGGATTCTTTTGGAAATACAAAATATTTTAAGCCAGTGCTTAAACTCAAGAACTTTTCAACCATATTCTTAGCATTTTGATTATGAAAATTTTAAAGAAAGACTTTTCAAAAAGCTTTTCTACAATCAATATATGGTAGTGTGTTATTGCTAAAAAGGACTATTTGAGAAGCTTTTCCTATTGGTATGAGAGAGGTTGCTAGAGAGTTTATAGAAAAACTTTATGTCAGGTCCAAATGAAAAACTAAGATCTATTTGCATCAACGAATATTGTATCAAGAAATTTACATGGAATTCTCTACGTTTTTCTTAGGCTATAGAATTACAGTAAGCCTTCTAGACTATCATATTGGTCTTGAACCTTAATTGGTGTTAGAATATCATGGACCATTGGACCCCGAACGTCTGAGTGTTAGACTTTGTGAACAAAACTTTGGATGTATGATCATTCAAACTATAATAACACTCATGATCATGGATTCATGGTATTAATATTTTTATAAAAGCTAAAATCTGCATGATTTAGTAATGCCACTAGCGCACTAGCTAATATGAGTACATATTTCGTTACATGTTGGCCTCTCCTTTTCCCGCTAAGAAACGTGCGTGTATGATTAAAGGTGAGACCAAAATCATTTCTTAATTTATGCATTTAACCATCAATTAAACTGTAAACCAGGAGGTAGGTCAAGGGAGTATTAAGATTAAGTAATCGCTACTCTAAGGCCATGCATATAATATACGAGCAGCTCAGCCGCACATATAGAAGCGACTAAGCGAGAATGATCATGGAGTTTGAGGTGGTTTTGTTTAACTTTGCCAATGCCTTGGAGAACAACAAGACATTGAGAACGTATTCAACATAAAATTTCTGAAATTAATAGATTAATAATTAAAACCATAACAATACGCATCATCATCTAAGAGTTAAATCTGTATATATTTTTTCGTTGTGCCCCTAAATATTATATCATCAAGTACTACTTGTGCTACCTCTCTTTTTTCCTCTCGAAAAAATTGGTTAGCTTTCCTCGCATTAAGTACCCGGATCTAGTAATCCAAGGCTTTCGTCACAAACTAATATATCAGATATGTTTGAAGAATTAAGAAATTCCGCAAGTTTCTGTTGTATATATTATGTGTATTGCTATAAGAGACAAATAAATCGTAACATGAAAAATAAAAGTGTAGAGAATAATACCGTAAACCTTTTGCGTGTATAGACTCAAAGAACACAAATAAGGAAAATGTTGAGGCCTGTGATGCTCACAGTTTCCTTAAGACAGATTCGTCCTCTCCACGGTGCTTGAGAATCGTGAACGTCTATCTCCCAGGATACAACAACAACGGATAACTCCGTTAGCACAAACGGGTTATCAAGGCGAACCACAACCGTGCCTTCCCTCTATTACGAATCGGATACACAAGAAATATGAATGGTAACACAAATGGAGAGGAGTGATGAATTTTGTATTTTCTGGTGTAATCAAATGGGAGAAGAGCTCTCAATATATAAGTGAGGAGGATGAAAGAAAAAAGGTCCAATTAACTCTCATAATCAATCCTACTAATGGCTCATGAACATAGAATTAAACAGGTCGTTACATATGACCATACATTAATCTTGCTCTAAAGCCCCATTAGTATATTTGATGACCATCAATTGTCATTCAAACCTAAATATTGACCATATTTTCCAACAATCCCCCACATGAATGAAATTGATAACGGGAAACAAATTTCAACGACTCGATGTTGTAATAGAGTTTTGCAGTTGACATTTGCATAGGAAAGGTAGGTGTTACCCTTTGAACCTTCCCTCGTGAAATATACTTAGCCTCCTAGCAGCCAGTAGAACTTGATGTCTTTGAACTGCCCGCTGTTTGTGGAGACGACAATATATATTCACACAAATATCTCCTTGACACATTTTGGTTCTCATAGTTATGTTCGTTATGGTCATGAACATTAGCCTGGTTCTGCGAGAGCTGTTAAGAATTGCGCCCCCACAATTCCCTTAGAAGCGACCCCACTTCTCTCTCACATAGGTGATTCTCGATTAATCATTAAAAGCCATATGCTTAACCTCATATTGTCACTGTTATAGGAATGGACTAGGAAGTTTACTAACTCCCTTAAATAAATGTGGAGTTTATTACTCCCCCACAGTGACCTCAGTTTATACAAGTAGGTTGTCCTATTGAACCCAGATCTTGGGATCTCCAGTCAGCTGAGTTAGGTTTTCCTTCATATAAACTTTTCAAGGGCTTTAGTCACATTCCTCTTCAAGACTTGCTAACTAACTCTCACATTTAGCTTTTCACAAGCGGATCCGCAAAGCTATTCTATGACTTCATATTGTCAATAGGGATAGCCCATGCTGAGAGTAGTTGTTGTATCGACATAATATGTTTGTACAAATTTGAGTTTCGTGCAACTCTAAATATATCATGCTCTAGGTAATTCTTGAGTATTCCAACTAGGCAAGAACTTCATGTTTGTTGACGTTCTTTTGAACTCTAGCTAGGCCGGAATCCCCCACATGGAATTTATCTCAAGAATTTTGTAGAAAGGTTCTCTCTTTCAATATATTAATCTTGTTTATAAGATTTTTTTTTTCACATGGATATGACATCAAAATCCTTAGTAATTTGTCACTTCACAAGTTTCATACTATTGTATGCAAATTTTTTGAATGTCGTATGTTAATTATTTTCTGTATCATAATTAACAGATTCCAAATCTAGCATGCTATAGACTAAGGAATCAAGCGTATGACAGAAGATGCATCATTCTGATTACTCATAGCTTCATCTACTAACATTCTTCTTTTAGACAAATCACCACCTTAAACCACAAATGTTTTAGGAGGATCCCATAAATTATATATGTAAGTCCTACACTTATAACATGTCATTCCAATTCATTTGTGATTATATATAATCACATTTAATCTCTTATCATTATATGATTATCACAATTTATTATGTGATTAAAATCACATAAAATCAATATGTAATTATTTTACACAATCAAAATATGTCCAACTTAACGAATGGACTATAGCTCACATTGGATGACAATCACACCATTCAAGTTAGTTACATAAACCAACGTAATTCGTTGTCATCTATATGTGTTTTCTTTCTTGACATTTCACAATGTCCTACACGGTTATATTCAACACATAGTCATCTCTTACACATGACAAACCATTTGATTATTAGCAATATGAGTTATAGCAACTCTTGACGATTTTTCATCTTTCTAGAATAACAAGTAGTTTGATTATTCGCAACAATATTCACAACAGAATATTTGAAACATTCAAACTTCCAATACTCGATACAAAATCGAGTGACTTGTATATTCTCATGTTACAAAGTTAGTTGTACAAAACCGCACCAAACAACTTTACATAGGCACTACTTTGCCACAAATGTTTTGCACCAAATGAAACAAACAATTTTGCGTTGAACATTGTACAAAATATCATATAACTTTATTATTATTTTTTTTTTGTATTATAACAACCAAAAAATGTTGTACTAAATCAAATGTATGCCTCTAAACAAAACAAAAAATTGTTGTATTAAAATACAAACTGCGATCAAATGATTCTTCCGTTTATGCTCAATTTTTTTTTTCTTTCTAAAAATCAAGTTTAAGATATTTACCTAATCACTGTAAAAAGAAAAAAATTGGTGCAAAACCCAATTTTTTTTTTAGTATGAGAAAAACACATTTTCTCGCAACAATGCACATGAGACATCAACTTGTCCAAATGAATTTCTATATCAAAATAGAAATTGCGATTGAATGGCTTATCAATTTAAGCTCAATCTTTCTACAAATCAAGTTTAAGGTCTTAGCTACGCACTTAAAATTTGGCTCAAACTCATTCATTATGCGAAAAATGCATTTTTTTTTTTTTTTTTTTTTTTTTTTTTTTTTTTGGTCCGATTACACAATTGGGACAACGAGCATTTTGGAGTTCAAATAACACCAAAAAACCATATTCCACAAGAATGGGTTTAAACTCAACATTTAGTCATAAAACGAGTACTAGTTACACAAACTAGTGTCATGACAAGATTCAAACAACATGCTTTGAACTCATTATTGTTCTAACATAATGTAATGATTCACAAACTTTTAAAACAACAAGGAGTTATATATCTTTAAATAAGATTCCATAAGACTAACTCAATTTTTTTTTCCTTCCGTAAAATAGACAGGTCCAAAAAAAAAAAAAAACCTCCGTAGTTACTTGTGACAAATTCATAAGAAAGTATTAGATTCCATTTATGTAACCAAATGACTCCAGTTTGGCAACAAATGAAATAGAGCTTCTTTTCCAATTTACAGTTTCTATTTGATCATTTTAAACATTAAAGGAGAAGATAAGTAATAACCAAATTGAAAAGAGTCTATAACTTCAGTAAACTTTTAGTTAATTCACCGAAGTCAAACCGTTCTTCAAGCAATCATTCACATTTAATATATTAGATGATAATCATCAAGATATATTAATACCAATAAATTTCAATAATATGAAATATTGTAGAAAACGGTTTATTAAATACTACGTAATTAAGTGTCATAAACAAGTGAAGACACCTTATTGTTTTCTTTTTCAAATTAAACATATCCCACAAGTTTGATTCACAAGCAAACTTGAACATTCTTGGTCAATCATAAAATCTACATGTTTCATACCCAACATAAATTCCAACAATTTTGTTCGTACTTGGCACATGAATCTAACAAGCCATTTCTCAAAAAAAGTTGAACTAAAAAAAAATTGTATATTTTCCCTCATGTCATCCGAGAAAAAAATGCCAAACAAAGTAAATTTTGATTGTCCCAAAAATCATTTGAATCTTCATCACCCCAAGAACTCCCATGTAAGTTACTAACTGATATCATCAATACACTTCTAATTTGTTATATAATTTTAGTATTGAAACAAAACAGGTTGTTGATGGCTTTTAACGATAGAACATATATCAAATAATTTCAACTTATCATGCCTCGTTATCTAAGACTCTAATAGCAAGAGATTCTGTCTTAAGATTGTTGTATATATTATGTGTATTGCTATAAGAGACAAATAAATCGTAACATGAAAAATAAAAGTGTAGAGAATAATACCGTAAACCTTTTGCGTGTATAGACTCAAAGAACACAAATAAGGAAAATGTTGAGGCCTGTGATGCTCACAGTTTCCTTAAGACAGATTCGTCCTCTCCACGGTGCTTGAGAATCGTGAACGTCTATCTCCCAGGATACAACAACAACGGATAACTCCGTTAGCACAAATGGGTTATCAAGGCGAACCACAACCGTGCCTTCCCTCTATTACGAATCGGATACACAAGAAATATGAATGGTAACACAAATGGAGAGGAGTGATGAATTTTGTATTTTCTGGTGTAATCAAATGGGAGAAGAGCTCTCAATATATAAGTGAGGAGGATGAAAGAAAAAAGGTCCAATTAACTCTCATAATCAATCCTACTAATGGCTCATGAACATAGAATTAAATAGGTCGTTACATATGACCATACATTAATCTTGCTCTAAAGCCCCATTAGTATATTTGATGACCATCAATTGTCATTCAAACCTAAATATTGACCATATTTTCCAACAGTTTCAACTGTAGCTTTGTCTCATCAGAATTGTAAGCTTGAAGCCTTGAACCCGCTCGGAAGTTGAGTATAGTAAATCACCATCGTCCGTTTATAGAAAGTTGTTTGTACTCCATTAAATTCATATGTATCAAACTTGTAAACCAAAGACCAATAAGGAATGTTATTGTCTTCTCTCCTCAACCAGATGCATGTATTACCATATGTTTTGAAGAAAAGACACATAGACAACCTTTGATTATTCTGGTTACCTGTATGGTTCGCCAATTGGGTTCTGGAAACGTAATCATTCCAAATATTTGAGTGCTCAAGTCAAATGTCATTAAATAACAATAACTTTGGCCTACACAGAGTCTCCACTTAAATACCCTTTTTCACGGCCCATTTCAATATTGAAAAGATACGGGCACATTGTCTTTACCAAATTATATATAGGAGTAAAGGAGGCAATCTCACACCAAGTGGCTGTCTTTATAGTGTAAATAAATGAATTTAGTACTATTCATGTTTCATTAAGACATCGGGATATCTTCACAATCCATAACCAAACCCAACTAACGGCCAATAAAACACTTCATGCTGAATCAAAGGAGGACTGTCATGCACGGTTAGTAATTTCCGAATCGAAGGATCCATAGTTTAATTCCATTTTCCTGTTCAAACAGACATAGAATTCCATTACATGAACCAACAATATCAAAAAATTTGAAAGGATACTCGAGTTGTGTTATGTGTGTATACCCGGAACATGATGACAACTGCCCTACCGAATGTAATGTACATATGTAATGGGGGCCTCGTCCTATTGTGTGGCATTGGTGTAAAATCATGAGTTATTTCTTGGATCAGATAGATTGCAAACGGATGAAATTGGAGCTATCAATACAAGAACGTAATGATTTGGAAAGTGTTCTAAACCGGAGGATGGATTTGGGTGGTAGTCTTGTGAAGATTTCAACAATCACCTCTTCGCTTAAATGATTTGACATTATGTAATCCTGCAATCTTTTATATAATAAAAGAATTACATCATTTCAGAGCAATTTTGTCAAATCATTCTTAGTGGAAAAAAAATTGGACCAATCATATTGATCGAATTTGACACGTTGGCAAAATCGAGCAATATGATTGGCTAATAAAAAGTCAAAATTGAATCTAATTTGGTCAATATTTGCTTAATTTCGTTTTGTGAAAGAAAAAACCGAAAAAACACATGTGCCAAATTTGAAAGAAAACAAAACTTTATAAAAGCGGAGTTACAGGTTTATCTAAAGGTAAAAATGGTTTGCTTGAAGCAACATTCAAACGCACTTACATCATGCATCGGAGTAATGGTGTTTAAGCTACAACTTTTGTGACTTTTTACTCAAGTATCAATTGTAAAACAACGGTCGAATACTAAACACCAAATGACCAAGGAATCTGTCATCAAACTATGACAAACTGAAAAAAGTATCACAAGAAACATTTTTTTTGGGTTATAATAAGTAGTTGCTTAATTATAGCTTATCAGTCCTTGTTTTAGCTTAAATGATCATTCGCTTAGTTTATTTACTGCTTGTTTATGCTTATTTATGCTTAAGTACAGCTAAAGGGTGTGTTTGGGACTGAATCTGTCCAAAGGGGTGTTTGGTTTGGTCCTGTCCAAAACAGCAACTGATAAGCTGTTGCAACAGCTTATTGTGAAGTTTTGCAAGTCTTGTTTTTGTAAAAAGGTTTTGTTTTGACCATTTGTTCAGTTTCCAAAAGATAAAAACCAAAGAAAAAATAAGTAGCCAAAAAGGACAGGGGTGGGATTCGACCCCCTGACCTCCTGCCCCACGACCACAACACCACACAACCAACACCATCTGCCCTTGGGACTTCTTTCAGTTTACCTTCGCACTATTAAATATTTAAGGGCTTTTGGCAGTTTTGAGAATAAGCACTTCCAAGCTTAATTTTTGCTTATTTCATAAAGTAACCTCTACTTTAGTTATTTTTCTTAGGTGCACCACTGTTCAAAGTACTTTCTGTGATTTTTCCAAATTTTTGTTAATTAGTTTAGTATTTTTAATCATTTAATTAGTGTTTATTAGTTTTTAATTCGTAATAAATAAAATAAAAGTCGAAAAAATACCCGGCTTTTTCCTAAAATTATTTTTAGTCGTTTAGAGTGTAGGAAAATTGGTTTTGCACCCGTAGGCCTTAAATTTCAAAATTCTCACGTTTTAGGCTCGGTGCGTTACCGGTTTTCGCGTTTTTTAGTTTGAATGCCCTAGGATGTAATTTAGCGTTGTTTTATTGTTTCTTAGGCTTAGTCGTAATTTATTTAGAGTTTACTTAGTTTTACATGCTTTATTTTCATTCCCGTTCTTTATTTTGTAGAATACATAATCGCAATTCCAAAAATTCGTTTAACCAATTCAAGTCCTTATCACGAAACTCATCGAAACCGTCAATTTCACACCTCGTTGGGACACGACTCGGGGAAATCACTTTCCCGGTATCACTTTTATCACAACCGTAGGATTTGATACGTTGGCCTTTTTCCTAAAAGGTTGATTAATTTCACACCTCGTTGGGACACGACCCGGGAAATCACTTTTCCGGTATCACTTTCATCACACCCGTGAGATTTAGCACTTTAACCTTTTTCCTAAAAGGTTGATTTGTCGAATTTCACGGTTATTTTGATATACGTTGATATTGTGTTTGTTTTCACACTCACTTTCGAACGAATCAAATTTTGGCGCCGCTGCCGGGGAGGTGTGTTGCGACAATATCGTGAAGTTTTTGTGATTAGTGACTTGAAGATCCTTCCTCGTGAAGTTACCGTTTTTCATAAAATCCAAAAATACAAAAATATTCTTCTCATTCCTCTTATTCGTTGATTCTATTTCTCTTACCCTCTTTTGCTGTTTAATTCTATCCTTCGTATCCTCTCGATCACTCAATTCTATTTCTTTAACCCTCTACATGTTTAATTCTCATGACGACGAACGATTATCGTCGTTGTTTTCATTGCAAAGGACGTATGGAAGAGGATCAAGTTTATTGTCTCAATCATGAATGTGTATGTAAGTGATGTGGTAGGGCTGGTGCAAGCAAATATTGCTATTGGTGTGAATTATCCGATAAAAACTCTCTCGATGATTCTCCAAGTTTTTCTGACCACCCGCCACAACCCGAGATTTGTTCTATTGTTTCTGAGCCTAAACCGTCTAGATTTGATCCAAATCTTTCGCGATTTACGGTTAAGGTTAAGAGAAAAGAGCAAGAACCGGAGACCAAAACGGAAATGGTGGAAATTGCTAGCTCTGAGAGCACACCATTTGTCCCACCTCCGGAATCTTCAAAACCTTTTTCGGACGATTTCATGAACATTGTTCAAAATTGCTTAAATGAATTTCGTCAAATTTCAACTTCGGGAAATACCGTTTTACCTACCATTTGTGATGTTGTTGAGCCCTCGATTCCTACTCCCGTACCCGAGATACTTTCGTTCGATCAAGAGTATTGCTACAGACGTGTTACCGAAAGGTTTTCGTTGTTTCAAATGTATGTGCGAGTGGTGTGGAAACTATCTTATTGATGGATGTTGTTCGATTTGCGCCGAGAATTCATTCACTTATGATTCTAACCCGAACTCTTTCAATTATCCTCAAAACAATTTCCACTTCCCTCCACAGAATTCATTCGAGCCACAACCGTACTATCAAGATTTCAATGATTCATCATTTCAAAGTTTCTCTCCCCAATACCCTCATTGTGCTAAGTGTGGGGGTCCTCATGATGATTATCAATGTCAATCGTGGAATCAAAATTACTATGGACCTGATCCTTGTTATAACACTTCCAGATTTGACCACATCCAACTCCCACAACTTCCCGTCATTGATCAATTTCCTCGTATAATTCTTGAGGAACTTTCCGAGGAACAAGCTGCTCGCAACGAAAGATTTCTAGCCGATGAGCGAGCAGCTCAAAAGCTTCTCCTATTTAACGAAGCTGCTCAACAGCATTTTCTATTTAACGAAGCTTGCCGTCTAGATGACGAGGATGAGGAAGATTGGGAGATGACAAAGGACAAGGTGCATATCTCAAGCTCACAAAGTACCGCACATGTCCACTCTCCGCCCTTATATTGCCTATCAACCATAGAACTTTTGGATACCCATTTAATGGGGGACGAGCATCTTAGCACTATTCCGGAAACGGAATCGCCTTGTGTTGAGAACCTTGTCCCAAACCCAAGTGAATCCGAGGTTATCTCTGGTGATATGTGTGATGAGCCTCTCGATGATGATTCTTCTCCCATCCCGAAAGAACCTGTTGAGGTGACCTCCGAGTCTGAAAATGATTATGCGTCGTTTGATGATTCTTTATCGTGTGGAGACATTGAGTATGTTGAGGAAATTCCTTCTGAGCTCGTCAGCTTAGAAGAAGTGAGAGATGTTGATCGCGATGATCTTGATATGGACACTGATTTTGATGCGGATGATGAAGATATTCTCGTTGTGTCCGAGAAACCTTTTGCTATGGCATTCACTAATCCTCTGTTTGACTTTGATTCTGAATTCACTTTAGTTTCGGATAATCCAATCTTTGACATTCAGAATGAGGATAGTGACTTGTACCTCGTTTCATCTCCTTCTTTACCCGAAGATAAGAATAGTGGCAATCCCACTTTGACGTTAGACCTTCTCGAGGAGTTCTCCGATGAACTCGCTCTCGTTGATCATTCTCCATCGGGAGATGATGATGTGCACTTCGACTTTGAAGCCGACCTTACCGAATTGGAAAATATTCTTTACAATTGGTCTTCTGATAATTCGTCAAGTGATACTCGTATTGAGGAGGTCGACTTTCTTTCTCCGGATGACTCGATACCTTCGGGTTTTCAGAGTGACGATTATGGCTTAGGTCCATCATCCACTCGTCCGCCTGCTAAACCGCCGGATGATGGAACCTCTTCTAAACCCGATACGGATGATTGCATTGCTACAGTGGTGGATAAGATTTCTGAACATTCGCTCAATGTTCCTCAATCCAATCTTTTGCCCACCCATCCCACCCGTTGTCATGAGATTGACACTTTGCCTTCTCCTCCCATTTCTTCTCCATGTCTTAACTCCTACGGGAGTGAAGATACCATCTTTGATCCCGGCATTTCTCTTTCTTTTGAGCCGGTTTTATCTCATCGGAGTGGAACTTTCATCACATTCAATGTTTATCCAAACTATTTGAATGAGAGTCCGATGGAGATTTTCTCTTCCACTTGCTTCCCCATGGACAAATAAATTCGGGGTCGAGTCAAGCTAGCGACTCGGTTAACAAAAACAGTAGCATAACATGGGTTTTCACCCGTGTGTACCACCCTAGTGTGGGGGAGTTTCCCCCCGCTGTTGTATATAAGTTTTCTAAAAAAAAAAAAAAAAAAGCTTTCATAATAATGGCCGTAGTATTTCCCTTTTACGTTCTTTGTTTCGGCATAACCGCCGGTACTTTGAATATTGAGGGCAATATTCATTTCTAGTGTGGGGGGGAATTCTCACGAATTTTATCATGTAATTATACCGCCCAATTCCCCCATTTTTGGCCAATTTTTTTTTTTTTATGGTTATCAGTCCGCCATGTCTAATAAACAAAAGGATTGGCTAATCCAGGAGCAAACGGCTCTTGGTAAAGATATCTCAAATCCGTTGACGGCTTGCAATTTGCCCAAAATTGTATGGTGTTCAGCTCACCATATCTTTAATTAGTGAAGAGTTGGCTAGCCCGCAAGTTTATGGCTTGTGGTAAAGGCAGTTGGAAAACCATAATTGGTAATCGACTCACCAAAGATATTTTATCTAAGAGTTGGCTAGTCCAGAAGCAAACGGCTTCTGGTAAAGACAAATCAAATCCGTTGGAAGCTGGTGGTTTGCTCAAAATCATATGGTTATCATTGTACCAAGGTTCTTACTTGAACTGAAACAATTGGCTACTCCAGAAGTAATGGCTTTTGGTAAAGAGATTCAAATCCATTAAGTTTTCTCAAAAGATTGCTAGGGACTAGCAATTGCTTAGTGTGGGGGATTTTGATGAGTGCTTATTCACTCATCATTTTTACCCGCCTAAGACCACAAAAATGAACAAAAACACCCAAATACGATCAAAATATGTTAAAAATATCCTCAGAGTGTGTTTTGTGTCTTGCAGGTACAAAATGATTGAAAACAGAGCGTAAACGAGCAAAAACGAGCCGAAATCAGAAAAGTGCTGAAACAGACGGAGCCGAGAGTGGATTTCTACATTTTTAGAGCCCGGGACATGTTTTGGAATGAGAGTGGGAAAACAACCTAAAATCTATCCCGAACCCAAATATCCCATTTCACCATTTTTCCGATACCGATAACATCCAAAATACCTCTTAACCCAAAATCTATTTTACAAACCCAATTCCGAAAATCATATTTTTCTTAAAACCAATTTTTATTTTCAAAAAAAAAAAAAAAAGTTTAAAACACAAAATACAATTTTTACTTTAAACCTTTACTTTAAAACAAAATACTTAAACCCATTTGAACATCTTTTTCCCCTTCTTCTTTATCCCAAAAAAAAAAAACCAGAAAACATAAAAACCAACCCAGCAAAGCCTTTTGCCCGCCAAACCTTTCCCCCTCCCCCTGTCACTCTCATTCTCACATCCCAATCCCACTCATCTCCCTCCCCCAAGGCAGAGTCACGAGATGCCCATTGCCATGGTGGCAATCCTTGGCTCACAAAACCCCATGGATGGCTCAGATGAGTCGCAACCCACACCTAATTGATCAATGGCTCTGATCATTTCAAAAGAAGCACAAGAGAAGGTTTTGGCTTGTATTCTCTCACAAAGAAAACACAACTTCAGAAAAGTTGAAGACTTTAGTACCTTTTTCTTTTGTATAAATAGTAGCAGTTAGGATCATTGTAGAGTTGTCTAGAAATTCTCAGTTCTAGCACCATTTTACTTCTCTTGTCAATTAATTTTAATGTAATTTTAATTTCAGTTTACTTTAATGCAATTTCAGTTTTTATCAGTTTACATGTTCTGCAATTTTTTTTTTCAAGTTCAAATGCTTGCTTGTGTAGATGTTAGAAGTGCTTGTTTAGGTGTGTTTTAAGCTCATAAAAGCTTTGGCTCAAGGTGGCAAACAGTTTTTACAAGTTCACAGCTTTAGTTACTTTTCAAAAACCAAATCTGTTTTTCCCTCTTAAGGCGGTGTTTGGATTAGCTAGTTTGGTGGGTCAGTAACCCACCTGGACCCATTTTGACTTTTAATTAAGTCATTGTTAGTCATTTTAACAAGGTTTACAAGTGTTTGCAAGTTTGAATTGGTTTGAAAGTTTACATTTTTTCTGTTATTGCAGGGTGTCACAACAGCCTATTCCCTTTTATTTGCCCAGATTTAGGTGACTTGAAGTTGGATTTAGTAGTAGTTTTCTGTTGCAATTAAGAGTTAGGTTTATGGTTTTCATGTCTTTATACTATGATTAGGATGTAGTGCTTCTTAAGCAGCTTATTTTGCCTTGGAAAACGGCACCTTTCTGCCCTGTAACAGCCCATTGCAGCAGCCATAGGTACTTTTTTTAGCTTAGATTTAGGAGTCTTTAGGATAGATTTATGACTAATTTTTGTTGCAATTAGTGAGTTAGCTGTGAGATTAATAACTATCATTGCTTATTTCGCATTTTGGAAGCCAACGTGTGGCTTACTTTTAAGCTTAAACTTGCCCCGTTGAGGCTGTTTGGAGACAGGTACAGCAGACCCCCAACATCAACCGTTCCCACCTTTTTTTTGTGTGCTTATTCAGGTTTCAATTTGGCATATTCAGAGCCCTTAGTTTCCATTTAGTGGCTTTAGCTTAGGTGTAGTTCCTTTAGCTAATTTAATGCTTATTAGGACTTTTAGATAGCTTATTTTCCATTTTTATTAGTTTAGGATTTCCCCTAGTGTAGCTTATTTCCCAACTGTTTTCCCTTTGTGGTTGCTTAATTATAGCTTATCAGTCCTTGTTTTAGCTTAAATGATCATTCGCTTAGTTTATTTACTGCTTGTTTATGCTTATTTATGCTTAAGTACAGCTAAAGGGTGTGTTTGGGACTGAATCTGTCCAAAGGGGTGTTTGGTTTGGTCCTGTCCAAAACAGCAACTGATAAGTTGTTGCAACAGCTTATTGTGAAGTTTTGCAAGTCTTGTTTTTGTAAAAAGGTTTTGTTTTGACCATTTGTTCAGTTTCCAAAAGATAAAAACCAAAGAAAAAATAAGTAGCCAAAAAGGACAGGGGTGGGATTCGACCCCCTGACCTCCTGCCCCACGACCACAACACCACACAACCAACACCATCTGCCCTTGGGACTTCTTTCAGTTTACCTTCGCACTATTAAATATTTAAGGGCTTTTGGCAGTTTTGAGAATAAGCACTTCCAAGCTTAATTTTTGCTTATTTCATAAAGTAACCTCTACTTTAGTTATTTTTCTTAGGTGCACCACTGTTCAAAGTACTTTCTGTGATTTTTCCAAATTTTTGTTAATTAGTTTAGTATTTTTAATCATTTAATTAGTGTTTATTAGTTTTTAATTCGTAATAAATAAAATAAAAGTCGAAAAAATACCCGGCTTTTTCCTAAAATTATTTTTAGTCGTTTAGAGTGTAGGAAAATTGGTTTTGCACCCGTAGGCCTTAAATTTCAAAATTCTCACGTTTTAGGCTCGGTGCGTTACCGGTTTTCGCGTTTTTTAGTTTGAATGCCCTAGGATGTAATTTAGCGTTGTTTTATTGTTTCTTAGGCTTAGTCGTAATTTATTTAGAGTTTACTTAGTTTTACATGCTTTATTTTCATTCCCGTTCTTTAATTTGTAGATTAGCGAAATCAAAATCCAAATTTGTTAAACCAATTCAAGTCTGTAATCAGGAAACTCAACGACACCGTCAATTTCACACCTCGTTGGGACACGACCGGGGAAATCACTTTTCCGGTATCACTTTCATCACACCCGTGAGATTTAGCACTTTAACCTTTTTCCTAAAAGGTTGATTTGTCGAATTTCACGGTTATTTTGATATACGTTGATATTGTGTTTGTTTTCACACTCACTTTCGAACGAATCAGCAATAATCTGGGTTTTTGTGGGAAAAGTTTATTTTATGTCTTAGTTAAGTTTTCCAAGTGGTTTGGTCGAATTTGGAGTTGTCTAAGTCGTATTTTTGAATTTCACAAGATCAAGTGTCAAAGCTGAGAAAACGGGTCTGAAATTTGGTTGGATAGTTTGATTTTTCATTTTCAAACCATAAGGAATTGGGAGCTCTCCTTTTACAAGATTGACATTTAGGATATAAATGAATTTCTGAGAGTTTTGGAAATTTTTCCTAGGTGTCTAAATAGGTCCAATAAGTGTAAACTTTTAAGGTGTATTTTCTGATTACTTTCTGGACAGGTCTGGACTTGTGATTTTCCCTAGGCCATTTGACATAGATATAGAACCCACAAATTTTTGGAGACTCTTCTAACTCATGTGGGAACCACTGGGATTTTGCTTGATTTCATTTGAGCTAAGTAAGTATTTTATAAAAATCGTTAAAGTCTGGTCCAAATATGAGTTTAAGAAAATGAAAGATAAAACATGATATCAATAAGTAACACACTTACAAAGGCATAAGAAACTTAAAAAAGGAGCTAATAAGTATTATACGAATCGTAATCCGTGTAGATTCATTGAAGAAGACGTGGCGTCGTATCTTCGTGTTCGTTCATTCATTTGCTTTTCCCTCATTTGCGTTAAGGTACAGATATTCTGACCTTTTTAGTAAAGGTTTTCTCATGATCTCCTTTTCTTGTCATTTCCTAATGCTTATTAGGATTCCCTATGCCATTGCTATGATTCCCTTCTGTTTATGTGAATCTATGTTTGTTTGAACCTCTGTATGTTGAATCTTGTTGTATCTGATTTGAACTTAAGGTTATGAACTTCTGTTTAGTGAACCATGAAATATCTGATTTGGACCTTATAATATGAAAACTCTGATATATACATCTGTTGACCTTTATGATGAATTATGATCTGTGTCATTTATGACAATATGTTTGACCTAAGTTAGTTTGACACCCGAGCCAAATATTTCACTAGTCATGGGGGTTCCATGTCCGTATCAGGGATGCACCTCTGACATGACTCTAGGGCAGTAGAGTGATGTTCTGCCACGTCCCTTTCTGTTATCTGTTTATTGCTAGTATGGCCACTATCTGTTTGTTGGGGCGTATGGATGCATCCTAGATCTGATCTGTTATCTGATATGATTTCTGGTGAATGATGTCGTGTGCAATACGCGTCTTCACAAAATTCTGGGAGCTAGCTACTCCAATTAGTTTATGAGGTTACCTTCTGAAGAAGAAATATATTTCTGATATGATATGTTCTGGGCTCGTGGTAGTTAACTAAATCTTTATCTGTTATTTCTATGTTAAGTATTCTGATTATGATTCGGTATGTTCAAGTGTTAATAATTATGTGCTCGGCTTATTATATGTTATTATATGTGTTTATGCTTTTGTATGTTTATGTGACTACCGTCTACTATGCTAGGTTATGATTAATATGTTTAAATATGATTCGCATGCTGTCATCTGATGTTATGTTAGTTTATCGTTATGTGAATTCGTTGATCTGTGAGATGAATGTGATATTGTGAAGGTAAGTATCCTGAAAGTTAGTAAGTATGATTGTTCAGTTAATCTGGTGAACTTTGCCTATACGTTAGGGTATCTATCTGCTTATGTTTGATCTGCTATGTTAAAACTCTGCTGATGTTAAGATTTGATCTGAGAACTGGTTTAGCTTATGATATCTGTTATGATAATTGCTAATGGCTATGTTATGTCTTTGTCTATTGAGTTATAGTTTGTCTACTGTGTTTTCTGTCTGTATGCGTGACCTGCCATGTTTAAATTCTGCTTATACTAAAGTTTGATCTGGGAAAATGGTTTAATTTATAATATCTGACCTGTTAACTTACTATCTGCTATGTTATGCCTCTAGTTCATTTAATTATAGTTTTTGTAAGGTGTTTTCATTGGTATGTGTGACTACTATGTGTTGACTGTTGTTTTCCGCTGCTACGACACTGGTTAAGTTTATTAAATGTAACTTATCTGATTTGTGTGAATGTCATGTTTACTTCATAGAAATTGTTTCTGTTAGTTTTGATATTTCGTTTGGCTTATACGCACTCGAATTTCCTGATTTAGTTAAGGTCTGGTTATTTTAATGTGTTTGCATTTGTGTCAGCAATGTGCTATGTGTTTGTTCTTATTTGTTATTTGTTCTTCCGGATTTCTGTGTAATTGTGTTTCCGCAGAATCCTCCATGATTCATTGAATCTCATTCCGTTACGACTTTGTTATTCGTTTCTTTGTTTCAATTTTGTATTTCTGTTTTTGTTTAGTTTTTATTCGGTTATATCTGTTCACTGGGCTTTGTAAGCTCAACCGCATTTTCTTTTCCTGCGGCAGGTTTTAAGCATTCAAGATGAGCTTATGGGATAGCTGATCTGGGTTTGAGAGTAGAGCTGAGAGCAAAGTTTTGACCATAGAGATCTTAGAATTATTTTGGTTATTAAGTTATTTATGTTTTCTTTTGAAAATTTTGTAAAGACTTCCGATTTTGTATAGTACTTAAAGTTCTGATATGAAACTGTATTTGTGATATCTTTACCCTTGTCGGGTTGGGGTGTTACAATAGTAGGTTCAGCAAGGGGTGAGAATCAGTGGTTGGGATTGGAGTTGTGAATTGAAATCACCAACCCTAAAGTTGTTCCCAAAATTGATGATCGAAGTTTTCAGGGACTGAAATATTTCAGTGTGTTGTTCCTTGTATGGCTTGAGATATTGAAGAGTGATGGGGTTGATATCAGTATCTAAGAGTGGTGGGGGTGGTGGCGTTGGGTGGTGGTGGGTGGAGGTGGGGGGTGGTGGCGTTGGGTGGTGGTGGGTAGAGGTGGAGGTGGTAGGTGGCGGTGGGTGGTAGCGTTGGGTGGTAGGTGGCGGTGGAGTGCATCGTTAGTCCTTAGGACTAACGATGCAATTTATTTTATTGCATCGTTAGTCCTAAGGACTAACGGTGCAAGTATTTTCTCTTTCGTTAGGAGATAACGAAGAAATATTTGCATCGTTAGTCCTTATTAACTGAATTTACTAACAGAGGGATGTATTTGTGCCAACTTTACTAACGGAGGGATGGTTTTGTGCAAAAAAAAAGTTTAGGGATGTAAAGCGAGACAAAGGGCAAACCACAAGAATGTATTTTGGACTTTACTCTATATGTGGCTATAATTCTTTCTCACTCTTCCCATTCAAATAATACTTCGTAATTTAATTGGGTTGCAAAACAAATTTAGTCGTGGAGTGAAAAAAACCATATTATAGAGGAGTAACAATGTAATTTGTAGAACTTAAAAGGTGAATTTGGATATAGCCAATAAGTACCCAACGTGTACGTAATTTGCACCAAGTATCATATTAGGCCCTTGAAACAAGAATATATATAGAGCAAAGAGCATAGTATTGCATTCCAGATATATTGTTTTGTATGGTTGACACTGTCGACTTCTTTCTCTTCAAACCCTAAAAAACCTTTGCAAACCAACATCATAAAACGATGAGCTTAAGAAGTTTAGGTAATCGTATTATTATCCTTACGATAAACCCATACAAGATTAATGTAATTTTCTGTTCTTGAACGACAGTTTGTATTACAAGCTCTAGCAAGAAGCTTGAAGCTTACAAGCTCTAGCAAGAAGCTTGAAGCAAAGAAACAATTACATAGTGTAGCTAAGCTTTAATTTACTAATAACTAAGAAAATCTCTAGCGTGCATGTTATAATTGCATTGTAATAATGCTTAATTTGCATGGCCAATATTTTATGTACGGTTTTAATTATGTGAAGTTCTCTTTGACAGATAGTACTGATGGATTATCGGGTTTCCCAACTGCGAAGCACCCTAGAATCCAAACAAACAGTCGAGGTGTTAGTGGATCTGCGGTACGTAATGAGATTTTCTTTTTCTATACCATATTTTGTCTCCAACAAAATTGATCAAAATAAGTTAAGAGTTTATACAGTTTAATGGACACGTACCCACTTTTAGGTTAGAACATCTCCCAAGTATCCGGTGCACAAAACTTTGAAACACTTTTTTTTTGCGAGTCGCTCTTCCATAACCTTTTCCTTATTTTGGACGGCAATGTGAAGTATAAACACCATAGCAAAGAGCTTGGAAACACGTTTTTTCTAGGAAACAAAAATTACATAATGTTGCTAAACTATTATATCCCATCAAGGTATGGCATCTTTACTCTTGCCCAGAGCCAAGTGAATGAGAGATGTTTAATATATTGAAGATGAGCTCTTTCATTTGTGTTTTAGCCGCAAACATTGTGTTGTTTCTATATCTTTAAATGCTCCAAAGGGTTATTTATAGAACAAAACATGTTTTTTTTTTTTTTTTTTTTTTTTTTTTTTTTTTAATTATGATTTATTAAAACACTCTAGCGAGACGCTAGAGGAAGAGGTTACATCATGTTTTTACAAGCAGTTTTAGGGTCATAATTAACTCCAGTCAATTCAATTGGATTTAAAATGCCTATGTCTATGAAGAATCCGAGTATGGGAGACAATTCTGTGTGGTTGCCAAGTATGTGTAAACTAACTTCCTCTATGATGAATTTTTTTTCCATAAACCAATTTAACAATGAATATATGGATTAAGAAAGAGATTACATACAATACTATATAGGAAAATACTTATATTTTCAAAGTTTCGACCGGTTGGTGCTTGATTGATCTAGTAAAGAACATCTCTTGCTATTTTAGCCTAATAAAACTGATCAAAAAGCTTCTCCAAATAGAAAAAAAAAAAAATTGTATTAAGATGCCTTTACTTGCTTATGGGTGAGTTTCATACATGGTTTCTATTTTATTTCTTTATTATTCCATCTTTCTAGTTTTGGTATTCGCGTTATAGTGCTGGTGTGGCCATCTCCTGGCTAAGTTAATCAGTTACATGAATGCCTTGTGCTTCAAGAATCGGTCTTAAATTTGTTATTGTACAATTCATTAGCATACTAACTCAGGTACTCATCACCTACAGCAATTAAGTGCGGGCAACGCAAATACATCATCACCAATCCAGCATCTTACAAATGATCCTCAATCTAGCTTAGTTAAACAACAATCACGTGCATCTATAACTATTATAGCTCAAGGTGATGCCCATTCAGTACTTGATGATACAGGTTTGTTAAGTTTTGTATCTTTTTTTTTTCCAGTTATAGTTGCATTTGTTTGGGTATATGATTATATTTTATGATCTGAAGTAGATTTCATGTTTCGGAAAGACCGTCTCTACAAAAGTGTACGTCACAAGCTACTTACTTGCCATTTTTCATCAGATGGAAAGCTTTTAGCATGTGCTGGGACAAAGGGAATGGTTTGTAAAACTTTATTTGATTTTAGCTTTCATTTGAACCATTTTTTTATCTGCTTATGCATCTACTTATAAATAAATGCTTAAAAGATAGTACTTTAAGATTAAGTAGTTTAGGAAATAGTGGTTCGATTTGCTTATTTTGTAAAAAGTGCATTAATACTCGATAAAATGGAGTAGCTCTTTTTAAAAGAAAATTATATATCAGTCAAATACGTTATCAAAGGTTTATACTATCTTTTAAAGATTTAGGTTGAATATGATGGTAAAAACAGGAATTTCTATTTAATATCAAACTACCACTTTGAAATCAACAGCACTAATCACAAACTATTTGATGACGCAAACACTTGAAAGTGATTATCTACTAAAGTCATATCAATATGCAGGTCTTACTTTGGGATGTCCCATCTCGCAATCCTTTGCCTACTACTTTGGAGCAACCCCATATAATTACGGACATTCGCTTCCAACCAAATTCAACATTTTTCGCTGCTGCTTGTTTTGACAAAATCTATTTTTGTGATTCAACCAATGTAAGACATTACTTTTACTTGAAGAGATTACGTTTAGCTGTTTCGTACTCTTCTTTTTCTTTTCGATGGCAACTTAACTTATAAATTTTTCACAGGTTAGCAAAGCTCCGATGATACTTAAAGGGCATACTGGGCCTGTTAAGTCCATCGATTTCAGCCCAAAAGATCCACATATCTTATGTTCATGCGACTCTCAGGGTGAGATACTCATTTGGGATGTGAGTATGTGCCGCATCATTTTTAAACTCAAGGTTGGTTTTGTTTACAAATGTGTTTGTAGCAAATTCATACTCTTATCGCTTTTAAATATATCGTCAAGGTTTTGAGACATTAATTCTTTCTTTTTTCATTTTTGTTATTGTTTTCTGTTGGAAAAGGAGGATGGAGTTAGCAGCAATCAAGTCAGGTTTCAGTCCAGAAACCTGTTAGCTGTTGCTTTGGGTAAAAAAATAATTTTGTTGTCAATTCGTATGGATAGCGGGAAAATTCGTATCACCTCAAAGGCGTACTTAGAGGTATGCATATTATACTATTCGATCTCTCTACCCGGTGGCGTTTTATCATAGTTTTATTAGCTTATTTATTGAATGGAAATCTTTAACTAGCTGGGAGTTAGAAAAAGAACATACAGAGGGGATAGCTGTTAAGAGGTTGCAAACTGTTAAATGCATTAACCTTTGGAATATCTTAACCTATCCTCAATTTATCACCCTAATTCAAGAAACTCATATGGCAATTATTAAATCATGTATAAAGTGATGTGCGGAATAGAGATTACAGTATTGAATACTACTAATTAAAGCCAGACATAAAATTACGTATTAAGTGATGTGTTAGGTAAAACAATTTATAGTTTTAGCTAATTAATTCTATAATGGTATTTTAGTTTTATTGTTCCATACATGCATTTACCCATTAAAATTGTGTTATATATGTGTAAAGTACTAAAGTGTGAATTTTCTGGTACTTGTTTAGACTTCAGATTATCATCTCATATATTAGAGGGTTTAAGATCCCCTTCATTTTGAAGATTTTGACATTTTGAGACATTGCATCTTTAGCTAATTAACAGAAACTACAGTTTTTCGTGGCCTTTGGGTTATTTTTAACGAACATATATATATTGGTGAACTTTGGTGTATTTATAAAACTTGATAAATTACGAACCACAAATTTGCGGACTAATTTACAATTGAGAATAGATATACAGGGTGGCGATTTTAACAATCAATCTTTGCATCCATACAGCCGTACTCTATAAGGTAGACAAACTTTCTAGAAAGAAATAGTAATCCCTTTTGATTGTTTAATTTGCCGAAAAAAAAGATGAAAGAAGTTTATCAAGCAGAACCTTAATATATAATGCTTTACTGTATTTTAATGAGAGTTGACACATGACAATTGCCTGAGTTGTTTTAGAAGTAACGTTTATCGATTAATAGCTTTTAATTTTATTTTAGGGACATGCTCAAGATATTAACTCAATCTGTTGGGACCCTAGTCATACACGCCTTGCTTCAGTCAGTCATGAGAGTGCTCGGGTTTGGGCATTGAAATCTGACAGATGGAAATGTGAATATTCCTTGCCTTCTGATGGCCACGTGTACAAGTCTTGCTTATTCCATCCTTTACATCCACAACTACTAATCATCGGTACATACCAGGTATGTACATATATCATCTATTCCTGCATAACATATAAGTTCTTTACATCCACAACTGGATTAAATGTAAATCTGTTTTGCAGTACATCCAGCTGTGGGACACTTCTAACGGCAATAAATCTAAGTTGTTCCAGTCAGGCTGTACTGGATTTGTTTCTGCATTGACGTGTTTCCCAGAGTCCGGACTTATTGCATCGACTAGTCGTGATAGCCAAGCCCAGTTGTGGACACATCTACCTAAATAAGTACATGGACACTAAACTGTAACTATAACCATTTCTCATTTTGCTAAGAAAATATATTCTAAACAACATCTGATTTTATAGATTATAACTTAACCACTGAGTGTGCTGGTGTGATGTAATGTTTGCATTTATGTTTCATACATATAGTCCAAATTTTATGTTTGTTTGCAAAATTAAAATAAGCATATCTTCGTTCTGATAATCATGCTACGCTAATCTTCAAATTGACCAAGCACTTGCATAAATGAGAAATTGATTATTGTCATCTTGTCCCACAAAACAATAAACCTGGAATGATGGCAACAATATACGACAGAGGGGTACTACATTGTAGCAGATCTTGATCAATAACATGTACAACAACAATAATGAGAGGATTATTGAACGAAGTTGTATCTAATCCAGTCACTGTTGCTGGAAAATGGCAACAACAGCTTCTCAATATTCATGAATATCATGCCGATAAAATTACAGTTTTTTTTTTTTTTTTTTTTTTTTTTCAATATTAATCATGTAATATTGTATTAGTTTAACATAATAATTTTGTTTACTAAAAGTTTGTTAGATGAAATTAGTTTTTGTTTGTGAAGATTTGTTAAGTAGAAGTTAATAATTGTGTATCCGAATAAACCACTTGGAGTGATAGTTGTCTAGTTGTTCTATTTAGTTCATTTTCTAGTCTGATACGCACCACTAGAGATCACTTAAGATCCGTTAGAGATTTCAATAGGCTTGGACAAATTAAATCGAAAGCTTTATTGAGTATCAATTGTTTATGTAAAAACTCACTCCAAAAAGCTAACTCAAAGGAGGAAGGAACACTTAGACTTTATAAACCACTAGCCGGGTACCCGCGCACAGCGGCGGCGATAATTATAGTTATATGTGTTTGCTTACCCGTTTAGTGAATTCGTTTCACAACACTTCGAATGTATATGTGTTAGTTGTAAGTGTTTGTTTGGGTTACCCGTAACTTTCCCATAGCTTTCCCGCGACATCATTATTCCCGCATATAGAAATACCCTCGCAATCTCTTACGCGTCAAACACTACCCCAAAAGTATATGATTTTGACGAATCAAGATTATATTGATTGAAATAAATGAAATAAGGGCAAATCGCATAAAAATGTACTCAACTTATACCCGATTTCAATTTAATGTACTATACTTTTTTTTTCCTAATTTAATGTACCCAACTTTTTTTTGGTTGCAAATTTAGACAATCAATAGGTTAGAAGGTCACCTTATACTAGCTAGCAGGTCACCATCTTCTCCACCCCTTTTTCCGGCGACCCATTTGCCGGCGACCCATTTTTTCGAAAACAAATCTTTCCGACGTTGATACTTCAAACAGGTCACCATCTTCTCCACCCCTTTTTCCGGTGACCCATTTTCAGTGTGAACCAAATTTTTAGTGTAGACCAAACGAGCACGTATCTAAACGAGCCGTGTGAACCAAGATGTTTCCGGTTAAAACATAGACAAACTTTTCCTAGAAAAATCATGAGTATGAATGATTTGTTTCCGTCTAAAATCACACGGAGTAACTTTTTTAGGAAACAAAAATCATGGGTTTGAATATTTGTTTTTGACTTTTGATCATTTATATGTTCCTTTTTACGTTTCAAGAAAACATATTCCCCGACAAGATAAAATAAGAAAGACCAAAAGTCCCATGAATTCATAACTCGTTGATACTTCAAACATCTTGGTCTACACTAAAAATTTTTCCGGAAAAAGGGGTGGAGAAGATGGTGACCTGTTTGAAGTGTCAACGTCGGAAAGATTTGTTTTCGAAAAAATTGGTCGCCGGAAAAAGGGGTGGAGAAGATGGTGACCTGCTAGCTAATATAAGGCGACCTTCTAACCTATTGATTGTCTACATTTGCAACCAAAAAAAAGTTGGGTACATTAAATTAGGAAAAAAAAAATATAGTACATTAAATTGAAATCAGGTATAAGTTGAGTACACTTTTATGCGATTTGCCCATGAAATAAAGATAAAGTTGTAAAAATTTGAATTAAAATAAAATAAACCCACTAAAAATATAAAAACTAAAAACTCATAAAAATATATCAAAATGGATGTTGAATTAAAGAGCATAAAATTTTAGAAAATATGGTGAAATTAGATTATAAAAAAAATAAGTAGATAAAAAGATATTTTAATTTAAAAATAAAGATGAATTTTTAGTTGAGAAATGACACATGTCATTTTATAATTGGAGCTTTTTATCTTAATTTTTAGTGGTTAGGAGTTAGGTTTGTAGTTTGTTAGAAGTTAGGCTTGGAGTTTGTTAAGAAGTGACACATGTCATTTCATGATTGGAGCTCCTTATCTTAATTTTTGGTTAGAAAAACTCTTTCCATAATAAGTAAGTAAAAAAGTCTGAATTTTAAGCCTTCTAATTTTAGAAGGCCTAAATGCATTATAAATTAGTATAGATAGATTAACCAATCCTATACTTGACCGATGTGGAATCATAACAATACCCCACCCTTGAAGAACCAACGTCCTCGTTGGTCACGACTATGTTGGTTACGGTTGGCATCCACTTTTTGGGTCCAAGCCACCACTCCGAGTGTTGGAACCCCGAAAGGTAAGGCTAGCTCTGATACCGATTGATATACTCCTTATTAGAAATCACTTAAGAAATGAAATACAGTTAACCAAGCAGTCAGGTGAATCGAGATAGAAAGAAGAACAATTCACGAAAGAGTTTGATATCAATTGTTTATACTTCAGGCTTTGGTTTCATGAGCTTAGTGCAATAGTAATACTTTTCTGTGATATTGCATTTGTTATAATAGTCACACTCAGAAATCGTGTGGTCCACAATACTAATTTACTTAATGTAACACCTTTATTCTCTAGACATTGTGAGTGATACAATTGTCTTATTTACTTCCAAAATATTGTGAGTGATATAATGGTCTCTAAAACTTTTTTATGACATTGTAAGTGATACAATGGTCACAAAACTCTTTGGTTTGCATTACTTTTACTCAACGTTATTACTTACATAAACCTATGAACTCGCCAATTTTATGTTGACCGTTTTAGCATGTATTTTCTCAGGTCTTTAGACGCGTTTGCATGGTTTGCAACTGGAGCATCATTACTAGAGTCACACTTTTGGGGTCTCATCATTTTGAGGATTTATTGTATCACTTTAATATGTTGGTCGGGAATTCTTGAAACATTGTCTTGTTAAAACTTTATTGATGAGATCAAACGTGTATTTACGAATGACTCATATAGAGGTCGTTCAATATAACTTATAACTTTGTTTCCATGAAAGTTACGCCCCGTTATCTTTTCTGCGATATTTTAGGGGTGTGACAAATTGCTATCAGAGCTATAATTATAGCGAACTAGGTTGCATTAGTAGACCTAGACTATAGCTGGAAACCAAAAACATATATTTTAAAGCAACGGACATATTACTAATATGTCATACCCATAATATAACGTAGCGGAAAGGTAACCGATGGCGTGACGGTCATAGCACAAAGCATAAGATAATAAAGAACAACCTCTAAATGAGTCATTTTAAAATACGTGTTCGATAAGATTTAAATAAAGTTTTGGAACTATACGATGCAAGACTTTACAATAACAAATAAATAAGTTTTTAAAATATTATCGAACGATAGATAAATGCATATGTATTCAAAAGATGAAATCAAGATGCGACTCGAATGCTTATGCTCCAATGCTATGCCAAATCATCAATCACGGACCTAAAAAAATACATGCCAAAACGGTCTATATAAAATTGGTGAGTTCATAGGTTTTAAGTAATAGTAAAAGTGAACAAGAAGATTTTATAATGTGTATGACCATTATAACAAATACAATATCACACAAAAATGCGTTTACTACTGACTAAGCTCATGACACCAATGCGTTGATTGTACTATAAATGAGAGTGCCCCAATGCAGGGGTCTAACTCAAGACCGCCCGAAAAATACTCAAATGGAAATGTGTCCGTTTGACATGTACTAGAGTCAAGTAAGCGCTACTTACCCGGACGGGGAGAGTCAAACCCAATAGATCTATTTACAATATTCGTGCTTACAAAATTAATTAACGGTTCATGATAAGGGGCATATTGGAAAACATGGTTTAACGAGTACTTAGGTCAGTCCGTAAACGAGTAAATGTACTTGTGTTCAAACGTAAAAATAAGCAATGTATTATCACCTCAAAGTGAGTCAAAACAAGTATAAATGTGGGGCTATGAGACTCACCTCAAGCAAATGAAAATATCGGTAATAAAATGATAGCACGCAAAACGAGGTGCGAAAATACAAACCCCAACCTAATTGAATAATAAGGTGCCTTAGGTGTAATTCATGTTAGGTATGATAAGCGCATGATTTTTATAAACTTTTATCACCCATACATGTTTGCGTTTAAGTTTTCTAAGAAAAAAAAGTTTTATGTCAAAGTTTAATATGTACTATTATTTTTCAACTTTCAAAATTGTGTTTTTGTCTATGTTTGACAGTCCATATCTCCTTTGTTTTTCAACCTTTTTAACTGATTCCAATTCGTGTGTATAGTGGCCTAAGAATACTACAAAAGTGTTTTGGTGACCCTTTGTCCAATTCGGACTCCAGAGCACCCGAACATGTTCTTAAAGTAGTGGGGTCAAGCTGTTTTCGATAGAAATGGTATGTTTTTAGTCAACTTTACAAGGCTATAAGTCATTCATTACTGCTCCGTTTGACTTAAATTTAGACTTTTTGAAAACTATGTCGTGATACTACAAACATTCATTGTGACAGTTTTTGTGATTCGGACTCTAGACCCTTTAAAAACAGCTCGAAACATGCTACCTCAGAAAAACAATTTCGACACTTGATGAAACAAAAAGTCATTTATCAAACTAGCCATTTGTTGTAAGTTTGTAATTTACCAAGCAAATACATAAATCATTATAAACCAAAAGGGAAAACCAAATGAAGCAAGTTAATTATCAAACTAGCCATTTGTCGTAAGTTTGTAACTTTACCAAGCAAGGCCAATAAAAGTATCAAACTAGCCATTTGTAACTTTACCACGCTAGGCCAATAAAAGTGTGTTTGTCTTTTAGAAAATGCAGGTGGTAGACATTAAACATAAGGGAGATGATACTTACACGAATTGTTTTGATAGTTACACGGATGATTAACGTTAAATGACTGAAACACCCCCAAGTGCTTTTACTAGTTTCTTTTTCCCTCTTCATTCCTCAAAAGTCAACGACTTTTACTTCTACTTCCACCGGTCAACTGAGATCGTGCCGCCGATTCAAAATAGATAATAAAATTACTAATATGATATAGCAAGTCTTATATGATCCGCTTCTAAAAATCGCAACTTAAAAATTGCAGTTTGCGTTTTGAGGGCTTAAATTATTCATACTTGATGCAGAGTATTAAACTTATATTTTACAGATTGGTAAATCTTCTTCTCAAGGACAGCTTGAAGGCATTGATCCCTTCGTCGGCATTATATTTAGGAACAAACTAAATTAGACAACTGAAAATTGCAAATCATGTTCCATTACCGTGAAATAATTTATTGCAGCTTTTGGTTGTAATCTTCGAAAGAAATGATAGATGTTACAACGTTTCCCACTCAAAAGTCATCACTGAAGCCCACTGATGAGTGTCTAAATACTCATCATTTTTGTACCATTTAAACTGCAAAAACATCTGAAAACACTCAGAAATGCATCAAAATGATAAAAATATCACAAATTAGTGTTTTATGTGTTTTAAATGCAAAAATATCAAAATCTGGTGAAAAACGTATAAAGTTTGCATAATTGGCAGTTTTAGTCCCCCAAGTTTCAAAAGTTGTCAAAAATAGTCCCTGGTAAATCCAAATAAAAAAATATATCATTTTGAGTCCCTAGGGATTCCTAAGTTGTCAGAATTGGTCCTTGAAACTTAAATTTACAAATTTACAATTTAGGTCCTTTAACTTTCAAAAATGACAACTTAGGTCCCTCAACTTTCAATAATGGCAAGATAGGTCCCTAAACTTTCAAAGCTTGTCAATTATGGTCCCTTGAAGCAAGTTTGGAAAATTATAGGTTTGGTCCTTGGTCTTTTCAGAAATTACAAGTTTAGTCCTTGTAATATAAAACTAACTATGACCCTTTACCCATTTGACCCTGACACTTAACCATTTTGGACCCCCTATCTTTACTGTTTTTGACCCCTTGGTCAACACCCAGTCAAACAACCAATACCTCTTTCCCTCCCAAGCAGGTTTCCTTCACCACTTGCTCTGCTAGCTCTGCAAATCTCACCCATCACCTCAAAACCTTACCCTTATCTCTTCCAAATCTCACACTCATCATACCTACACTCCACCCCCCCTAGTGCTAGTTTTCAGGCCTACAAGTCAAATCCCACTTTTCCCGCCAAAATGATAAAATGGCCAAAACTGCTCAAAACTCATTCATTGGCTCACAAGATAGGTGGGAAGTGATCAGAGACACGTGGCAAGACTACTTGAAGTATAAAAAAGGAAGAAGGAAGAAAAAACAGGAGTAGCTAGTTTTCATTTTTTCCTTTAATGTCGTTTTTTTTAAAATGTATTAGTTTTAATCAAATGTTGTAGTTTAAGCTTATTTGTATCCTATTCAAGTTAAAACAGCATTGTATTGTACTTTTGAGGATCAAATTCAAGGTTTAGTTAAAATTCTCATCATTGTGTTTACTGTTGGAATTTTCTAATTCATGGTACTATATTGAAGCTTCCAATAGCTTCTTGTCTCACTTAAACAAGTTCATTTAAGCCTGTTATAGTTTCTGATTAGCCTTGAAATCAGTTTCAATTAATTTGGCTTCATGGTCAACAAAAGTCAAAAAAATGGTCTAGAATGGAAATGGTGATGAAATTGGGTTGATGCAGTGTTGGATGGGTTAAAATAGATTAGTGGTATATTGATGTTGGGTTGGTTTTAATCTGCACACCAGTTGGGCTCATGTGAGTAAGTTCCAAGTTTTCAATTTTCAAGTCAATATTGCATTTCATGGTTGTCTGTTTAACTGTGGTCACAACTAGTGTAAATGTGTTTCTTTAGTTGCATTTAGGACAGTAAAACTCTTGTTGATCATTATTACCTGTTTGTTTATTAGTTTAAGTAGTTTTTATGGTCTATCAAGGTTTTAAAGGGTGTTTGGATGAACTGCTTAAACTAAGGTTTAGGATTGTTCAGTGTTAGGTTTCTGGTATTTCATGTTTGATTAGTCATATGAAACTCATTTGAGTCATTACTTTTGCCTGCTAGTCACCAATAGTCAAAATCCATCCAATTGATCCTCAACAGGTTCACTGTTGGAATTTGAGGATTGCAGATCATGGTTTTGTGTTTAGAAGTCTTAAACAAAGCTAGCATTAGTCTTATTTCATCATAATATTTCATTTCCAGTCTTCAAATCATGATCAAAATCCAATATAGTCAACTTTCCAAGTTTTGCCTTAAAAGTCAAAATGTGAAACCTGTTTTGGGGTCAGATAGGTAGATTTTTCATGGATTCATGACTGAGTCAAATTCAGTGATTCTTGTTGTTTTTAAAACCTCTCCTGGTCTAATTTCTTATAGCCATTTTATCAGATTTTTACAATTTTTTCTATAAGCTCAAAAGAGCTTGTCAAGGAGAGCTTAAGTGCCCTGTGCAGGGCACTGTTGCCTGCACAGGGCTTGTTCAGATTTTGTAGCTTCTGTAAAGAGCTTATCATAGCTCCACTAGGTCTGATAATTGGTTTGCATGCTCTCACCTAGGTCTTCTCCAAGTTCCAATTCCTGTTTTCATGTTTCTAGCTTATTTAGGTGCTTATATTCTAGCTTAAAGTTGCCCCCCAGTCACTGTTTTTGGCTTGAATCTCAAAACATCAAATCTGTTGTATATAGCTTATCAGTGGTTAGGGCTTGTTGAAACTTGTTCCATTTCTGTTACTTTAGCTTATTAGAGCTTCTCTTTTGGTTTGGTAGCCTTTGGATCCCATTTGCTTATTCAAGTGCTTATTCCATTAAGCACTTCCACATCAGCTTCAAATTCATCCACATAAGCTCTTGTTTTTCCATTTTTCCTAGCTTCCTAATAATGTTTTAGAACTTTTCCTGAAATTTTCAGATTTTTCTAAGGTGTTTTACTATTTTTCTTAATTTAAACTAGTTTTTAAGTACTTTTAAATAGCTTTTAATACAAAAAATTAAGAAAAGGTTCAAAAAAATAATTTTTCATTTTTACTAAGTTTAGATAAATATAAAAAGTCAAAAAAGTATTTTTCCATATTTTTCTTAGTTAAATTTGTATTTTTAAATAATTTAATTAGTTTTAAATAGTTTAAAATTCCTAGAAAATAGAAAAATAATCATAAAAATACAAATATAGTTTTGAAAAGTCTATTTTGATATTTTAGACTTTTCTAAGTCTTAATTTTATTTTTCTAGCTTTATTTCCTAATTTCTTGTATTTTAGGTAATTATTAAATAGTTAAAAATAGTTTTTAATTAATAATAATTAATTAAATAGTTATAAAAATAATTTTCTTTTTCTATAAATTTTCTTTTATCATTAGGATTGTAAAAATGTATTTTTCATATTTTTAGGCTTAATATTGTGTAAGTTTCATTTTTTATTTTGCACGTTTACGTAATTTTAATTTAAACGTAAGTTTTTTTTTAAGTTTTAAACGTTCATCATTTTGAATATAGTGATAGCGTTTATTTAATATTTTTAATCTTTTTAACTTTCTTTAATTTGCATTTAAGCCCCTGTAGTTTATGGGCTTTCTCTTTAGGTATAGATCAACCACAATCTCCTTTTCCGTTCAAATCTCTCGATCACTACACGTTTGACTATTCTCGCACAGCTCGTTGGGACTTAACGACCTGGGGAAACACTATACTCTCCTGATCTTCATTGCATTCGTGTTTGAGCAGTTTTAAGCTGATTACGGTCTGCCATTCACAAGTGGCAGGCTTGAGTAATTTAGCTTGACTGTTTTGCGCGGATCAAATTTTGGCGCCGCTGCCGGGGAGCAGTGCTAATAGTCTTACGTATAGCAGATTAGTGATTTGACATCACTCCTTGTTTATACCATCTTTTAAAAATCAAAAACCCAAAAAGATTTTCATTCTTTGTTTTTACATCATGTTTTTCAAAAATACCAAAAATATTCCTCTTTACCCTCCTACCTGTTTTGATTCTTTATCCCTTTACCCTCTATACATTTGATTCTAAACTTCTATTCTCATGGAATCTCTCGACTACAACGAATTCTGGGACGAAGCTGAAAAGCTTCAGACTTTATCACAAATGTCTAGAATTCGTGTTGTTCGTGAAGATCCATTAATTCTGCTCAGGGAAATGGAAAGAAAAACCGGGGTGACAAAGGACCAAGTACTTCCCTCTGATAATGGAGGTACTAAATACATCCAACCCACGGTTATCCAAAGATCTAATCCCTCAATTGCTCCTAAGCCGTCTAGAATTGATTCTAAACTTTCACGGTTTACGGTTAAAAGCAAACATGCAGAATTCAGACTGGTGACTAGCAAGAATGACTTGCCTAATCTTCACGTTTCTCAAGAACCAGAACCGGAGACCATAACGGAAATGGTGGAAATTGCTAGCTCTCAGAGCACACCACTTGTCCCACCTCCGGATTTTTCAAAATGTTCTTCGAGACTTGATAGTCATTCTGATCACCATGTTGGTTTTGTTGATCCTTTGAATAAACAGATTCCTTCTCATAACTCTCAAATAGAATCGTTTATTCCTTGTGTCGGTTGTGGTGAGCCTCTTTATGGTTCACCCTGTCGTTGGTGTACGTGTGTACAATGTGGTAATGATATCCGTAACGGGAGTTGTTTGTTTTGTGGTTCGAAGAATTCATTTGATTATGATCCTAATCAGAACTCATTTAACAACCCCTCAAAATTTTCCAATTACCCACCACAGCCCGACTCATCTTCATATAACCAACATTACTGCTGTGAATATTATGGAGGTCCTCACCAAGGATTTGAGTGTCAATCCGGAAACGCGTTTGTCTATGAACAGTTTTCTGGTGATGCTCAGAACTTTGATTATGACCAATATCCATATGATTCACCAAACCACCCACAACAATCATTTTGTTGTGAGAACTGTGGAGGTCCCCATTTCAGCTCTGATTGTCAAACAGGGAATTCATATCCTTGTAACAATTACGACTATCCATATCACGACCAACCTCCACAATGCCAAATAACTCAAACTCCTCAACAAACCCAACAAGACACTTATCTAGAGCTTCTGGAGTTAGTGAAAAGAGGTGAGGAGTTCAATAAAACTATACTTCATAATATTCCCAGTATTTCTTGTGTACATTGTGGGGGTCCTCATGATGATTATCAATGTCAACCTTCCGGTTTTGACAAATCTCCACTCCCACAATGTCCCGTCATTCCAAATTCACATGAGAAATCCATGGAAGAATTGCTAGCTGAAGAGCAGGCTGCTAAAATAAAATCCCAAATTGCCTTTGAGAAATCTGTTAGGGAATCAATTGCAAAAGAAAAAGCAGCCAGATCTAGCTCTCAATTTCGTTTTATTCCTGATGACAGTGATGATGATGATACACTTGATTCATCAAGTTCATCAGATGATATCCCAGCAGTTGAGATTCCATCTCAAACAACTGCTATCACACCCAAAGCTCCCACTCACTCTCTGACTATGGGGGACGAGCATCTTGACACTGTTCCTGAAAAGGAATCGAACGAATTCATAAAGTCTAGTGTTGAGAACCTTGTCCCAATCCCAAGAGAGTCACAGGGAATTCTTGATCATGTGTGTGATGTCCCTCCTCCTCTTGTCTTCCAAAGTGATCATATTGAGATGTTCTCCGATTCTAATGATAATGATTCGTTATCTTGTGGAGACATCATTTATATGGAAGATTCACCTTCTGAGCTTGTTAGCTTAGAAGAAGAGAATGATGAAGTTACTGACACTGAAATCAAAAATGAAGCACTTCGTGCAACATTACTGAATGTCAGTCTTCTCATTTCTAAAATCGAGGCTTTCAGTAAAAAACCTATTTCATCTCCTATCCCCATTAAGGATAGTGACATTCTTTCCGATGATTCTATTCCGGAAATGAAAGCCTTCTGTTTTGATAATATGGGAGAGAAGATTAGTGGCAGTACCACTTTTCATTCTCATAATTCTCTCCCCGATTATGAATCATTTACATTGGATGAGTTCACCAGTGAACCCACTGATACCAATTCTGAATATGATTCATTTACCTTCGAGGAGTTCTCCTGTGAACTCACTCATATCATATCTCCGCCGGAGTATGATAATTTCTACTTTGATCTAGACACACCCATAATATGTCTTGATCAAGTGAGCTTAACTGAGGAGATTCATGAAACTATGAATTCTCCTATTGAGGATGAAGAGTTAGTCATGATTTGTATCATGATTTTCTTTCTTTTTTTCATATATCCCGTGGCTTCTCCTGTTCTTCACTCCTTCGGGAATGAAGACATTATCTTTGACCCCGGCATTTCCATGTACCATTTGTGAGCCGGGTCTGTCTGTCTGTATCTCATCGGTGTGGAACTTTCACGTACTTCAATGTTTATCCAAACATCTTGAATGAAAGTCCGATGGAGATTGTTTCTTCCACTTACTTCCCCATGAACCAATTAATTCGGGGTCGAGTCAAGCTAGCGACTCGGTAATCAAAAACAGTAGCTTAACATGGGTTTTCACCCGTGTGTACCACCCTAGTGTGGGGGAGATGCCCCACATGTTGTATATAGATCTAAAAAATGAATGAAAATTGTAAATATTAAAAAAGAGAATAATTGTTGTGTTTCCACACTTAGCTAGTAATGTTATCTTTTTACGTTCTAAGTTTCGGCATTACAGCCGATACTTTGAATATTGAGGACAATATTCATTTCTAAGTGTGGGGGGGAAATTCTGGCGAATTTTGATCATAAATGTACCCTTTTAGTCCCTTTTTCCCCCAAAATGGCCAAAATTTAAAATTTTTTTTATAGTGGAAGTACTATGTACTAAACACAACAAATGGTAATCAGTCCACCATGTCTAACCCACATAAGGATTGGCTAATCCAGGAGCAAACGGCTCTTGGTAAAGATATCTCAAAACCGTTGACGGCTTACAATTTGCCCAAAATTGTATGGTATTCAGCTCACCATATCCTTAAAAGTGAAGAGTTGGCTAGCCCGCAAGTTTATGGCTTGTGGTAAAGGCAGTGGAAAAACCATAATTGGTAATCAGCTCACCAAAGATAATATTGATAATTTATCTAAGAGTTGGCTAGTCCAGAAGCAAACGGCTTCTGGTAAAGACAAATCAAATCCGTTGAAAGCTGATGATTTGCTCAAAATCATTTGGTTATCGGTGTACCAAGGTTCTTACTTGAACTGAAACATTTGGCTACTCCAGAAGTAATGGCTTTTGTTAAAGAGATGAAATCCATTAGTTTTTCTCAAAACATTGCTAGGGACTAGCAATATCTTAGTGTGGGGGATTGATGAGTGTCTAAATACTCATCATTTTTGTACCATTTAAACTGCAAAAACATCTGAAAACACTCAGAAATGCATCAAAATGATAAAAATATCACAAATTAGTGTTTTATGTGTTTTAAATGCAAAAATATCAAAATCTGGTGAAAAACGTATAAAGTTTGCATAATTGGCAGTTTTAGTCCCCCAAGTTTCAAAAGTTGTCAAAAATAGTCCCTGGTAAATCCAAATAAAGAAAAATATCATTTTGAGTCCCTAGGGATTCCTAAGTTGTCAGAATTGGTCCTTGAAACTTAAATTTACAAATTTACAATTTAGGTCCTTTAACTATCAAAAATGACAACTTAGGTCCCTCAACTTTCAATAATGGCAAGATAGGTCCCTAAACTTTCAAAGCTTGTCAATTATGGTCCCTTGAAGCAAGTTTGGAAAATTACAGGTTTGGTCCTTGGTCTTTTCAGAAATTACAAGTTTAGTCCTTGTAATATAAAACTAACTATGACCCTTTACCCATTTGACCCTGCCACTTAACCATTTTGGACCCCCTATCTTTACTGTTTTTGACCCCTTGGTCAACACCCAGTCAAACAACCAATACCTCTTTCCCTCCCAAGCAGGTTTCCTTCACCACTTGCTCTGCTAGCTCTGCAAATCTCACCCATCACCTCAAAACCTTACCCTTATCTCTTCCAAATCTCACACTCATCATACCTACACTCCACCCCCCCTAGTGCTAGTTTTCAGGCCTACAAGTCAAATCCCACTTTTCCCGCCAAAATGATAAAATGGCCAAAACTGCTCAAAACTCATTCATTGGCTCACAAGATAGGTGGGAAGTGATCAGAGACACGTGGCAAGACTACTTGAAGTATAAAAAAGGAAGAAGGAAGAAAAAACAGGAGTAGCTAGTTTTCATTTTTTCCTTTAATGTCGTTTTTTTTTAAAATGTATTAGTTTTAATCAAATGTTGTAGTTTAAGCTTATTTGTATCCTATTCAAGTTAAAACAGCATTGTATTGTACTTTTGAGGATCAAATTCAAGGTTTAGTTAAAATTCTCATCATTGTGTTTACTGTTGGAATTTTCTAATTCATGGTACTATATTGAAGCTTCCAATAGCTTCTTGTCTCACTTAAACAAGTTCATTTAAGCCTGTTATAGTTTCTGATTAGCCTTGAAATCAGTTTCAATTAATTTGGCTTCATGGTCAACAAAAGTCAAAAAAATGGTCTAGAATGGAAATGGTGATGAAATTGGGTTGATGCAGTGTTGGATGGGTTAAAATAGATTAGTGGTATATTGATGTTGGGTTGGTTTTAATCTGCACACCAGTTGGGCTCATGTGAGTAAGTTCCAAGTTTTCAATTTTCAAGTCAATATTGCATTTCATGGTTGTCTGTTTAACTGTGGTCACAACTAGTGTAAATGTGTTTCTTTAGTTGCATTTAGGACAGTAAAACTCTTGTTGATCATTATTACCTGTTTGTTTATTAGTTTAAGTAGTTTTTATGGTCTATCAAGGTTTTAAAGGGTGTTTGGATGAACTGCTTAAACTAAGGTTTAGGATTGTTTAGTGTTAGGTTTCTGGTATTTCATGTTTGATTAGTCATATGAAACTCATTTGAGTCATTACTTTTGCCTGCTAGTCACCAATAGTCAAAATCCATCCAATTGATCCTCAATAGGTTCACTGTTGGAATTTGAGGATTGCAGATCATGGTTTTGTGTTTAGAAGTCTTAAACAAAGCTAGCATTAGTCTTATTTCATCATAATATTTCATTTCCAGTCTTCAAATCATGATCAAAATCCAATATAGTCAACTTTCCAAGTTTTGCCTTAAAAGTCAAAATGTGAAACCTGTTTTGGGGTCAGATAGGTAGATTTTTCATGGATTCATGACTGAGTCAAATTCAGTGATTCTTGTTGTTTTTAAAACCTCTCCTGGTCTAATTTCTTATAGCCATTTTATCAGATTTTTACAATTTTTTCTATAAGCTCAAAAGAGCTTGTCAAGGAGAGCTTAAGTGCCCTGTGCAGGGCACTGTTGCCTGCACAGGGCTTGTTCAGATTTTGTAGCTTCTGTAAAGAGCTTATCATAGCTCCACTAGGTCTGATAATTGGTTTGCATGCTCTCACCTAGGTCTTCTCCAAGTTCCAATTCCTGTTTTCATGTTTCTAGCTTATTTAGGTGCTTATATTCTAGCTTAAAGTTGCCCCCCAGTCACTGTTTTTGGCTTGAATCTCAAAACATCAAATCTGTTGTATATAGCTTATCAGTGGTTAGGGCTTGTTGAAACTTGTTCCATTTCTGTTACTTTAGCTTATTAGAGCTTCTCTTTTGGTTTGGTAGCCTTTGGATCCCATTTGCTTATTCAAGTGCTTATTCCATTAAGCACTTCCACATCAGCTTCAAATTCATCCACATAAGCTCTTGTTTTTTCCATTTTTCCTAGCTTCCTAATAATGTTTTAGAACTTTTCCTGAAATTTTCAGATTTTTCTAAGGTGTTTTACTATTTTTCTTAATTTAAACTAGTTTTTAAGTACTTTTAAATAGCTTTTAATACAAAAAATTAAGAAAAGGTTCAAAAAAATAATTTTTCATTTTTACTAAGTTTAGATAAATATAAAAAGTCAAAAAAGTATTTTTCCATATTTTTCTTAGTTAAATTTGTATTTTTAAATAATTTAATTAGTTTTAAATAGTTTAAAATTCCTAGAAAATAGAAAAATAATCATAAAAATACAAATATAGTTTTGAAAAGTCTATTTTGATATTTTAGACTTTTCTAAGTCTTAATTTTATTTTTCTAGCTTTATTTCCTAATTTCTTGTATTTTAGGTAATTATTAAATAGTTAAAAATAGTTTTTAATTAATAATAATTAATTAAATAGTTATAAAAATAATTTTCTTTTTCTATAAATTTTCTTTTATCATTAGGATTGTAAAAATGTATTTTTCATATTTTTAGGCTTAATATTGTGTAAGTTTCATTTTTTATTTTGCACGTTTACGTAATTTTAATTTAAACGTAAGTTTTTTTTTAAGTTTTAAACGTTCATCATTTTGAATATAGTGATAGCGTTTATTTAATATTTTTAATCTTTTTAACTTTCTTTAATTTGCATTTAAGCCCCTGTAGTTTATGGGCTTTCTCTTTAGGTATAGATCAACCACAATCTCCTTTTCCGTTCAAATCTCTCGATCACTACACGTTTGACTATTCTCGCACAGCTCGTTGGGACTTAACGACCTGGGGAAACACTATACTCTCCTGATCTTCATTGCATTCGTGTTTGAGCAGTTTTAAGCTGATTACGGTCTGCCATTCACAAGTGGCAGGCTTGAGTAATTTAGCTTGACTGTTTTGCGCGGATCACCCACAACAATTTAATTAAATAAAAATGAATCCAGATAACACAATTTGCTATGTCACAGATTACGATGATGATTATGACATGTAACTTAATCGACTATGTTGCGCCTAATATTGCACTGGCGTGTAAGTTACTGACATAAATCGAGGCCAGAAGTGGAAGCGAGATATCAGGGCAGAAGAGGGCATCACGGATTGGGTAATAGTGGAGAAGAAAGGGGGTAAAGGTATTTGGGGTATTTCAATCATTTAACACTAAATTTCTGTGTGCTAATCAAAAGAGTCCGTGTAAATATCATCTACCTAAACATAAATATGAAGGTCAATGAGACTGAAGAAAGATAATATTCACTAAACTACTTAGATTTGTCTCAAAGATATGTTTATTTCTTTTTTTAAAATAGTAATTATGACTGTTTTATTTTATTTTGCTCTTATAATCAAAACATGCATTACTTATTCAATTCTAATTTTTATGTTAATTATGAGTGTAAAATTAATTTTTTATCAATCAAAATTAACATTACTTACATATATCATAGGGCAAATCGCACAAAAATGTACTCAACTTATACCCAATTTCAATCAAAGATACTCAACTTTTTTTTTTTCTCAATTTAGTGTACCCAACTTTGTTTTAATTGCAACTTTTTTTCTCAATTTAGTGTACCCAATTTAGTGTACCCAACTTAGTGTACCCAACTTTTTTTCTCAATTTAGTGTACCCAATTTTTTTTTTTTTTTTTTTTTTCTCAATTTAGTGTACCCAACTTTTTTTTTTCTCAATTTCAATCAAAGATACCCATCGGGGTCGTGCCATCGCTGATGGCTTAAGCCACCAGCTACTGTACCCGGACCTCTAAGAGCGCTAGGTACAGTTGGTGCCATGGGTGGTATCGTTGGTGGTGCCGTGGAAAAAGTGATGCCACTTCAGCACCTTTTTTCCATGGCACCGGTTTTCTCTTTGGCACCAAAACACCCCTCCCTAGCTATGGCACCACTTTTTGGTGCCGTTGGATTTTTTTTTTCTTTTTTTTTTTCATTTTTAAATATAAACAATATATAACTAAAAAAAATACATCAAATAAAAAAAGACATTATATAAATAAGGACTAACAATGTAAACAAAATAGGGACTAACGATGCAAGAAAAACACTAACAAAAGCAAATAATGTAAACTTATATTACAATAGGGGTTTAAAGTGAAAAAAACAAAAAAGAAAAAAAAAATAAAAAATAAAAAAAAAAAAAAAAAAAAAGAGAGAGAAAAAAGGAGGAAAAGTCAATAGCAGCATCTTCCTTAATTTGTTCCTTCTTCCCCATCCAAAAGACATGCAACTTTTTTTAAAAAAAACAAAAACAAACAAAAACAAAAATTGAAACACAAACACAATAAACATTTTAAAAGCTCAAAACCTCACTCACATTACCCACTTAAAAATCAAAAAAAGAAAAAAAAAAAACAAAAAAAAACCCGACCGCGTGGGCTGGTGGCCACGGCGCTAGCCGCTACCAGCCAGCCACCGGTGTGGTCCTCGCGCCATCGGGGTCGTGCCATCGCTGATGGCTTGAGCCACCAGCTACTGTACCCGGACCTCTAAAGAATTATGCGTAAATACTATTAAACCACTTTTTTCATCTGAAATAAAAATTTCACTCCAAAATATAACTGATCTATATTTTGCTTTTCAATTCCAGCTTCCAGAATCTGTTTGCATTTTCTAAGATAATAAAGAAGAAAGATAAAGTTAGCAATTCGTCTTTTATTTCCTCATATGCATCAGATGCGCAATTACAAATGATTAAAAAATCTTATTTGATCCCATCTGATGAGGTATATTATAAGTAATTGTGTCTGATATATATAAATAGATAATGATGGGTTCAATATTTAATCAAGAACTGCTACAGGTTGATAAGCTCATAGATAGGAGAAGTATTTTAGCCGAAAGTTGGTCGGAATTTGCTCGGTGAAGATGAAGTATGGTGGTGGTAACCTGGTAACCCATAAATCATCTAACATTGCAACTCAAAAAAAGTTGGGTACACTAAATTGGGGAAAAAAAAATGAAGTACCTTTAATTGAAATTGAGTATAATTTGAATACATTTTTGTGCGATTTGCCCTATATCATAATTTGTCTATTTTTTGTTTATTGGCATTATTTTTTAAGACGGAAGAAGTAGTAAGCTTTTTACATTGCATGTGTGACAAACTCTACGTTGTCATATGCTATATTTAAGCAAACGCTAAGAATGAAATTGGTATATATATATATATATTTTTTTTTCTTTTTTTTTAGGAAAATGGTATGTCTAAAAGTTATATGGTATAATTGTTAACACATAAAAATTTATAGTACTTTTGGTATACCGGAATTGAAATCAAATAATGATTTCATGAGGTGTTTGTTAAAAAAAATTAATTTGAGAAATGAAAATCATATCTAGATATTGGTCATATATTAAAATAACCAAAAGGGTAAGAAATGATAGTTGATTCCCAAGCTAAAGTTTTTTCTCTACCTTTTTATCATATAAAAAAAATCCGCTTATAGTTTTCGTATATTTATTCATGTCGTCTTTTGTTATATTTTTGTTTTTTATTGTGTTTATATTACTACCATAATTTGATGAAAATGGTAAAAGCCATATCGTGTTTGAAAATATATCACCTACTTTACAAACCAAATAATAATATTAGAATGATACGGAGTACAATTTAGTCATATTTATTGTCATTTCACTTCATTCTACCAAACGTCTTTTTAGTGTATGTCAATTCCAATTTTGTCACTTTTTTGGCATTTTCTAAAGGAGAATTTCATATAATTTCTTCTAAAAGAAATTTTGTATTTACTTAACAAATACGAGTATTTTTTATAAAGAAATGATAGAGGGATCTAAACGTAAACCTAAAACCAAGTGTCATCATCTTGATGGCTACAGACAGGGACTCACTTATGTTACAACCCATCAGAAGATGCCACTTATTTTAGGTCTAAGTTTAGGCCTAACTTTAGGTCCCTTTATCATTTCTCTTTTTTATACTACAAGCATTGTATATACATTCACTTATTGTAAATTGAGTTAATATGTATTTTCTTGTTTTCTGTCAACAATATGAAATTCTTATATCATACACGTTGTGGATTTGAAAACAGAAAAAGTAGCAAAAGAGAAAAAATAATTGGGGACACGTGTATGGAATAACAACAATAATGAAGTGTTGTTTTCAAAGTGTACAGTACCTCGTAGGTTTTAATAGTGGAATAAGACAAGTCGGCGGCGCCGGCGGGTCTTTTCATTACTTTCGTGTCCCATTGTCTCCTAGCCGCCGGCAGACCAATGTTTCAAATCACCCCTTTTATTTTCACCCAATGGTCATTTATTGTTGGAGGATTTATCTTCTTCATAAGGGGGGAGGTAGTGGTACCCTAGTACCCGAATTGCCACATCACCTCTATCCAATAAAAACACTCAAACTCAAAACTACCCAATTATATCCTAACACTACCTTAAGTGGATGGAGTGGTACCCTAGTACCCGATTTTTTTTTTATTTTTTTTTTCATATATTTTTAATACATATGAAAAAATCTCAAAATCATCATCAAATACACACAAATCCAACTTAATCAATACAAAAAAATCTCAAAATGAAAATTTTCAAGATTTATAAAAAACTTACTCTTCCAACCTCATCAGCATTGATAAGAACAAATTCATTCCTATTATGTGAACCAACAATAAGTCTACCTTTAGTATTATTATCCATACCACTAAACCTTGAATATATTTCACACACACTAAAAACACCTCAAGAAAACATACACCCACTTCAAATCATCAAAAAGCAATTCAGAAAATATAATTTTTTTTCCCTAACTTTCAAAAAAAAAAATTCACACACTAGTGTGTGTTCTTATATCAAATGACAACATATTCTTTTCTTCCCCCAACGTTCGAAATATTCAAACAAAAGCACCCAACACCGATCGGGCTTGGAACCCGATTTACTACCCGAGATTCACTACCCGAGTAACACGGGGTGGTGTTACCGATCGGATTGAGGTACTCGATCCCCTACCCGAGCACCACTCCCTTCCCTTTAATGACATATTTTGTCATTGCAATCTATTGATAGTCTCATAGATGCAAACGATAAATTTATGACTCAGAGTGCATGGTGTAGATACCCAATGACATGTCATTTAGATTTTTGTCACCCAACACACGTCATACTTTTATTGGTTACGGAGGTTCACTTGCGCCGATTTCGAGCTATTTAAAAAAATAGCCGCATTAAGATTAGTCGGCTCGCAATGTCGAGTCGAAAACCCAAGTATACTTAAAAAAATAACACGTCATACTACACCATGGTTGGTGCTATTGATGTGCCATTCGTCCCATCGCCAGCCCATTAATGGGCGTGATTGGTATTTTTTTATTTTTTTCATTTTATATGAGTAAGTGGGTATTTTGTGTGGTGTGTTATGGGACATACATTGCACCAATAATAATTATAGCTGAGGAGAGTAACAGCCCCCCGTGTTATGGGACATACATTTCCAATGCTTTTGATTTTTTTGAATATTTCGAACGTTATGGGACATACATTTCCATTGCACCGATCGGTAACACCACCCCGAGATTCACTACCCGAGTAACACGGGGTGGTGTGTTATGGGACATACATTGCACCAATAAAAATTAAGTGGTTTAATGTGTCACACTTATAACGGTTTTGGGTGACCATTGATGCAATTTACGTGTTTAATATATAGTCATTATGAGAACATAAATGATAGGTTATAAACAAAAATGTTAAAAGTTTGAAGATTAAAGTATTAAACAATATTTAAATTAACCAACTCACTTAGGGGAGTTGGCCACCTTGGAGTCTTTAGGGGCTCTTGGGGGGAGGGAGGTCTTGAGTTCAAATCCTGCAAGGGGTTTGAATGAGGGATTTTCCTTCAAGGTAGTCATTTAATGAAGGGGTTTGGGTCTAGTAACCCCAGGCTCGAATCTTGGAAAAGGCAAGGGTTTACCCTTATTAATTGTCGTGCCTCCGGGCGGATTAGTAGGGGGTTTTCCCCCCATCCGGTATTTGAAATAGGCATTTCCGCTTCGAGAGAGCTCTCTAACGCGGACCCGGTTTAGACAACGTAGTCTAGACCTCCCGCTGTCGAATCGCGACACGAAGCACTTAAAAAGAAATTCACCTTTAAAAAAAAATAAAAAATTAAATTATTAATTTAGTAGTACATGTTGTTACTATTTTTAATTAACAATATTTTATTAATTGAACTTTACTCATTTTTTAAAGTTTTCAAGTTTAAAGAGTAAAGATTATGGAAAATTATGTAAATACTCTATAAATAGTATAGATTTATTAATAACATGAAAATTAAGTTATAACTTTATGTAAATTAAATTAAAATTTTATTTTTTTATAAATTTAATTGTTAAAAGTATTATCAAAATGCGATTACAATATACCAAATATTCCAATGCTTTTGATTTTTTTCCTTTCTTTTATAAACCACTTAATTTTTCATACCAACAGTTACGTACATAGCTCGATAAAGTTCGATAAATAAATACAAGTACGTAGTTTAAAAATATCGAAACACCTAAGTTAAATGAAAGCCTGAATTCAATACGAAAGTAGGCTTGTCAATAGCTATATAATTGAGTAACATATACCGTGCAATATTTCAGTTTTCACTTGCAACCAAATGAACGAAACAAAGGCAACGCACGAGCTTTCACTAAACTCGAACAAAAGAACACAATGTATTCGAATCACATATATAGCATTATTGTTATAATAAACTAATCATAATTTCAAAACTCATATTCATCTTAATCCCAAAATATTAAATCCACAAACGAAGATTATAAAAACACAAAAACTCTAAAATGATGAACTTAGGATTTTGTTTTCTCCATGCTCCCTTCGCAAAACCTTTCATTCAACTCCTGGATCTTCTCTAGGAATTCTATACATTCTTCAAACTCTTGGATTTCCTTGTCTAAGCGTTGTAATTCTTTACGAGCTATGATCAATAATTCAGCTTTATGAAGACCAAACTAACGAGCAGCTACATTTGTTCCCTTCGACCTGACAGTTTTGAGAATTTTCGACTCCCTACTAGAAGCCGTTATCGAGCTTGAATTTAACAGAACAAAAGTAAAATATAAATCGGAAACAAATAGTAATAAAGAAAGCGAGGGATAGTTTAGTTTATATAGACGGGCTAGATTGCATAAAAGGAAATTTACATTACACGGTTTGAATAAAAGTTATATTTTGTGATTCTAATAAAGGAAACAAAATTTAGGTAAATACTTTCCAATTTTATTATTTTGAGCGAGAATGAGAGAAGAAAGAAAACAAAATAAATAGGAAACAAATTAATTTATGGATGTAATGAAGGAAAACCTTATCACTAAACAAAATAAATACTCCGTAACCATGTTTTATATGTGCCAATAATCTTTTCAAATATAGTGGCATAAGTTTTGAAGCATTAAACGTATTAATAATATCAAATTTAAATGTTATTTGATGTTAATCCTTTTCTAAATTTGTGATATTTATCAAGTTTATCATTGTATGTATTACATAAAAATAATGTTGTTTAAAGAAATAAATGTGTTCATTTAGTGCTTCTAAACTTGTGTCACCATGACACAAGTTAGAAAAACCTTTTATTTTTATACTCGTTTGGTATACTAGATGTATATTCGCGCAAAGTGACGATATATAGTGACAAATAATTATACTTGCGAAATTGTGATTCTGATTTGACCCTTGATGCAAAGCGTGTGTTTTAAAGAAATAAAACATGTTTACGATTTAGGGGTTTCTAAAAGTATACACGGGAGTAGCATCTTTGATAACGAGAGTAGATGCAATATGCAAGAAATATGAAAAGTATGATATCGACAAATTAAAGGATGCAAACAATAATATCAACGTTTGATATATAAAATAATATTGCATACATAATAGACCAAAAGTCTTTTCTTATGTTTGTTTGAATTTCATCTAGTGTTTGTTTGAATTTCGTGGGATATATGATATTTCTATATACTACGTATAAGTTTCATTAAGTTTTAAGTTTTCAAGAATATAAGAAAGGGTATGCACCCTTTTTAAGTAGTAAAGACGTTCAATATATAGATTAATGGAATAAATGATGTAACGTAGTGATTCATCACCCTTATTAATCATGTTTGGTAATGAAATCGATAAAAAAGACCAAAATACCCCATTTGATGATAGAAAGTCTATTTGACGTGGTTAGTTAATATAGACTTTTATTTAATTTTGATTCCATTATAAGATGGATTGAAATAAAAGTACCCATAAAGAATAAAATGGTAGTTTTATGTAACGGGTTGTTCATTGTAATGAATCATTATATTCTATATTTCTAAACAAACAAGATTTTTCATTCCGTAATAATGATCATTTCCATTCACACTCGTATTACAATATACCAAACGCTACGTATGGCTTGTGTTCTAAAAGCATCAACACTAAATTTAACACAATTAATTTTCTAATAAATTTTATCTTTCAACAAGTCATTTTCACAAACCTTCTCCAATGCACAAAAGCTTTCCAAAAGCTTTACAAACCTTTCTCAACTAGTCCTTTTATTAGTAAGAATGAGTAATGTAATTTGTTATCAAATGTTTTACATGTATCAAGCTATTCTACTAAAAGTCATTAGATTTTTTTTTTGTTACAATAAGTCAAATTATTTAAATGACTTTTTTAATATTAAAAAGTATTTTGTAAATCTTGCTTTGCGATTTCGGTTTCTCTAACCCGTTTATTATAGTGATGAGTTATTAAGCAACGTTTTAAGTTTAGAGAATTTTATAAATATTTTCTTAATAAGTGGGATTAGCACTTTTTTCTTTTTTCTCTTTTGAATATAAATGTTTTTTATTTTTTGATCATTTCATATGAGAATAGGCAAGCTAAAGGGGTCGAATTGTATCAACCAGCATGTTTAAAGCCGTTTGTCGTTGTAGCAAGAATAACTAGGGTCGGATAATAGGGGGTTGTGGGGTCGTCATCAATCCTTGCCGTGGAAGTTGTCCATACTACCCTTGCTTGTCAAAAAAGACAGGGCTATTTCAGTCATTTCAAAAAGATATCACTGTTATACATACAGAGTAAAGATCTCTGCCACAACTGTTGTACGGGGATCTTCTTACCATTATTTTAACTAAAAGACAAAGATACCCTCTACGAATAAATAGTTGGGACTTGGGACCATACATGGCTACTTAAGTATTTTTCAAGTTATTAGACATTTTTATATAGTCCAGATAATTGGAGTTGTAATCATTAAATATTTTTACAAGTTTAGCAAAAATAGAATACAGTAAGTTGTTTACAAGGTGCATGATTTGTACATGATAACATTTGCATGTTTAACAATAATAGAACAAGTCAATTTGTCTCGATCATTTCAAACAAAACTTTATCGCTCAAAAATGCTCCCACGTGAAATAAAAGATCGTTTAGGTACAAGAATAAACCCGTACAACAACGCAAGAATATAAAAGAAATCGACATTCTCATTTAATCATGTTCCCCGATAGTGTAACTACCTTATTGTTCATAAAAAAGACAAGTTAGACTACTATACCTTCAACAATATCAAGATTGTATTGTTACATCAAAAATCTTTTTCTTCATGTAATCATTTCATTATGTACAAAGTTATTATCATAGATGTACAAAACACCTTTTTTATTTGGGTTTTTCTATTTTGTGATGTAAGAGCACATGATAAGAAGGCAAAAAGAACTTACAAAAAATGACTCAAAGACCCATACAAAATATATTTTTTGTGAGTTATTAAGTCTTTTTTTATGTCTTTTTACCTTGTTATCATGTACCGCACAACCTTTTTAACCAAGGTTTTCAAAATCGGGAATCTACTCAGAATCGTTTTCGTTATTGCAAAATCGAAATCGTAAGATCAGATCGGGATCCTAAGATGCTACTATAATGTCTAATACTATTTGTAATATCATTCAAATCTACAAATTATTATACATTATTAACATAAAATTATATATATGTTTAATGAAAATGTTGTTTTAAATTATGAATATAAAATGTTAAAGAAGATTAACATCTTGTTTTTTAAATTATATAAAACATGATCCATAACTTTTTAGTTTTTTAGTTTGCGATTCGAAAAAAGTAAGATCATGTCGGATTAGATTTTAAGATCCTATGGTTAAAATCGGAATCTCATAAGATCTTAAGTGTGCTAAGATCCTACATAAAATCTGAATCATTTTTGCTTTGAAATATCGTAAATTCGTAAGATACTAATATCATATATCCCAACTAGGGGTGTTATTCGGGTTGACCCGGTCGGGTTCGGGTCAACTCGGGGTCAAGCCTTAAAAAAACATACCCGAACCCGACCTTGTTTAGAACTCGGTTCAGGTCAATTCGGGTTCGGGCCAGTTCGGGTCGGGTCTATTGGGTCGGGTCAATTCGGGTTCGGGGTAAACCAGAGTATTTTACATTGTAAAAGTGTTATTGAGCCGGGTTAGTCGGGTTCGAGTCGGGTTAAGGCTAAAAAAAACATACCCAAACCCAACCTTGTTTAGAACTCTGGTCAATACGAGTTAACCCGATTGACCCGAATATATTTTTAAACCCGATTGACCTTCAGATCAGATCGGGTCAGCCCGAATGACACCCCTTATCCCAACTATGCTTTTAACCTCTAATCTCCCAACCATGCTTTTAACCTCTAATCTCTATACATACTCTCTCTCCTAGTCCTATATATATGAACCATAAATACCATTTCACTACTCTAAACACAACTCACATCTCCCAATGGCTTTTACACTTTTCGCTCTCCCTTTCATACTCACGTTACTCATCACCACAACCAACTCACAACCGAGTCTCAACTCAGTAGAACAAGAAGCAATCTACCGAGTTCTTGACTCACTCAACTCAAACATCCCATGGAGAACCCTCTTCCCAGATGACCTTTGCACCTCACCCCCACACGGCGTCGTTTGCGGCTACACAACAGACCCAGGACCCGACCCGGGAACAGTCAACATCATTGAGCTAAACTTCGGGTGGGTTTCAGACCACAACCCAAACCCACCTTGTGACCCGAACTCAACCCTACCCGACCCGTTTATCTTCACTTCATTTCCGTATTTGAGGAAACTATTCTTCTATAAGTGTTTTACTCACCGACCCATTTCGTTAAATGGGTTTTTAAGAAGTGGGTCGGGTTTAGAAGAGCTTGTTTTGGTCCAGAACCCTAGTATTTATGGGTCGTTGACTTTGGTCAACGGGGAGAATATGAAGGGTTTAAGGAGGTTGGTTATCACTGGGAGTAGCAATGTTTCAGGTGAAATCCCAAGTGGGTTTGGTGAGTTGAGTAATCTTGAAGAGGTTACATTAAGCAGGAATAATTTGGCGGGAAATTTGCCTGAAAATTTGTCAAATTTGAAGAAAGTCAAAGTCGTTGACTTTAGTCAAAATGGGATTGAAGGGAATATTCCGTCGAATATTGGGGATTTGGAAAATTTGGTAAAGCTGGATTTGAGTTTTAATAAATTTTCAGGTGAGTTTCCGGTGAGTATGAAGGGTTTAAGGAGTTTGGAGTTTTTGGATTTGAGTTATAATAATTTTTACAATATTGGGATACCTTTGATTTTGAAGGATATGAGTAATTTAAAGGGGGTGTATTTGAGTGGGAATAAATTAGGAGGGGTGATTCCTGACATTTGGGGAAAGTTAAGGGGTTTAAATGGAATTGGGTTATCTAGTGTAGGGCTAGTTGGCAATATTCCATCTTCCATGGGTGTGTATTTGAGCAACTTGACTTATTTAGCTCTTGATAATAACAAGTTAATAGGAAGTGTGCCTATGGAGTTTGAAAGATTGGAGAAGTTAAATGAGTTAAATTTGATGAATAATAGTTTAAGTGGGAGGCTACCATTTTCTGCCAAGTTTGTTACAAGAGTTGGTGGGAAGTTGAAAGTACAAGGGAATCATGAGTTGTGTGTTGATGAAAGGGTAATTTGGTCATTTGCTAAGGTTAATTGGAGTTTGGGTAAGTTGAAGGTATGCAAGAGGGTTCAAAATCCCATATCTGCCCTGATTCATGTTAGTAGTGGATCAAGTTCAATTGGTCATCAAGTTTCATATTTAGTGGTAATGTTTGTTTGGATTTTGTTCATGTAGTAGTGCTTGCACAAAAGGGGATATGCCACTTGAAGGGCAAAATATGTAACTAGATTCTCACAAATGTACATTCCTATTATCTATAATGAATTTTTAAAAATACCAACCATAACATCATTGCCTTCTATGCATTTATTTGTGTCCTCCATATTTCAGTTATGGGCTGCTATGTCCTCTTTTTTTTTTTTTTACCTTGGTGCCTTTATTACATTGGGGAGGCAGAATTGAATGTTCCGAACATTGCATGTTTACAGTCTATAACTCTATATGAAATGAGAAATGACTGCGAGATCTAAAATATGACTAGTTTCGTACTTAAATTAGCCTGTGTGTCGAACTATCAGTGTTTTAGACATAAAATTACATGATATCTTAATCATTTTTCATATGAAATTGTGAACCCTTACCAAGTGTTAAGCAAGTCAAGCGAGCTACTATGCTTACATTTCAGTGTACTTTCTGATGTTTTTCTAGTAATGATCAACAATTAAGGATCCTTGGTTCTCTTCAACTAGGTGGACCTGGAAAACTTTGGGTCTTTCAGTTCCTTGGTGTCAACCGCTATAGTTATGCAAAACTGGGTGAGGACGGATAATGTCTTGAAGAATGAACTAAAAAGAACCAAAACCGGTCATATAAGTTTTAGTTATAGATACCAGTAATAAACCAATATTTTGTTTGATCCAAGTTTGTTTAAATCGGGAACCACTTGTTTCTATATTTCTATGATCCAAACATAGAGCGACAGTTTTGGATTTGCATTGTTCACTGTAGATCGTAAAATGACAAGTCATGGCCTAGTACTCTAGTTTCGGACAGAACCAATACTGTGATTAAAATGACCAAGTGAATCAGTTTAGTCCCTTACTAGCCGACAGTAAACTAGGTCGTGAGCCAAGTTCATAGGTATTGATTGATGTCTTGACAATTCTGACTTATATTTTATCTGCCTGTTTTATCACCTACGTTCTATGCTTTAAATAAATCCGACCCAAAATGGGGTCGTTTTTTCAACAAAATGGTGATGGTAAAACAAGGCTAACTCTTGAAACTAAAACACCAATGGTTTTCTCCAAGCTCGATCACACAAAAGCTATATAAAACAATTCGACAAACCAATGTTACATCATATTTGACCAACATTTGTCCCTTGTTTTGCCGTTCCTCTTGTCCCAAAACTTCTCACTTTGTGTTCATCCTTATACATCATCTGATCCAAGTTCTGATTCATTTCCAATTGACTTGGTCGATGATATTGTTGACCCCACACCTATGGATTCCTCCTTTGATCTCCTACTACGTCGTGAAGACTTCTTTCTGATATCCGTCTTTGAATCATCCGCTGTGGTTTGATCTTGTGAACGCCGTGATCCTCTTTGGTGTCTTCTTGTATGCCTACTTTTATTTGATGACGGATCCTTACTTAGACACTCGGAAGCCATGGTATTATCCATTGATCGACGGCAGTTTGCAGTTGATCTTGGTAACAATGGAAGGTTTCTGGATGTTTCTACACTCCGAGTACTCCTGTGGTATGCATTATCTTTTCGAGCTTTTATGCGATTTGAATCTGCCAAGAAGAAGATAAACAGCAGTACCATTAAGACTTCTTTCTGTTTATTCATGCGATTATCCAAAAGTAGGGGTGCCAAATCGAAACACAATGAGTAAATAGGTCAAAATGGGTTCATGTCAAAACGTATACTTTTAAAGCTTTACTATTTTGGCGACTCTCGACCTATTTTGGTTATAGCTTAGTTTTTGTTCTATAGATTGGTTGATCGGGTTTATTTCTGTCACTAAGGGGTCAACTAATTTCTGTTACTTAAACAGAAACAGGACACGGGAGTTGCACGTCACCCAAAACATTTTAAATCTTATGCTAAATATGTTTTTGCTGTCATGTTCGCCGCATTGATTGTATATTCAGTTGCTCAAAACTTTTTTCAGGTCAAGCCAACACAATATGTACTAATAAATAGCATGTTACTAACCCGTACACATTTCACCCATTTCCATATGATTCAGTTGAAAGTGTCACATTTATTTGAAGTCATGGATGTAACTTGTAACATACTCGAAGGAAACAAGAAAAATGAATTAACCATACCTTCAAACCCCTTCATCTACATTTTTCTTCTTACTTATAAACTACTAGTATATATTTTTTTAAAAACTTGTGACTTTTGATTGATATAAAATGAAAGGGAAAAATGGGTCACCACGAACATACTTCCAGCTAAACACTAGTGCCAAGATTCCAGCTATTGGGCTCGGAACATGGCAAAGCGGTGGTGGTTTCTGCGTAGAAGCTGTAAAAAATGCGATATCAGTTGGATACCGTCATATCGACTGTGCCCATCTGTATGGAAATGAAGCTGAAGTTGGTGAAGCATTAGCTTATGTTTTTGAGAATACTTCATTAAAAAGAGATGATATTTTTATAACATCAAAGCTATATTGCACAATGAATTCTATTAACAAGATTGAGAATTCTGTTAGAGTTTCGTTAAAGAATCTTGGCGTTGAATAGTTGGATCTTTATTTGATGCATTGGCCTGATAGTTCAGCATTTGGTGATGCCACTTACCCACCTGCGAATTCTGGTAGTGAGTCTAGGCAGTTTTGGAGTAAGTTGAAAACTACGTGGAAGGCGATGGAACAGTTGGTTGAATTGGGTCTTGTTCGTGCTATTGGTTTGAGTAATTTTGATATTCAGCAGATTAAGGAGTTGCTTAAATGGGCGAAAATTATACCTGCAGTGAATCAGGTTGGTTCTTATATAATAATTGGTGTTCTAATAAAGATTTTTTCGAATACTGTTATAATGATTGGATTCGAATTTGACCATCAAGTAAAGGACACACCTTTTTACTTCATAACTGATATGAATTTATGTTCCATGAATTTGGAATTTTATTAAGGATGTTTTGTTAAAGTTACTTATACTTTACTATATCGTCATCAACCGACTGTTAGTGTATTGATTTGGATATTGAACTGTATTTTAGACATTCGACAAGTAGCCAAACATCTGTTATCATCATTAGTGAAAAGTAGAGTACTGATTTGAGCCTAAATGGTAACTTAGAGATTTGACAAGTAGCCGAACATTTTGAAACTATGAACAACAAAAAGTGACTAGGGTGAGATTATGTGCGCAGGTGGAGTTGCATCCTTTTTGGAGGCAAGACGAGCTTGTGAAGTTTTGTCAATCAAAGTCTATAAATGTATCTGCTCACACACCATTAGGAGTACCAGGTAACTCTACATCATCTGAAAATGGATCAAGCGAGAACGAAATTGGAGCCCCTCATATGTCGTTCAGAAGGTCAAGATCAGTACACGCCCCTATGCTAAAGTTGTCGGTAGTCTCAGAAATAGCAGACAGACACACAAAAACTCCCGAACAGGTACAATTTCATGTCATCTAGTATATAAGTGTCTGAAGTCTGAATGCCAAATCTTTTAAACCATTAGAAAACTCAACGTCCATGAATATATGAATTTGTATGTAGGTACTTTTGAGGTGGGGCCTACAACGAGGGACGAGTGTACTGCCATGTAGTGTCAATCCCGATAGGATAAAGGAGAACACTGGTATATTCAGTTGGAGTTTGTCAGATGATGAAAATAAGCAACTAAATCAGTTAGAGCCGCAAGTATGTCTGTTTGGAAGTGGTGGTTTGGATGCTCATTCAGAGAATGATCAGGGGTCTGTTTTTGGAAAAGGTCCACTTCAAGCCGTTAATGAATCGGATGACGATGCTGAGTAGAACTCTCGATTATTTTCATGTTATTTCTTGTGCTTGATACGAAACTACTACTGCCCAATATTTGATTTGTGAATGTGTTTTAGGATTGTTGTGTCTCAAGAATTTTACAGTCTACAAAAAACTGTTTGAATGATGTTAATATGTCGGTTTTCTTGTGCGATTTGTGGAAATCAAAACTACATACATATCAAAGGAGTCAACAAAATCATTCAGCTTATTACTAAGGTCAAAAGTTGTATAAATAGGCATGACCTGAAAACCCTTTATTTAAACTAGGAGTAAACACGCGTGACACAGCAGGAATGAAAAGGGGGAAGACAGTGGTGGTGTAGCTGAGGTCAAGCTTAACACATAAGGCTATAGAATTACTCACAAGCCAAGCTCGGGATTATACATAAGCCTTGAAGCAAGCCAAGCTCGAGCTTTACTCATACTCACTTGGCTAGTTTACAACCATGCTTCATGAACCCATGTCACAACATAAAGAGGTGGTATGTCAGTAAGCTACTCCTAGAACCTGGGCAAAAAACATAGCCTAATTAACCAATGAAGTATCAGATGATGTCCGATGCAAGCAGGCGACACTTTTACACTATTATAATTGTAATTTTCGTGTTGTTTATTGATAAAATTCACCGGGTACAACCCTTTACCCAAAAAACAAAAGATCAGAAGCTTGATATACATCATATTAATAGCCTACCGAGTAATAGACTAGTATCAGTGCACCACATATATCCAGAATCTCTAGTTTCATGGCTCACCAGAGCTTGGTGATGAGAAAAAGCTAAAAAGTTGGACCATGTTCACAATTTGGCAAACAGCCATTTTGTCTCATCTTTCTACTCAATTCTTTCTCATACTAACAATGCACACTTAACATAAACTCGCCTTGACAAATCTTTTTATATAAGAGCATCAAAGAGAAGACTTCAACCTATATATACGTCCCTCTCTTCATGTTGATAGAACTAACATTATTGGTGGTGAATGCATCAAATCAAGAACATAATTCCAACTACAGATATTTGATTTGTAGAATCAGTAAGTGCTCACAGGAACAACAATAACTGTGATAGAAAGATGTCTATGTTCAAATATGCACAGCAACACGTACGCTAGTATCTAGATAACTTGAAAGAACTGTTCTTGTGTGTATATGTAGACAGATGCGTAGAGATTGTAACCGTCTTCAACATTGTTGATTAGAGTACAATTTAAGTAGTTTATGAGTTTACCATGAAGTGGTCATGCCAACCACCTAAAAAGGGACCGCTTTCCCGGTTTGAGTCTGCATGTCGGTGGGTTCAAACCATGTGGATTCGTGGATTATTCAGCCAAAAGATCAGAAACCATGTTATAAAAAAATTAAAAAAAGTTTATGACTTGTCTTAGTATGTCACTCCGACTTTCAAATGCAAAACATATGTTACATAACTCTTGATATAAATCAGTCTTTCTCCCTGAAAGGTCATATTTATTACCGTGAGTCTCTCGTCATTCTGGACCCAACTCAATCTTTTTCATGTGATATTTCTACATATATCTGGTTGTAGTTGACTTTTGATGATTGATATTAGTAATCTTAGGAGAACAATTAAGAACTAAGAGAACTGCTGATGGACATCTTGTTACCGAGAGTGAGTCTCTCATAATTTTTCATACTTGACATCTGTTTACTGTAATAATTAAGTAGATATAAGATTTGTGCAGTAAGTCAGTTATTCTTGTTTACATTCTTTAGCTTAAAGGATTTTCTTACCTTGCATTTCAGAGAAATGGGTTGATTTGGGCTTTGTTACATCTCAAATGGATCAGATAAAAAATTTAGCTAAAAGGGCAACGGGTCAAATGGGTTGAAAATCACTTAATTTTTTGTTAATGTTCAAAACCTTGTAAAAATGTGTTGAATGATTTAGATTATAACAATTCAAATGTATTGAAAGTTTGACATTTAACTTTGACTTTTCCGCCTATCCAGTGGCTTTCTTAGACATGTACATTGGAGATGGTCCCGTATGTGACTAATATAGATTTTGGAGAAAATGTGGTGAATATAATGAAAAGGTGCTGAATTAGGCATTCTTTCTAGCATCGTAAATGAACAATTGATTTAGAATACGAGTCAGTGTAGTTAGAAGACACAAAAAAAGGAGATTGGCTATTAAACTTTAAGTAGAGGTTAAGTCCTAGAGTTCAATGCGTTTGCACACAATATGTGCAATCTCGTCTCAGTAACGTGTTGGTTGAGCTGTATCTACATTGAAAACATACAGCGAATAGGAATATGTAGCTTGTATCATCAAAATATTGATAGAGTATTTATAAAAAAGATTTCAGGTACTATATGTTTGTTTGCTGTTGCCGTTACTAAAGGCATTAATTTCTTACATACTGCATAACTACACTTGATTTAAGGTAGTATCTTCAACTTTATGACATTAATGAACACACGACTAGACTAAATAACAAATGCCGAAGGTGGGTACTTATAACTGAAAAAAGATGTGCAATGGAAAATCTGCTAGAACAATAGATCATTCTGTGCCCAAAAATTTAATGCAAATTCACCTTTTTATAAGATTCAAGTCAGCTAGATGCAAATTTAGTATTGAAAAAGGTATTCTGTTTTGTTTTCGTGTCACTAGAAAAGCTTTCTAGTTTACAATTGTCAATTGTACTGGGGGTAAATTTGTGGAATAGAAATGTTAAAATGGCCAAGGAGAAAAATGGGTGATAACTCATTTGACGCCCGGGGCTGGCCCGTTGGTAAACATGGAGTTTCAGACTTTCAGCCACTAGTGCAGCTATTGGTAAAAAGCGCAAGTCGTTGACTAGTTACAAAAGGGTGGCTTGTATGTGCCATCTGAAACAAATACAACCGCCGCAATCCGTAGGTCTAATAATGTAATCCCAATACTATTAGATACATTAATGATCCTTTGCTTCTCTAACAAAATCATTAAACATAAGGATGTTCTTGTCATGTGAAAATACTAAAGAATTGTTTAACAGCAACTACTGAGAACATGCCTAGAATTGTTGGCCGAAAATCTGGGAACTGTTCATTAAGTTATGAAAAGTTGCCATTGGCTTGCGAAACAAATGAAAGATTGTTAATTATTATGTGGTTTGCCGCGTTACGAACATCCAGAAATTTGAAACAAAGCAACCAACGCAGCAAAAAAACTTTAAAACTATAGATTGGAGGGGTGCACCAGGCCAAGGCAGTGGTGCAACGCCAAGGCGACACGTGAAGAACCCCAGCAGCAAGCTACCGTTATGTGCTCTTCCCCCATAAAAAATAAGATTAATATCGAGTGAGCCGATGGCTCACATATCAGATATTAAACTGATAAGAACAGATACTACACTTGATCTTAGCCAAAAGGCCGAGAAAGGTATGCTTAATAAAATACCAGGCCTTTGCTTTTGTACAAAATCCCTCCTTTTTTGTTTATCTCACCCAGGCGATGTGGGATTGATACAGGGGAATTTTAAAAGATTAATTTGCTTGCACTTTTTGCATTCTATTGGCACTAGATTATAAACTGATTCGCGTTATGTAATACTATAGTGAAACCACTTACACGATGCTTCACGATGTGTGTGAGTTTGAATTTGAAGGAAAATGATGCTTCCCATGACCCACCTCAAACTCATTAATTAGGCTACACATGTATTTTTTGAAAGCAAAATCGATGAAAAAATTAAGTAAAATAAGGATAACTAACTGCGATGTTTATCATAGGCTCACCAAGGTATGCGAATCAACTCATGTCGTTTTTTGTAGAAGATGCGGTAAAAGGATATGGCGGGTTACAAAGGTGATTATGGAGTATGGAGACATTGAGGAAGTCATATGTACCAGGTAGTCATGTAGACACTCTGATCCAATAAACTCAATTAGGACAGGTAAACAATGGATTCTCATTTGCGTGTGAGAGTTAAACATGGTAGAACTGTAGAAGGAATCACATTCTATATTTAAGTAGCAAGATATTACTTAACCAAGGGGTTCATGCTTTTGTGGGATACATAGGATGGTAATATGCTTATCGCTGATTTTGACGAGGCTGAAACTTGCAGCAAAAACGAAGGAGTCATTAAAATACTGATAAACAATCAAAGAGTATTCATCAACGGGTAAAGATATTGATCCATGTTGCAATGATGAAGCACAAAAACAGTTCCATAGGCATCGTAATTGGTAGAGGTGGCAAATGGTTGGGTTGGGTTGGGTCGGGTCATGGGTCTTAGATGGGTATGGGTCTATATGGGTATGGGTCTAGATGGGTCACTTGGAAGGATGAGTCTAGATGGGTATGGGTAAAAATGGGTAAGAGTCGGGTCGGGTCGAGTTTTTTTGGGTTTTGCTAGTTTTTTTTGTTTCTTCATTGAACATAATAATTAATTATTGTAAACAAAGACAAAAAGTATTCAATATTCATTTTTTAACGTTTTCGTCAGTTTTTTTACGTTTTCGTCCGTTTTTTTACGTTTTCGCCTGTTTTTTCACGTTTTCGTTCGCTTGTTAACGTTTTTGTCCGTTTTTACACGTTTTCGTCAGTTTTTTTCTATTTCGTCCATTTTTAACGTTTTTATCCGTTTTTGCACGTTTTCGTCAGGGTTTTTTTTACGTTTTTGTCCGTTTTACACGTTTTCGTCCCGTTTTTTACGTTTTCGTCAGTTTTTACACGTTTTCGTCCGTTTTTTTACGTTTTTGTCCGTTTTTACATGTTTTCGTCCGTTTTTTTACGTTTATTTTTACGTTTTTGTCCGTTTTTACACGTTTTCGTCTGTTTTATTACGTTTTTGCCCGTTTTCACACCTTTTGGTCCATTTTTTACGTTTTCGCCCGTTTTTTCACGTTTTCGTCCGCTTTTATACATTTTTGTCTGTTTTTACACGTTTTCGCCTGTTTTTTTACGTTTTCGTCCGTTTTTAACCTTTTTTTTACGTTTTCGTCGGTTTTTTACACGTTTTCGTCCTTCTTTTACGTTTTTATCCGTTTTTACACGTTTTCGTCAGTTTTTTAACGTTTTTGTTCGTTTTTGCACGTTTTCTTCCGTTTTATTACGTTTTTGACCGTTTTCAAACATTTTCGTCCGTTTTTTACGTTTTCGCCCGTTTTTTCACGTTTTCGTCCGCTTTTTTACATTTTTGTCCGTTTTTACACGTTTTCGCCTGTTTTTTTACGTTTTCGTCCGTTTTTAACGTTTTCGTCAGTTTTTATACGTTTTCGTCCGTTTTTTTACGTTTTCGTCTGTTTTTACACGTTTTCGTCCGTTTTTTTACGTTTTTGTTCGTTTTTGCACGTTTTCGTCTGCTTTCTTACGTTTTTGTCCCTTTTTACACGTTTTCGCATGTTTTTACACGTTTTCGTCCGTTTTGTTTTACGTTTTTGTCCGTTTTTACACGTTTTTTACGTTTTTGTTCGTTTTTGCACGTTTTCGTCTGTTTTATTACGTTTTTGCCCCTTTTTTTACGTTTTTACACGTTTTCATCCGGTTTTTTACGTTTTTACCCGGTTTCGTCTGTTTTATTACGTTTTTGCCCGTTTTCACATGTTTTCGTCCCTTTTTTTACGTTTTCGCCGGTTTTTTCACCTTTTCGTCAGCTTTTTTACGTTTTTGTCCGTTTTTACACGTTTTCGGCTATTTTTTTAAGTTTTCATCCGTTTTTAACGTTTTTCTTCGTTTTTGCACGTTTTCGTCCGGTTTTTGTATGTTTTATCCGTTTTTACACGTTTTCGTTAGTTTTTTACGTTTTTGTCCGTTTTTTCACGTTTTCGTCTTCAAAAACGTAAAAATAGACGAAAACGTGTAAAAACGGAGGAAAACGTAAAAAACTGACAAAAACGTATTAAAACGGACGAAAACGTAAAACAATGGATGAAACCATGTAAAAACGGACAACAATGTAAAAAAAATGGACGGAAACTTGTAAAAACGGATATAAACGTAAAAAACCTGACGAAAACGTGCAAAAACGGACAAAAACGAAAAAAAAAGGGTTAAAATACGGGCGAAAACGTAAAAAAAAAGACGAAAACGTAAAAAACCGGACGAAAACGTGTAAAAACGGACAAAAACGTAAAAAAAGGGATGAAAACGTGTAAAAACGGACGAAAACGTGTGAAAACGGGCAAAAACTTAAAAAAAAAGTTAAAATACGGGCGAAAACGTAAAAAAACAGACCAAAACGAGTAAAAACGGAGAAAAACGTAAAAAAAAGGAAGAAAACGTGTGAAAATAGGCAAAAACGTAACAAAACAGACGAAAACGTAAAAAAACGGACGAAAACGTGTAGAAACGGACAAAACGTAAAAAAAAGTTAAAATACGAGCGAAAACGTAAAAAAACTGACGAAAAAGAGTAAAAACGGAGAAAAACGTAAAAAAACGGATGAAAACGTGTGAAAATAGGCAAAAACGTAACAAAACAGACGTAAACGTTAAAAAACGGACGAAAACGTGTAAAAACGGACAAAAACGTAAAAATACAGACGAAAACGTGTAAAAACTGACAAAAACCGGGCGAAAACGTTAAAACGGACAAAAACATAAAAAAACCTGACAAAAACGTGCAAAAAGCGTAAAAAATTATCAAAAAACGGACGAAAACGTAAAAAAACAGACGAAAACGTGTAAAAACGGACAAAATCGTAAAAAGGTAGACGGAAACGTGAAAAAACGGGCGAAAACGTAAAAAACCAGACGAAAACGTGTAAAAACGGACAAAAACGTGTAAAAACTGACGAAAAAGTAAAAAAACCGGACGAAAACGTATTAAACGGATAAAAACGTTAAAAACCTGACGAAAACGTGCAAAAACGTAAAAAAATTGTCAAAAAGGGACAAAAACGTTAAAAAAGACGAAATCGTGTAAAAACGGACAAAATCGTAAAAAAACAGAAGGAAACGTGAAAAAACAGGCAAAAAAGTAAAAAAAACAGACGAAAACGGACAAAAACGTAAAAAGACAGACGAAAACGTGTAAAACGGACAAAAACGTAAAAAAACAGACGAAAACGTGTAAAAACGGACAAAAACGTAAAAAACCGTTAAAAAACGGACAAAACGTATAAAAACGGACGAAAATGATAAAATTAGACTGTGAGTGATTTTATAATTCTAGTTAACAATCAACTTAAACCATGTAAATATTGTACTAGACCCATGTGGGTATATTATTAGACCCAACTAGACCCATCAATATTAATTAATTAAAATAAACTATACCCAACTAGACCCATTTATTAAAATAAACTAAACTCATTTAGACTCATCTCATTAAGAAACTTTACTCAACTAGACCCAAATTTAACCATTGAGTCTTAAATTGCCACCTCTAGTAATTGGAGCCTTTACGAGTTCATCTTTGTTCTTTTGTGTAAATGTAGTAAGAGGCGTAGAGGTTGTAAGAATCTTCAACAATGTTGACTACAATACAGTCTAAAAACTTTTTGCAAATTAACGACGACAATATATATCGACATATTATTTTTCCAATTAAATTGATAATAGCACTTCTGATTATTCTTGTCATCATCTGAATCGACCTTTAAAAGCTAAGTTATTACTTTTGTCTATATGTTAGAAGTGGTTGAGGGGGTTTATAAATTTGACATTTTCATGTATACAGGAGATTTCTTTGACATGTACATTGGAGATTGCCCCAACTCTGAGGAGACTAAAACAGGGATTGGAGAAAACGTTGTGAATATAATAAGTTGCTGATTATGTATCCTTTTCCAGCATTTTCAAAAGAACAATTGGTTCAGAATCCGTGTCTTTATTGTGTAGTTGTAGCATCATGTTTTCAAAAAAGAAGACACAAGAAAAGGAGTTTGGTTATTAAACTTGAAGTAGGGGTCAAGTCCATAGAGTTCAACGAGTTGCACGAAATATGTGTAATCTCGTCTCATTAGCATGTTGGTTGAGCTGTATCTACATTGAAACAACAAGTAATAGGAATATGTAGCTTGTATGATTCAACTATTGGTTGAGTATTTATAGAAAAGACAATGTTAGTGTTTTCTGGTATTATATGTATGTTTATAGTTACTAAAGGCTTACCCACTGTTGAAGCATAATCTGGCGCGGACTGGATTCAACGACTCTCCTTGGCCGTTAGTCGTCTTCTCGAGCCCTAGTAGACCTGTCAACAAAGAGAACCCGTTAGGAGTGGACCCGAGGCCGTAGCCCCGGGGTCCACCTCCGACGGTCAAGTTAGTATGCTATGTCGCATCACATAAGTTCTTAGGGTTAGAGATAACCTGTCATGTATTTATAGGGGATAGATTAGGGTTTAGGCGTAGAGTGGGCCGCATCTGCCGGGCCTGACCCATTCCTGGCCCAGTCCGGACCATACGTCCACAAGCCCCCCAAGTCTAGTATGAGATAGCGCATGGCTATGTTATGCTAGACTTAAGTTCTGATGACCGCGTAGGTGAAAGTGGAACCCGCATGATGCATCATGGGTAAGGGCGTACCTTTTGTACCAGTAGCGACGCAACATGGTGCGACAGAAGACGTGCTTCTGTAGCAGAAGTGCGCGCTGTGCGCGACAAAGAGGTGCGACAGAAGACGTGCTTCTGTAGCAGAAGTGCGCGTTGTGCGCGACAAAGAGGTGCGACAGAAGATGTACTTCTGTAGCATGAGTGCGCGCTGTGCGCGACAAAGAGGTGCGACAGAAGACATGCTTCTGCGCGCATTACATCCGTCTTTACAACCAACAGAGGACGTCTCCCATGCGGCAAAGATGCGTGCGAATATTTAAATCCGTCTTTGTACCGCTTCCAAATAATCTGCGTGACGCGTACGGAAACAGTAGTAGCATATACCCTGGTAGCCCCCCAAGTTTGATGGTGCTACTCGTGTAGGAGCATTAAACTTATGTAATCTGCGAAAAACACTGAATGCAAAGATTAAAAGTATATGCCGCGAATCGCAGCATATAAAACCTAATGAATGGAAACAATAGACAGCACATAGCATGAATAATATATTGCGCATAGCATAAATAATATATAACACATAAGAAAAGTGGTAGTGCGCACCCGTCGTGGGATGCGTACCGACGAAATAATTGTTTTTTTTTTTTTTAATGTATAAAAACTCGGATGGATGTACCGTGACCGCGACGAATAGACGCAGATGGATTTATCGTAACCGCATAGACTCGAACGTTTCTGGATGATCGCAAATGTTTATACCACGGCCTTTGTCCAGTGCGCATCATGGCGATTGATTAGCATCGTGGTGTTCGCGCGTACGCGTTCTCTGCAAAGATGTCTGAACGCACGGCCTTACGTGGGTAGATTTATCGCGACTGCGTTGGTCGAGCGCGAACAGGCGTACCAACCGTAAAAACAGTATTTGCGCGAATTAATTCGCGTCTAAAAAATAAAATAGCTCCGATCGTGCGGATATTTTCTTAGGTCCGATCGTGCGGACTAAAATATAAAATAGGTCCGATCGTGCGGAATTTTCTACCAAAGTTGTACGCATTTAAATTGTAGCAATATATAGCATATGGTTCAATTTAATATAGCAGCGTCAAATTATTTTCTACCAAAGCTGTATTGCATCGTACAATTTAATAAAGTTTTACGCATGGTAGAATGCAAAGGTTTTAGAGTTACCGACTTTAGAAATTGATTTCTGCTTCTCGGTAATATGAGAACACGAAACATAGTTTATTCGTGGTCCCACGGATGGCGCCAACTTGTTGAAGCATAATCTGGCGCGGATTGGATTCAACGACTCTCCTTGGCCGTTAGTCGTCTTCTCGAGCCCTAGTAGACCTGTCAACAAAGAGAACCCGTTAGGAGTGGACCCGAGGCCGTAGCCTCGGGGTCCACCTCCGACGGTCAAGTTAGTATGCTATGTCGCATCACATAAGTTCTTAGGGTTAGAGATAACCTGTCATGTATTTATAGGGGATAGATTAGGGTTTAGGCGTAGAGTGTGCCGCATCTGCCGGGCCTGACCTATTCCTGGCCCAGTCCGGACCATATTTAGATCCATTTTGATAAGATAAAGCTAGAAACTTAAGATTCGTACTTAGTTGAACACATTTATTTAGATCCATTTTAATAATTGAACACATTTATTTAGATCCATCTCGTGTATTTTCATCCTCTATACCCAACATGAGCTTGTCTTTTTCCCCATCTCGTGTATTTTCATCCTCTATACCCGAGACATGCCCTAAAATTTGTCCCTTGTCGTGTATAAATTCATGTCGTGTATAAATCCACACTAGATGAGCTTGGAACAACAATAAAAAAAAATAAAAAACCCATGTCGTGTATAGATGGGATTTTGTACCCGACATGCTAAAAATTTAATTGCAAAGATCATTTATGGCCATACACGTCCATGTCGTGTATATAGTGAAAATATATACCCGACATGGATGGGTAGTTTTGATATTGAGAAGAAACGTGGGTATGTGCAGACACACTATATTAAATATGGGTACTATATGTTGGAAAATTTAGTGCACTTGTGGGATTAGTTCACACCTTGTAATGGGTTAGGAGGTACGGAGTGTACACCCATAAGGTCCATGAACACCCTGACTCTTATAGTGGTTTGTATTGGTAGTACTGGTTAAAGTATTGCTTGGTGAAAGTACTGTTGGTGAAAGTACTGCTTGTGGAAAGTACTGCTTGTGGTTTCCACTGATAAGCAGTGCTTCCACTGATAGGCAGTGTTTCCACTGATAGCACTGTGAAAGTACTGATGCTATGAAAGTACTGATAAGCAGTGTTTCCACTGATAGGCTGTATTTCCACTGTAAGTGAAAGTACTGCTAGTGGAAAGTACTGCTTATGGAAAGTACTACTAAATAGCAGTTACAACTTCTTTATGACCACGTTTAATTGGTCATGTAACCACTAACGGCTATAATGGGGATAATTATGAGGCTATTAATGGGCCGATTAATACTCATAATTCCATTGGAATAGCTCAAGAGTAACCTCCTATATATAGGAGATCTGAACATGCATGAGAGAGACACAGAAAACGTAAACACTTACTAGCGAAAGGGTTATAGAATTGTGCCTAATTCTCTAACTGCATTTGATCTTATCCCAAGTAGATATTCGTGATACCCAGGCATTAGGGTAGAATAGTTTACTTTGGAAAGTGATTACACGATTCCAAGTGATATCCGGTAACCACCTAGTGGTATTGCTACTGTCATTGATTGTCTTAACCCTGTTCTGGGATATAACCCCCAACAATCAAAGTAAACTATTTTGTGATAATCAATGGCAACTGCTGCAATGAAACACATGGCTTCAAACTTTGCCAAGATTGATAAGTTTGAAGGGGTGTATTTTAGGAGGTGGCAGAAGAAGATGCACTTCTTGCTGTCAAGCATGAGTGTGGTCTATGTGCTGACTACTCCAATTCCTGATGATGGTGATGATGCTACTGTGGAGCAGATCAGGAGGAGGAGCAAGTGGGAGAATGATGACTACATATGCAGAGGTCTTATTCTGAATGGTATGTCTGATTCTTTGTTTGATATTTATCAGAACTTTGAATCTTCCAAAGAACTGTGGGATTCTTTGGATGCCAAATATATGGCTGAAGATGCATCAAGTAAGAAGTTTCTTGTTAGTAATTTCACAAATTACAAAATGACTGATTCAAGACCAGTTATGGAACAATACAATGAACTTCTTGGAATACTTGGAAGGTTTACACAACACCAAATGAACATGGATGAGGCTATCAAAGTCTCTTGTGTCATTGACAAACTCCCTCCTTCATGGAAAGATTTCAAGCATACCTTGAAACATATGAAGGAGGAGTTAACTCTTGTTGAGTTGGGCAGTCATCTGCACATTGAGGAATCTCTCAAGGTGCAGGATAATGACAAGCCAAAGAGTAGCAATGTTGCTGAACCATCTGTTGTCAATATGGTAGAGCATAACTACTCTACCAGGTACAATGACAACAAAGGCAAACGCAAATATCATGACAACACAAGGGCAGATCCTAACAAGAAGGCTACACCTACTTGTTGGAAATGTGGCAAGACTGGTCACATTAAACGGGACTGCAAGGGTGTTAAAATTGGTGGTAAAGCCAATGGATCAGGCACTAATGGTTCAGGGAGTGGTGGTTCAACCAACTCACTGAAAGGTCAGAATATGTTTAATAAGTCTTTTCAGATTTATTATGTTACATATGTATCTGAATCTTTTTATGTGCAGGATGATGATGTTGCGTGGTGGGTTGACTCTGGTGCAACAGTTCATGTGTGTAAAGATAGAAGCTGGTTCAAGACTTATGAGTCACTGAATGATGGTTCTATTCTTCACATGGGAAATGAGTCAACAGCCTTGGTGCATGGTCGTGGTTGTGTAGATCTTAGGTTTAGTTCTGGAAAGATTGTAACTTTGTTTAATGTTATTCATGTTCCTGATATAAGGAAAAACTTGGTTTCAAGTAGTGTTTTGAATAATCATGGATATAAACAAGTTATTGAATCTGATAAATTTGTTCTTTCTAAATGTGGTGTTTTTATTGGTTTTGGTTATTTATGTAATCAAATGTTCAGGCTTAATATTACCACTGACAATGTTATTTCAGCTTTTGTGACCACATATGATCAGAGTGATTCTAACCTTTGGCATGCTAGACTTGGTCATGTTCACTATAAAAGGATGCAAGATATGTCTAGGGATGGTTTAATCCCTGCTTTTGACATGGACACTGAAAAGTGTAAAACTTGCATGTTGACCAAGATAACCAAGAAACCCTTTCAGGGTGTTAGTCGTGAGACTAAGATCTTGGAGCTTATTCACAGTGACCTGTGTGATTTGCATGCCACTCCTTCTTTGGGAAATAAGAAGTACTTTGTGACATTTATTGATGATGCTTCTAGATTTTGTTATGTATATCTGTTACATACCAAGGATGAAGCATTAGATAAATTCAAAGTGTTTAAAACTGAAGTTGAATTACAACTTGGGTCTTTGATCAAAAGATTAAGGACTGATAGGGGAGGTGAGTACATGGATACTCAGTACTTTCAGTCTGTTGGAATAATCCATGAAACGACTGCCCCTTATACTCCTCAGCAAAATGGCATTTCTGAAAGGAAAAACAGGGTGCTGAAGGAGATGGTTAATTCCATGTTGTCCTATTCAGGACTGAGTCAAGGGTTCTGGGGTGAAGCTATGTTAACAGCTTGCTATTTATTAAATAGGGTTCCAAACAAAAGGAACAAGGTTACCCCTTATGAACTCTGGACTAAAAGGAAAACCAACCTGAACTATCTTAGGGTCTGGGGTTGTAGGGCTGTTGTAAGACTCCCTGATCCAAAGCAAAAGACTTTGGGTGAAAGAGGCATTGACTGCATCTTTGTTGGATATGCTGAGCATTCCAAGGCTTTTAGGTTCTATGTTATTGAACCTAATGAACATGTTTCAGTTAACACAATAATTGAATCAAGGGATGCAGATTTTGATGAGAATAGATTCTCATCAGTCCCTAGACCAAGTCATAGGATTTCTAATGGAACTCATGACACTGGTGTATCAGAGGTCCCTGATGGTGAACCATCAGTGGTCCCTGATGAGGTTGTGGTTCAGCAACCTGAACCTGTGCTCAGGAAGAGCAAAAGGGTCAAGACTCCAAAGTCATTTGGACCTGAGTTTCAACTATACTTAGTTGAAGGAACTAGGGATGAGGTCTCAGACCAATACTCCTATTGCTTCATTGTTGAGGATGACCCCAAAACATTTGAAGAAGCAATGAAGTCCCAGGATATTGCTTTCTGGAAAGAAGCAATCAATGATGAGATGGATTCCATCATGGGCAACAACACTTGGGTGTTGGTTGATCTACCTCCTGGTTGCAAACCTTTGGGTTGCAAATGGATTTTCAAAAGAAAAATGAAGGTAGATGGAACTATTGAAAAGTTCAAGGCTAGACTAGTTATTCAAGGCTTTAAACAAAAGTCAGGAATAGACTATTTTGATACTTATGCCCCTGTGGCTCGTATCAGTACCATAAGACTGCTGATTGCTATGGCATCTATTCACAATCTGGTTATTCATCAGATGGATGTGAAAACAGCTTTCTTGAATGGTGAATTGGAAGAGGAGGTTTATATGAACCAACCTCAGGGCTTCATCATGCCTGGTAATGAAAACAAGGTGTGTAAACTGATTAAGTCTCTTTATGGACTTAAGCAGGCACCTAAGCAATGGCATCAAAAATTTGATGAAGTGGTTTTGTCTAGTGGTTATGTTCTTAACCAGGCTGACAAATGTGTATATAGCAAATTTGATGAATCTGGTAAAGGAGTCATCATTTGTCTATATGTTGATGACATGTTGATCTTTGGCACTGACCAAAATCAGGTTGACCTGACAAAGGAATTTTTGTCATCAAGGTTCTCCATGAAAGACATGGGGGAGGCTGATGTTATCCTTGGTATAAGGATTAAACATGAAAGTAAAAGAATTTCTATCTCTCAGTCTCATTATATTGAGAAGGTACTGAGGAAATTCAATTACTTTGATTGTACTCCAGTGAGTACACCTATGGATACTTGTAAGAAGCTGATGCCTAATCATGGCAAGGCTGTATCTCAACTTGAGTATTCTAGGGTAATTGGCTGCCTGATGTATGCCATGACTTGTACAAGGCCTGATATTGGTTTTGCAGTGGGAAAATTGAGCAGGTATACTAGCAATCCTAGTGCTCATCACTGGCAAGCAGTTCAGAGGGTACTGAAGTATTTGAAGAGAACTATGGATTATAGTCTCTCATATACTGGTTACCCATCAGTGTTGGAAGGTTACACTGATGCAAGTTGGATCAGTAACACTGAAGACAATTCGTCTACCAGTGGCTGGGTATTCCTACTTGGTGGAGGTGCAATTTCTTGGGCATCCAAGAAACAAACTTGCATCACCAGTTCAACAATGGAATCTGAATTTGTGGCTCTAGCAGCTGCTGGTAAAGAAGCTGAATGGTTGAAAAACTTGCTTCTTGAGATTCCATTGTGGCCTAAACCTATAGCACCTATTTCTATCCGGTGTGATAGTGCAGCTACATTGGCTAAGGCTTATAGCCAGATGTACAATGGTAAGTCTAGACACTTAGGTGTCAGGCATAGCATGATTCGTGAGCTTATCATGAATGGGGTGGTATCTATAGAGTTTGTGAGATCTCAACAGAACTTAGCTGATCACTTGACGAAGGGTTTGGCTAGAGACTTGGTTATAAAGTCTGCTAAAGGGATGGGTTTAAGTCCAACTTAGTCACTGAATGCTAGGACACCCAACTCCCTCCTAAGGAAACTTGGGAGCTGAGTTCAATGTGGAAAGCTGAACATTCAGTGGACTGGAGCACATGTTTATTTACATCCCAAGGTTGTGCTCAGAACCTGCTGAAAGGAGGATGAAGTCTATACTTCTTAATGGTTATTTTTTCTTTGAAAAAGTGCTTGGCAGGAGCATGAATAAAGAGGAACCACCTATGTAAATGTTGAAGTTTTGCCGCTTCAGGATTGGACTTTTAGCTTTTACAATATTTATGAATTTGGATATGGACACATGGCTTGTATAGTGTCAGGAGCTTTTAAGTGTTTGAAAACTTGTGTGTATTTTATCTTCAGGTATTCAAATGGGTTGAAGGGTTCAATTCTTAGAACACCCTGATTCTCGAATATTTGAACGTGTAATTTACTAAGATGGAAATTCAATCCTCAGGACATTTTCGTTTATGCACATGTTTTGATTGATGTTTATTTTTCATGCAAAGGAAGTGAACTAAATTTGGGGAGGATTGTTGGAAAATTTAGTGCACTTGTGGGATTAGTTCACACCTTGTAATGGGTTAGGAGGTACGGAGTGTACACCCATAAGGTCCATGAACACCCTGACTCTTATAGTGGTTTGTATTGGTAGTACTGGTTAAAGTACTGCTTGGTGAAAGTACTGTTGGTGAAAGTACTGCTTGTGGAAAGTACTGCTTGTGGTTTCCACTGATAAGCAGTGCTTCCACTGATAGGCAGTGTTTCCACTGATAGCACTGTGAAAGTACTGATGCTATGAAAGTACTGATAAGCAGTGTTTCCACTGATAGGCTGTATTTCCACTATAAGTGAAAGTACTGCTAGTGGAAAGTACTGCTTATGGAAAGTACTGCTAAATAGCAGTTACAACTTCTTTATGACCACGTTTAATTGGTCATGTAACCACTAACGGCTATAATGGGGATAATTATGAGGCTATTAATGGGCCGATTAATACTCATAATTCCATTGGAATAGCTCAAGAGTAACCTCCTATATATAGGAGATCTGAACATGCATGAGAGAGACACAGAAAACGTAAACACTTACTAGCGAAAGGGTTATAGAATTGTGCCTAATTCTCTAACTGCATTTGGTCTTATCCCAAGTAGATATTCGTGATACCCAGGCATTAGGGTCGAATAGTTTACTTTGGAAAGTGATTACACGATTCCAAGTGATATCCGGTAACCACCTAGTGGTATTGCTACTGTCATTGATTGTCTTAACCCTGTTCTGGGATATAACCCCCAACACTATAGTAATTTTCACTTCTTAAGTTCTTATGACTGCTGCAAAATATTAACTATTAATTTAAGAGGAATCTCCAAAAGTAACCACTTTTTCAACTGTGAGTTGTAAAAAAAAGTTTTTAAATTTAGTCTTGTACGACCGCTAGATCGTAACCTCTTCATCTACATTTCATAATAAATTCTCGTTTAAAATAGACATCCTGATTTATTCATCCAAAACAAAATTACAAAAAATAGATAGGTACCCAGCTCGGTGACTCAACCCGGCTGGTCCATCATATCCAATATGCGACACATGCTTTACGTCCGTGGGCTGCCCAATTTGTATTTCTTGCTCTTTTTCGTCATCTGCACGACTGCACCCACAAAAACCTTGTTCCCTTTACATAATTTTCTAAAAGAGATGAAACTTAAAATTGTGTTTGATTGTCATGGAAGAAATTATGAGAAACTGACCAAACATCTGTGAGGATATATTTTTGATGCCTCTAATGAGGCCTTTCATTTTGGTACCCGTTTCCGAAGGAGTTGCGTACTGAATTCTAATGGGGTCAAAATGACCCCAAAAAACGTTCAGAATCTTGTCGCAGGGTTGGGGTGAGAATTAGATCGATAAAAGAAACGAATGGAAATGTGAGACACAAGAACGAGGCAGGCATGATAGATCGATGGCCGGTCCTCGTAGACATGTAACTTGGGTTTAGCTGTCATTTTGCCGATTCAAATAACTTGATATAGCCATAAAAAGAGCCTTTGATTGATTTGAATTTCGCGCAGCTCTTGTACAATATGTAGATAAAGATGAGGGTGAATATGTGAGCAGTAAATATAACAAACAATACAAGCGAAGTGGAAAAAGACAGGAATTAGGTTTTAAATTTTAGTGATCCTCTTTTCTTCAGAAGACTAAACAAAGAAGTATGAGAAAGACGAGTCGCGGCAGAAAAGATATGCTACTTAAGAATCACAGATCTTTGTCGAAAGTGCATATTAAAAGTGTACATACACTCTCGCCTTGTTACAACTCAACTTTTTGTGTTAATGGTCAATCTTATTACCTTTCAACGTCTATGAAGTAAATTTATAACTTTCTGTGTTTTCGAGTCTGACTACAACAAAAAAAAAAAATCAACAAAAGTGCTAAAGAGCAACCAGCTTTGCAAATATGTAAAAGCAAAATCAAAGAAAACATAATAGAAATCCAAATAAAAAAATTATTTCATTTAAATCCAATCCAGAAACAAACAATTCATAAACATTAAAACAACCTACACCAAAATCTTGATAATAAGACCATATCATTATGCTGTTGTCTCCCTCTTAAGCTTAGCTAGTTCTTGCCTTACAACTCCAGCCTTCTGCAATGCCACAATTACAGAACAAACCGTGAGTACAAAACAGAAATGGGTTGGAAAACGGAACAAAATAATTCAATTATTATAGCAGTAAACTAAAACAAGTGTGAAGCAGTACTGACCTTGATCTTGGCCAACATAATCTTGAACCTATCAAAATCATTAAGTGATGCCCTCTTCTTCTGAACGATTAGCTTTCTTCCCCATGAACTGTTCTCCCACTTGTTCTTAACATCTGAAAACATAATAACAATTGAAGTTAAAAGAAATTCACAAACAGACTGTAAAATCAACCAACTTGATACCTACCAGCAGCTTCCAAAGCTGCGATAAGAGTCTTCTTATTTGGGACTCTTTTGATGTCAATCTTGATGTCGGTGAGTGTTAGCCTCTTGAAGTTCAATTGGCTCCTTACCATGTCAGGGGCATCAACAAGGGCCTGTCAATCAAAATAATAATAACTAAGAATACATGATAAAGTAATTATTAGCAGTAGACAAGATTTCCTTGTTAACAACTGGCTATTATGGAATTAAAAGAACACAATTCTACAAGCTAGCTGTGTATACAAAACTTCGTTGAATTAAGAAATTATATAACAGAACTTTGCATTCTACCAAAATAAGAAAGATTTTTGGGTCTACTCTTAATATTTTCTAATCAAAATGTAGTAAGGTACATCGCTGTCCAAAAAAAAAAAAAAAAAAAAAAAAAAAAAAAAAAAAAAAGCCCCTGAAAGGCATCTTCCCACCCAAATAGTATCTAAGTAAAAAATTAGATGCAACATTTCCCAACTGAGCTGTGTAGAGTCAATGAACCTAATAGTTGTAGTGAATTAAAGATTAAAATCAAAGAATGTTAACATGTAGGGGATTTGTGTATGCATACCCAAAATATCTTAAGTGATGTAATCATTCTAGAGAAGCGATAAGTACTAAAAATAAGCTTTAACTATACACCATTGACAACTCCTTAGTTTTTTCGAAACACGATTACTTATAAAGCATCACACTAGCTAACCCATATATAATCGGAGTAACAATGGCAGTGAACTAAATATATTACCTTGTTTTGAAAGAGTAGAAAGCTCATACTTGTATTAAGTAAACTTATCTCAAGGACTTTTTATTTTTCAGAAAAAACAACTAGCTAACAATGCGTAAAAGGTAATTAAAAACGCGTAAAAAATAGTCCCTAATGCACAATATGCATACATGCTGTTTAAAACATCTAATAATCCCAGAACAACTCAAGCTCAAACAGCATGAATCATGGCACATTAAACCAGTACAAAACATTAGCATTCAATAAACCCTAAGTAATTTTTGAAATACAACAAATGCAGTATCTGCTAAACACAAGTAAAGCACAAAATAAAAATGTGTTCCGATGTACAAATACAAGTATAAAATAATTACTAATCAGAAAACTAGCAAGTTTAACTGAGCTAATAAATAAACTAGCCAGATCCATTTAACATACTCCACCAACCCTAGACGAGTTTGCAGATGTACTTTTACTAGTTGCTAATGTAAAAAACGTACATCTTTTATTGTCTCTATTTTTATTGAAACGACTAACTGATGGGTAAAATTTTAAACAAAAGCAACCAGCATACACCTATCTATTCAGAAAGTATAAAATTAAGTCAAAGCTTATTTCATTGCCTCCTAATCAACAATACATGTACGCAAAAGCAGTGTGCAAAGATATCCTAATTGAAATCTGCATGAATTAATAAACCATATGGCTGGGGAGAGATAGAAAAAGAGTTCAGCTATAAAAAATGTTTGGGTAAAGTTAAGCCTACAAGCTTTAGCATTCTGAATAAAAAACCTTCAAGTAATCTTTTAGTTAATTCAAGCCCAAATGAAAAACATTAAGCCTTTAAAATAAGTTATCTCCACCAGATACAGTGAGCTTTTTAGCTTTTTTCATGACACAACAAAATCTTAAAAGTCTTCAAAAACTCATTTCTCAGTAAGGTAAAGTCTAAATAGGCTTTAATTTTAGGTAGATAGTAAATTCTTGTGCTCGAAAAATTATTTGGAAATGTATAACCTTTGTCCAAAAGCTCCTTAAAACACACATTACACACTAATAATTTATTAACAGTTAGCAATCTCAAACAGCTACCATAAATACCATGTTGAAATAAGCTTACCTACTTCTCACAGCCAAAGCGACTTATAGTTTTTGGCAATACAATAAACCATTAATCTCTTCACACATATACACCAAACACCAATGTTCATAAAAATCTAGAAAATAACTATGTTTGATAGATTATTATGTCTTCAACGGCAAAAAAGTCACATTGCCAGATAAAGAGGTAAAACTATCTCAATAACTATAGCTCTTATTGGAAAGTATAAGCTAATAATTATAAGGTTGCACAAAGAGCTTCTCAAGAATGCTTAAGCTATACCCAAAGCAATCCCTAAATGCACAAAACAATCTAAACAACACCTACAATCCAACATTTACAATACCAGATTACAAAAATACAATCCATAAACATCAAAATGCATCACAAGCTACAAAAATATAAATCACACAGCAAAATATTTATAAAAACACTAACAAACAATAAAATCCTAAAAAAACATACCCTGTTCTGATCAATAACATCAACAATGACAACAAGCTTTCCATAATCTTTGCCATAGTTAACCAAACCAACTCTTCCAATCTCAACGTACCTCTTGAACGGCTACAAAATAAAACTATATTAACATCACATATACCAAAAAGAAAAAGTACCCATATCAAATTCAGGGTTATATTTTGTTTACCATTTTGCAGATTGGTTATGTGGCGGCAAAAAATGAAAGATGTGATGAAAGCTAGGGTTTAATACATCTTAAGTAGGGTTTATATAATCAGGACTTGTAGCCCAACATGTTAGGCCCAAATGGATTGGGTTTTTTTAGCATGTGTGGCTCAGAACCCATGTTGTTAGCTTTATTGTGTTTATGATTCTAGTTTGTAAGTTTTAAGATATAGAAAGAAGAAAAACAATTCAATTTTCAAATGATTGCTCTTATTTTGGTGCTTACCAAGGGAAAAAATTTCACCATCTATCTAGTTTGATCTAATAGTGGGGATTAACCTAGGATTTAATATGTCTAAACCTAAGTCCATGGTTTTTTCTTGTCTTTTTGTTTTTTTTATACACATTTTTCTTTCTTTTTTTTTAAACGAGTTTTTTTTTTTTTTTTAAATTCACATTTTTCTATATTCACGTTTTCTTTTATTTGGTTATTTTTTTTAATTCGCGTTTTTTTTTCCCTTTCATACGTTTTCATCTATTTTTCATCCGTTTTCGCCCGTTTTCATACATTTTTGACCGTTTTCGCCCGTTTACTTACGTTTTCGTCCATTATTCATATGTTTTCGTCCGTTTTCATACGTGTTTTTACCTTTTCATACATATTCGTCCGTTTTCTTACGTTTTCGTCCGTTTTCATACGTTTTCGGCCGTTTTTAAACGTTTTCATACGTTTCTGAATATCACAAGTGATATTCTGAATAACACAAGTGATATTCTGTGATATTCTGAATATCACAAATGATACTGTGAATATCGCAAGTGATATTATGTGATATTCTATGATATTCAGAATATCATTTGTGATATTCTGAATACCTCAAGTGATTTTTTGAATATCACAAGTGATTTTCAACTAATATTTTGTAACATGAAAATCACAAGTGATATTCATAATATCACACAATGATATCCAGAAAATCACAAGTGATATTCATAATATCACAAAGTGATATTCAGAATATCACAAACTGATATTCAGAAAATCACAAATGATATTCAGAAAATAAATAATCACATGTGATATTCATAATATCACAAAGTGATATTCAGATAATCACAAGTGATATTCTGAATATCACAGAAATCACTTGTGATAGTTAGAAATGTATGAAAACGAACGAAAACTTAAGAAAATGGACGAAAACGTAAGAAAATGGACGAAAACGTATGAAAGAGTAAAAACACGTCTGAAAACAGACGAAAATGAAAGAAAAATGATGAAAACGGGGGAAAACGGAAGAAAACATGAAAACGTATGAAATCGAAGAAAAAAACACGAACTAAAAAAAACGCGAATTAAAATTAAAAAAAAAAAAAAAACGTGAATAAGAAAAAAAAAAATGTGAATAAAAAAGAAAGACAAAAAAGACAAGAAAAAAAAACATGCACTTAGGTTTATCTACTAAATCTTAGGTTAAACCCCACCATTAGATCAAACTAGATGGATGATGGAGATTTGTCCCTTGATAAGCATGGATTTATGGGTAAGCAAAATAAACTGACTCTAATAATGTAATGTTTAACTCATTTTTAACTTTGTTTTATTGGTTAAAATTGATCAAACATGACAAAACCAACATTAGAGGATTTGTATCTCTTAAAATGTGCTTAATTTGTTTGGTTGTAGTTGATAGATTTATGTTTCACAAAACAATTACTGACATACAAGTTTAGAGACATATTATAAGTTAGCTAAACTTACTCAAAATTGAGAAATTTGCTCTTAAATTCATAAAAGTAGATATAAAATTTTGGTTTTTTAGAAGTTTTGAGCTTTTGTTATAAATTTACTTAACTAATAAGAATATAATGTTATTTTACACTTAAGTCAAAAGTAAATAGAAATAACTTCCAAAGGCATGAGCATTTTTTATTTATTTTGAATTTAATTCAATTTAGACCAAACCAATTCAATTTTGACTTTTATTGACCAATAATAAGACTCGTTTTTGTCACATGACGAAATCAAGCCCTAACTATTCCATTTGAGTTTTTCACCCATATTCATTTCACACAAAAACTCATTTCTCCTATGGTGTAAAAGATGGATAAAGATATCAATATTCTTAACTCATAATCTAATATAATTGTTTTAAATACATTAAATTGTTAATAAGAAAAGACTAAAATGTACTCCTTCAAGAATTAAGTGTTCGCATTATTATTTTGAAATGTCCCAAAATAAATGTGCATTTAACTTTTCAACAATGAAATAAACTTTAGTGATAAAGATGATATTTGGTTGGTTGAGACCGTAGTTAGCGAGATTTTCTAAACATGTGTGTGTCATAAAAACACACACTTGTTACGAAACAGATAAAATATATCTTAAGATGTTTGAAAAAGACATTCAGTTGTTAACTATCCATAATAATAAATAAAAAAAATATCAATATTCTTTTGTTACTAGATTTTCAATTATTTAGTTCTCTTCTGAAAATTAAAATTAGTGTATTCCCTTCCGTGCACACGTAACTTTAACATAAGCCGTACTAACGGAATTTTTGACATAAGTAAAAATTAGTAAATATATATATGTTTTTTTCATATGTTATAATCTTGTGCGTACATGGAGTTTTAGTATAAAAGCGAGTTTAATTTTATAACAATGTTACAAAGATTGTTACATCTAAAAAACTGAAGTCTGTATCTCGTGTATTTATATGTGTATCTTAATAGTCGATATTTTAGGTTGATATTTATTACACGTACATATACCACAATTAGCTTAAAGTATATGGGGTATTTGTTAAACGTAAAATTGTACTAAAAATTATGAAAAATGAGAAATTTACACTTGCCTTATAAAATTGAAATTTTGTTTAGCCCTTTTCAAAGGTTTGGACTTGATTGCAAATTATATTATCTAATCAGTATATAACTTATTTTACACTTAAGTCCGAAAGTAAAATAATGAGCTCTCAAGACCATGTCTCAAGACCATGCGTTTTTCCTTTTTTATTTGTTTGGTTATAGAATAGAGAAAATTTCTATAAGTTTAACCAAACCAGTTCCAAATGTTCTACATGGCCAATGAAAGATTTGATTTTGCCACATGGCTGAATTAAGCTATGATATTGGTTGTCATCACAAATGACATCTTCAATTTAAAGTTTCCTCTTATTGAATAAAAGATATTATTATGTACCAAAGGTTTTGTATCTTAATGGTACCTCATATTGTGTGAGAAGTTTCCCAATTAAATGATTGTGGATTCAAGCTATGTTTAAGATTAAGGTTGAGCATCGGTCCTGGACCGGACCGGATCGACCAAGACCGAGACCGAATTAGCCCAAAAGCCGAGACCGAGGACCAAACCGAATGTGGTCGGTCCGGTCCGGTCCAGATCGGTCCAACAAAACAAAATAGTCGGTTTGTGGTCCGGACCAGACCGGCCGACCAAAAGCGAGACCAAATTAACCCGAAAGCCGAGACCGAGGACCGGACCGAATGTGATCGGTCCGGTCCGGTCTCGGTCGGTCCGTCAGTCCGTCCGGTCTTGGTGGGATAGCATCACAAAAAATGCAAATTATTAATGATAGTATATTTAATCACATGTGTTGTTTTTTAGTTTATGTTGGATCATCTTTGTGGGATAGCATCACATAAACTGCAAATCATCTATGTTGGATCGTTTATATTAGTTGATTATGTGATTCGGGAGGTCGGGGATGATGATAGTAAATGACATCCATGGTTAGAGAGAGAAAGTAAAGAGAGAAGGGATAACTAGGTGTATTATTGAATAATGAAAATGATAAGGTTTACACACTAAGCATCACCCTCCTAGTGAAGTCTAGGAGGGCTTATATAGGACATCAAACACATGACTTTACATAAATGACGGTTTCAGTCCATGTGTTTGTGCCTTACAATAAAACTATTGTAATACCGAATATGTTTTCACATTTTCGTGTTAGGATGATTCCTAACAATATTCCCCCAATGTGGCAACATATGGGATTACTTACAAAATTTCCTACAAGTACAAATACAAATAAAGAAAGGTCTTCATATGCTCTTCAATTGCTGAGGATGTCTGCAGTTGACGCTTTTTGTCTTCATCTTGAACCTCGGCTTGAGAACTTTTTCTTCACTTGTAGGCAAATGATGTAATATGTATGAATTGGATTAACTTCCCCCCAATTCTTACTCCATGTCTTTATCAGCTTCTCCATTCATTTCTTTTTGACGAAGTTTCTGAATCAGCTTCCCCCAAAACTGACAACCGTCTTCAACAGATTCGAAACTTTGATGTAGTTAACATGTCTTCTAACTTCTGAAGTTTTAAGTATGCAGCGGAATTTGTAGATAACACCGTAAACCACACCAAGCAAATCTGACTAGTCACTTAATCACAATTGTGCTCAATACGGAAACTCCGTTCGGGGCCAACGTGCAAGAAGTCAGCAAGATTTTCTCACATAAGTAGGCTACTTCACACAAAACAACCCGGGAAAGTTGAAACGATAACACCAAAATCACAAAACTGAACCACTAATCATCTCTGCGGACGTCTCTCCGGTAGTCATAACATTTAAAGCTCGATCAAGTGAACCTGTTGTGCGTCTCTGATGTGCACATTTCTTCCCCCTGATTGCAGATACTTATGGAAAAAGAGTGTTTTCGCAAAGAAGTGGAAAAAAGTACAAAGCACATTCACTTTCTTCCCCTACGATGTCTTCGCGGAATCAGAAGCATACACACTATGTTTACGATGGAAACGGAGGCAGCGTAACCCCTTATGTCCAATTAATCGAATAAGTGTGAAGTACCATAAATCTGTGTTAAGCATGAAATATCTCGTGAGAATTAACAGCTGATAATATCTCTACTTTGTTATACTCCTCTCAACTAACTCTTTACCGACCCCATTATCATTCTGACGGCTCTTTGTAGTGACTACTGATGGAGAAAACCCAATATGACGAACTTGAAATTGAAGTAAAATAACCCGAACTTGTGACTTAAGCTTGAACTAATGTCTGACGAAGAACCAATACTGAGAATTTCAATAAAGGTAGAATCATATACCCATCCATCCATCCTTAATTGTATATGAACTTCTCTCGAATTATCCACATCTTTGTGTGACACTTGAGCACTACAACGTAACTCCTTTAAAGTGATAGCTATACGCTGTGAGCACAACAACGTAACTCCTTACATCAGGTATAACTAGACAACTCAAGTCTTTGTCATTCGTAACGGTTAAAAGCTCGAACAAGGATCTCGAAGAATCATGCATCCAACCAACCCCGATATCTTGAGATACTAAGTACACGCACTCGTGAAATTCCACTTCAACCTCAAATAAATAATAGTGAATAAACTCCATAGTCATCTCATGCGGTGGAATACCCAAAATCTAGCCTTTTGACGGTTTGAAACGAATCTTAATAATGGATTAATCTCGATCTTGTCAAAAAATTCATAACCCGAAAAATTATTCACTTTGCCATTACAAACCCCAACAATAACCATTAACCAAATAATTTATCAACCAAGTCATCCTTATAAAATTTTGAGTCCATTAATAAAAGGTAGACAACGATTGGTTAATATCTTGATAAGCTCAAATCAATGACATAGGACTCGGGCCCAAAAGAACAAAACGGATGAAAAAGCCCAAACCTATGCGTTGTGATGCCGAGTCCAATCACCAACACTAAAATTGTTGATATAAGTCTTACTGCTAATAATACTTACATCAAACCCTAAACTCACTCTCATAACATCACACGCAACCAGAACCTAATATACGGCATCTCAAATAATCCGCCCCCACTCATCTCCTTTTCTCTTCAAAATCCGATCTAACAAATCAAGATCATCAACCCAATCCGATCAAAAGACATCTTTTCCAGTCATTTTTTTTTCATCAGTCGAACACCAATCAAAACTAACCTTAACTTATATGTTCCTTAAACATCTTCAATCTGAATCAAACATAAACGCAGGCTTAACCACACCGTTACCTTGATGTAAGTTTCAACACAAGACGAATCAAGAAAGCAAGTTAATGTTTCAAGACCCTTTGGAGGGTCACGGTAGGTTCTTCTTATGTTGTTTTACATTTTGTTCTTCGTAAATGAACGAATCAAGAAAAGAAAATAACATTATTGTTATCTTTCCTATCTTTTTATTCGGACAATGAAATGAAGTTAATATTCGTCAAAATGATCTGTGATGATGTAGTTTCTTCGTGTAATAATCTTTGAGGTCTATGGCTATTATTAGCACACGAGAGAGAAAAAAATCTGAGATCAGTGTTATTTAATTTTCAGTTTGAGTCTCTGAGGAGTTGGGTTTTAGTTGTTGAAAGAGATGGAGGGAATAAGATATATGAGAAGGGATTTGTTGATTATGATTTTGTAGACTGTTGTTCTTATCATAGGAGATGGGATAAAGGATTATATATGGATTTGGTTTGGATGATGGTTATGTCGTTGTTGGTCTTCTCATTCATCTTCCTCTTCTTCTTTTCGTTTTAAATCTTTTGGAGCAATGAGGATTATAGATCTGAGGTAATGACATGGGTCATGCTAAACTTGTGGTTAGACATGGTCTTGCTGTCAACATGAGTCTAACTCGAAAGTTTCTTGGTTGGAGAAAGAGATAGACTTTCCTAACTCGGAAACCTGAAGTCTAACTCGCAAAAAGTTCATATCAGTGTTCTAACTCGCAAAAAATTTGCACATGTTCTCTAACTCGCAAGTATTCAAATAAAAATTTAGCTAACTCGCTAATCTTCAAGTGCAGAAAATTAGAAAGTCGCTAATCTTCAAAAAAAAAGATGTAACTCGCGGATCTTCAAATAGAGAGTTGTAACTCGCAAATCTTCAAATAGAAAATTGCTAACTCACTAACTTGAAAGATTATACTGGCTAACTCGCCAATCTTCAAGTCAGAAAATATGTAACTCGCAAAACTTCAAGCTAAACCTAGAAAGACCCATAAAAACCCCAGATTTAAACTATTACCATTTTGACTGTTTGTTGACCACAAATAACACCAGAATTTGACCATTTTGAAACTATTAAAACCAAATAAATAATACAATAAAAAGCTTGTAATAACAGTTTTAAAAATGGACATTTTTGACAAGATTGGACCATAAATCAACCAATAAAGTAACCTAGCTCCGATGCCAATTGTTAATTGTTAGATATTGGTTATCATAACACTACACGAGATCAATGTATGGGGCGTATGATATTATAGAGAGAGAAAAAAGATGGGATATTCTAGAGAGATAAAATCAAAATAAAAGGTTAGATTCCCAAATGAACATCCAACCCTCTCTCTTATGGGGAGAGGGCTATTTATACAAATGTCTACGCCCTCCTTCAGGCTGTGGATCAGGCATACAGTGGGTAAAGACCCGTCCTTCTTCCACGGTGTTACTTATACTACTAGTAAACTAACTAATGTAACATTATGTCTACGAGCTGTAATATGCTAAACTAGTGTTGGGGTGACCGACACTTCTACATGGATTTTCTAAATCCTAACAATCTCCCCCTAAGGGAGGTCACCCCATGAATTACATTGATAATCCTAGCACTTTATCTATAATCTTTAATGCTCGAGCTCGTAGACTTGAAGCTTCTTTGACTTTAACTTTGCGTATTAGTAGTAATTCTTTGGCTTGAGTGTTTCTTTGATTAGTGATCACGAGCTTTCTTTGAGATCATCTGCAACATACAATCTCCAGAATATCCATTGTTGCATTGCCATTATGTGATGTTGTGACCTTATGGACCGACATGCTCACATCTTTGGATCATGATATCTTCTCATCAGAGTAGAGAAAGCTTTGTTGATTCATGATATTTCTAGTAGCGTAGCAGAAGCATGGATTGAAAATATCAGAGCCAGTTGATGAAGATATGCACTTATCATGATTTCTTTTAGAAGTGAATGTGATGTGTGAGCATGCGGTTATGGATTGACTCCTCAATTCTGATCAGCTACAACCGTCGGGTGTCCCTGCAGACAACAATTAGCAATAAAGCGTACGAAGGTGTCTTTGATCACTTTCGTTGAATGGGGTTACAAGAACCATGGTTCCCCGTTGATCAGTACGAGTACTGCCTGTGATCAGGTAGAATTCCGAAGAACCTCCTTGACAGGGTTTCATAGCTAATCAAGCCGTTCTCAAACCGGAACGTCTCAAAGAAGACAACACAGAGTGAGTGAACCAGAGAATTAAGATTCACTGATTGATGAAAAATGATTTGAAAAACAATCGTGTATTGCTTAATAGAAAGTGTTTTGCAATACAACGAAGGTTTTATGGAAAATCAATTATCAATCATAAATACCCCTTTTTAATTTTGAAAACTTAATACACAGTCGATGTGCTCGAGAAAAGAGTTGTTGAGTACAACGACTGGTTTTTCAAAGGTATCCGTCAATCCATTTCCTGGACCAAGTTTGATTCAAGAGTGAATCGCCCCATCGTTTCTATCCAGTTGTCACAAGTTTGATCTTTTGAGAATATCTCACATGTCACCCACCAAGAGCTTGTTTGATGTTGGCTCTAGAAGGATTTCCATCTTCATTGTGAATATTTTCTCATATCACTCGGATGTTCTGGCAATACCACAAGGATAATGCGTAGGACTCTTGATGCAGGTTTTACTGACCAGGTTTAATATTTATAATGTCTCGTTATACCTTATGGTCTACCCTAATGCACTAACGGGCAGTGTACCCAGTCGTGTGTAGTGTAGTATTCGGTAAAACCGAGGTCGTCCCAAGAGCTATGTGTGTTGGATTAATACTAAGTCTAGGTGTCACAGATTTTAAGATGGTTTACTTAATTAATTGATTAACTACTAACGCAAATAAAGGCAAAGATGTGATCAATAGAGGAGAGTGGTGCTAACCTAGTTATTCATCCTAGCTAGTAATGTCTACGTCTAATTACTTCCAATTACTTCAGGTGGGGTGATGAGTGTGTAAATACTCATCATTTTTGTACAATTTAAACTGCAAAATCATCTGAAAACACTCAGAAACACATCAAAATGATCAAAAGACCACAAATCAGTGTTTTATGTGTTTTAAATGCAAAAATATCAAAATCAGATGAAAAACATATCAAATTTGCAAAAATTGCAGTTTTAGTCCCCCAACTTTCTAAAATTGTCAAAAATAGTCCCTGAGTCCAAATTTCAAAAGAAAAATCACCAAAGGTCCTTTTGGAAACATAAATTATCATATTTAGTCCTTTGGTGGAAAATCTAAAAGTTTTGAGAAATTACAGTTTTGGTCCCTGGGCTTTTAAATTGGTCAAAATTAATCCTTGGAGTTTCAAAAATGTCAAAGTTAGCCCTTGGATTATTAAAGTTTGGCAAGACCAACCCTTGACTACTTTTCATAATTTACATGTTTGGTCCCTTGAATTTCAAAAGTTACACAAGTGATCCTTGTGTTATTATTTCTATTAACCAAACCGGACCCTAATTATATCCAGGCCCAAATATCAATCCCCCTTGGCCCAATCATATTACCCGGTCCAAACCCTTGACCCGACCAACCCATTTACCCAACATTTAAAATAATCAAACCCGCCCCCCTACACACCCTGTCTTCCCCGACATTTGTGTCTGCAAACCCACACCACCAGCCACCCATATCCACCCTACCTCACATATTGTCTCCCCCTCCTCACCTACCTACCAAGTGCATTTAATGCACCCCCTTCACTGTCTCTAATATCAGAACCAAACTTTCCCGCCAATTCCATCAAACGGCCAAAATGGCTCTAAGCTATCCAAGGGCTCAAATGTAAAGTGGGATTTTGTCAGAAAGTAGAGAGAAAGAGATTGAGCTATAAAAAGAGAAGAAAGAAGCAAGTTTGGAGTAGTTAGCTAGTTTTCTAATTTTCTTTCTTAATGTCGTTTCTTTAAATAAATGTTGTAGTTTAATTCAAATGGTGTAATTTCAGTTTCATTGTATCACTTTCAAGTTTACAAACCTTTGTAAGTTACTTTTGAGTATCAATTAAAGTTTTTTATATAAGTTTATAGTTTCAAGTTTACTGTTACAGTTTTCATGTTCAAATTCTATGTTCCAAGTTGCTATTGGCTTATTTGAAGCCTCACTAAGTTTATCTAAGCTCCTTGTAAGCTTTGTATAAGCTCATATTACAGTTTCAAACAATTTTCCATTTAAGTCAACAAAAGTCAACAGGAGCTCAAAATTGCAATGGTGATGGATAAAAAGGGTGTTGCAGAGGTTTATTGGGGTTGGATTAGACTAGCCTAGAGTAGTTATGGTTCTGGTTTTGGACTGCAAATAATGTGGATACATGTGGGTGAGTTCTCAGTTTCAATTTTTTAGTCCATTTTGCATTTCATACTTGTTTGAGTATCTGTGATCACCAACTGTTTTAACATGTTTATATAGTTGTGTTTAGGTCATGAAAGTTTAGTTTGATCACTGGGATAAATCAGTGTAGGAGTTTAAGTGTTTTAGTTGCTTAGCAGATCATTAAAAGAGTGTTTGGTTCAATTGGTTTAACTAAGCTTGAGACTTTGTTGGTCCTTGAAAATTGTATACTCAGTCTTGGTATAGGTTCTTAGAACCATTCCAGTCATAACTTGTACCTGCAAAAGATCATTAGTCAAAATTTCATTTGATCTGTCCTTGTACCTGCACTGTTGAAAATCCAGTTTCTCAAATCTGTCATAGAGGTGTTAAAGTGGTAAAGCTAGCTTGTTAAAGTTTTATTTCATCCATTCTAAGCTAAATCAGTTCATCATTTAGATTTAAAACTCATTTTGGTCAAATCTATTAACTGTTTCAAAAAGTCAAATTGTGTCAAATATCTGGTTTTTGCAGAACTTGCAGCCTATGCATTAGGTTCATTTCAAGTAGATGAGGTCTGATTTTTGGTTTAGATATAGTCTGGTAGGTGTTCTTCAATTCCACACTTTTAGTTTTTTTATTAGCTTATTAAATAAGCAGTTAGAACAGCTTAAACATAGGGTCCCTGTTTATCTGTTACTGCATCAGCAGTCTAGTCCCACTTGGCCACTTTTGTTTTGATCTGTATCTTCTTCATGAATAACCCTTATTAGCTGAAATCTTGGATAATTAATCTCTGGCTGGTAGACTATAGAACCACACTTTTGTTTTTAACTTTAGCTTATTAAATAAGCAGCTGCTACTGCTTAAACTTAGGTTCAGTTATTTGTTTTGCTTATTAGATCAGTTTGCTTAAATCTTGGTAGATGCTTGTTTAGGTGGTACGAGTAGCTGATATAAGTTCCCTTATAGTATTTTTAGTATAATTCACCTCCTGTAGTAGTTTGGTAGTTCACTATGCTTATTTGCTTATTTTAGAAGTGCTTATTTAGGATCATTTACATTGCAGCTTCAGATTTTCCTACTTAAGCCCATGTTTTCTTATTTTTCATAGATTGAGTATAATATTTTAGATTTTCCCTGAAATTTTCATAATTTTTAGACACTGTTTAGTATTTTTCTTATTTAAATTCAGTTTTTAATCATTTTTAATTAGCTTTTATTGCAATTAATTGAGAAAAAGTTCCAAAAAATAATTTTTCAATTTTATTAAGTTTAGATAAAAATAAAAAGCCAAAAAAATATTTTTCTAGATTTTTCTTAGTTAAATTTGTATTTTTAAATAATTTAAGTAGATTTTAATAGTTTAAAATTCATAAAAAAATAGAAAAATAATCAGAAAAATACAAAAATAGTTTTGAAAATTCTATTTTGATATTTTAGACTTTTCCATTTCATAATTTTATTTTTCTAGCTTTATTTCCTAATATCTTGTATTTTAGGTAATTATTAAATAGTTAAAATTAGTTTTTAATTAATAATAATTAATTTAATAGTTATAAATATAATTTTCTTTTATCATTAGGATTGTAAAAATGTATTTTTCATGTTTTTAGGATTTATATTGTATAAGTTTCACTTTTTATTTTGTACGTTTGCGTAATTTTAATTTAAACGTAAGTTTTTAGTTTTAAGTTTTAAACGTTCATCATTTTAAAAATAGTGATAGCGTTTATTTAATATTTTTAATCTTTTTAATTTCCTTTAATTTTCATTTTAGCCCTTGTAGTTTATGTCCTTTTTCCGTAGTTATAATAATTCTCAATCTCCTTTTCCGTTCAAATCTCGCGATCACTATACGTCTGATAATCCATTGCATAGCTCGCTGGGACATAACGACCCGGGGAGACCCTATACTCCTCAGATCTTCATTGATTTCGTGCTTAAGCAGTTTTAAGCTGGTTACGGTCCGCCATTCACAAGTGGCGGGTTTGTGTGATTTAGCTTGACTGTTTGGCGCGCATCATGGGGTCAAAGTCGAGAGGACAACATTTGGTCAGTTCGTCCTAACCTATTAGCAAAGATGCCACCACTGGAGAAGTCAGGTGTCCCCTCATAAGTCCAGTTGTTCCTGGTCCCCTAAGCCGAGTCATTAAGTTCCGCTACATGCTAGACTTATTATAGTGAGTGCCCGGGCGCTAGCATCTTAGACACTCACCCCCTAATTCTTAAGTTCATCCAAACGGTAGGTGATTAGTTGGTCAAATCGTACAAGTAGAAAGGGTGGTCAGTTGGTCATATCTTACCCTTCCCGTCTCAGTCTACTCACTTAGGGTCAGTTGGTCATATCTCCTAAGCAACTATCCTCTACCGCCATTTAAAACTACCGAAACAAGGGTAGCTACCAATAAACTATGCATGCATACACTTAGAAATAATTATACGGAAGTAATGTAAATGCAAACAAAACAATTAAGGAATCATAACTAGGCCAGCACCAAGAGGTGCTTAGCCACTCATATTAACCATACAAATCAATTCAATATTTAATGTTACGAAATACGTGAATCGAAAGTAAAGAAAAGATAAAATGCTAATGCTTATCGTAGGAGAGTGATTTCTCCCTTGGAGATAGCTCCGTATGCTCCTCTAGACCTGCCTTTGGCTTCTTCCCACGTTCTTTGGTTGTGATGTGTGAAATGGGATGCTTTGAAATGCTGGAAATCGTGGGGTATTTATAGGCCAGATCTTGGTTACGGCATAACTAATAAAATAGTTACGCCGTAATCATCTAATTCTTCGTAAATTGCACTAGATCTGCTGGTTACGGCGTAACCTTATAAGTGGTTACGCCGTATCTTCAATAATTCTTGGTTACGCCGTAGTTTATACACGAGTTACGGCGTAATTATCAGCGGCGCGGAACCTCATTTGACCTAATATAGTTACGTCGTAATCTTTTGGGAGAGTTACGCCGTAATCTTCTGATAAGTTGGCTTTCTGAGTCACGCTTTAGTTATGGCGTAATGTGAGAGATGAGTTACGCCGTAACTTCTTCAAAGTGAGCATACTATGATAAATCTTTAATAATTCTCCAATTCCGCGTCTCTTTAGCTCCAATGCTCGTAATTTGCTTGAAAGTGGAATATAATGGAAAACAAACGTAAATCCAGATAAATGATATAAATTACAAGCATTATCGGGGGAAATTGACACTTAATATTCAGGATAATTTGATGTTATCAAATATCCCCTCACTTGAACTCTACTTGCCCTCAAGTAGATCTTATTAGATAGATTCCTAAAAAGATATCTCCCATAACCTGGAAAATATAAGTTTACAAATCCCTTATGCTAGAATAAAACAAAGTCGAACACCTCACAAAATGGGAACGAAACACTCAAAATCTCTCAACTATTCTAAGTGTCAATTTTGGGGTGATCACTCAATCGCACAGTCATAGCATGTATTCTATCATAAGCTTGGCGGTTACACAAATCTCCACCACTAGAGTTAAGGGCAAAACAATTTTCGAAGGCAATATGGGTAGACACGACAAAGGTTAAGGGTGACTCGTCATTACTAACATGTCACGGCGAAGTGGACAAAATCAATGATACATGACCAAGTCCATGGCCAAGACACCAAAGATTGCTCGATGCATCACCTAGACACACTTCATGACTAAAGGGTAGGATAAGACATGGGATATATAAATGGTGTAAAATAAAAATCAATCAGATAGTCTAAATCTATAACCAAGTCATCACCACTTACCGTCCGCCCAAAGTTCATGCTTTGAAGTTAAGAAACCGGATCATGAAATACTAGGTAGATGTGTCATTAGAAGACGTCGTGATGGGCACACTACCTTTTCTTCAGCTGTTGGCACAATTACCAACTCTAATCTTCTCATGTGACCGAGGTGGCCTCCTCGATACTAAATCTATATAAAGCTCATAACATAGTGCTTATAACATCGCACTTTACAATAAACTAAATAACATAACTATATACATTTTTTTTCAACACAAACATAACAACTAAACATAAGATCCCCCCACTTTAGATGAACAATGGGAATTCGGGGGGTCTTCAATGATCTTTAAGAATATGTCATCGACGAAATTGTGATTCCCAAACCTTTCCGCTTGAACCTTGAACTTAGGCAAACGATGACTTCCCAATCACAAATAAAGACTACAGGGTAGGCTACGGTGTATAGGTGTAACGAAACAATATATTGGGTTAACAAAATGAAAGGAATGGCTCAGATGGGTGTATCTAGGGGTATCTTGCACTAAAGGTGAGTGCAATAAAAGGGTTTCATATGGGGGTCGAGAAGTCGAGGTAACTAATCGATAGACACAGAATGGTAGGCTATTTGGGTGATAATCCTATAATACTGCCTTCTTAAACTAAAAATTCCAAATACATCGAGCTAACTCAACATACCTCGTCTATGGTCTAGAAATGATGCAAAGGCCAAGTTCTAAAGTTTACAAGCTACCGACACTCTCATAATTTGGTGGATTTGGGGTAAAATATTGGAAACAGATAAGGCTAATCTCACCATATAATATCAAGGGTTGTATGTGCTCGGCTAAGGTCTAATCTAGTTAGGTTAAGAAAAACATGTCAAAATTTTAAAAATGGCATAATTTTTCAAAATAAACTAGAAAAACGAGGGGAAAATAAAGTTCAAGAGACAATTCTACTCCCGTCCCCCCACTTGAATTGTACAAAGTCCCTTTTGTACTAAGCGTAAAATAAAGGTGAAGAAAAAAGTAGAATTAGAGCGAGAACTTCCCTGAAATTTGCTCCAAAAAGAAAGAAGGCCCACGAAAAAGAGTCGTGTCTTCGTATAAGCATCCATGAGCAAACTTCAATCCCTGAAATCACACTACCGACAAGCATAATTCTAAAAAGAAAAAAAATGAAAAATGAAAAACAAACCTAACTCACTTTCGTAGGAATCATGGTTGCATTTAGCATATGCAACAGGCCTTTTAAACCACTTGGTATCCCAAGTGGACGAGTGAAGTCTCGTGAGGGTTTACAGGGAACACACCCACAAAGTTCATTTAAAATACTAATACAAGGTTATTGTGTTTAAAATGAAAGAAGTAATACAGAGGATAGTTACGTCGTAACTCTTAGAAAGAGTTACGCCGTAACTAGGCAAAACCTGGCATATGATGCAAGAGTGTAGCTACGACGTAACCACTGAGATGGAATTACGCCGTAATTGGTAGTGCGTCCGAAATTCTGATGCAAGGGGTTTGTTACGGCGTAACCACTGAGATGAGTTACGCCGTAACTATGGTCAGATCAGCATGCTGCAACAGCAATTTCTCATCGTTTCCTGCAAAAATGGTTAAAAACATAGAACCCAACAGAAATGGAAATAAAACAAAAGAAAGGGATAATTCGGTTTGTCTCCCGAAAGAGCACTTTTCTTTATTTACGAGTCTTTAAGTTAGAATCAGAGCCTCGGGGCTTTATGGTGGCCTTTGGACTTGGCCAACTTTCTCCATGTCCTTCATTAAGTTGTGTCTGACCCAAGCGACATTTGTGGCAGTGCGGAGGTATTCTTTAGTCTCGATCTTCTAAATTTTGTAAAATTTTTCATCCGACCCCAAGTGGTATCTAGTAAACTCATATTTTTAATCGGGGGTGGCCTCTTGTAGGGAATCCTAAGGAGTTTGCACCTCCTTTGCTCATATGCTTCATCATCGGGGTCAGTAAATTCCTCATTTCCTTGCAACTCAAGGTAATCTAAAATCCCCTCTATGTCATCGTCGTTAGACTCGGTGCCTTTAAACCATTCCTCGCCGAGCAAATCTTCCACCAGTACACGCTTGCATTCTTCCTTCTCATTTCTTACCGACTCTTTGGCATCCTCAATTGTTATATCACTTAAGTTGTTAGGACTCTCTTCGTTCGGATTTTCTTTACTCATGTGTTCTTTCTAAATCTTTTCCTTTGTTAATGCATCTACTTGTCCATACTTGATCTTTACCCAACTGTCAAATCCCAAGTTGTCTAACCAAGGCAATCTTGTTCTTTCCTTATCGTTGGTTGAGGTCCTAAAGAATTCATCCTCTCCCATTCTCATTAAGCTGCTTCCACCATTACATTTATCGTCATAAGGGTTGCATGATGCCCAGAAGACTTCCCCAGGAGAGTTTATCTTTTCACACCAATGACTTCGGGCTTCATTGTTATCAGTGCTGCTTAAAGGATCATCCATGCAGTAGATGTCGTCATTAACCAATTCCTTTTTCTGATGATGATCCTCGTAGTCAATCTTGAGCTTTTTAAGAAGATTCGGGTTAATTTTAGCATTCCCGAATTGTATCACGTACCAATCATCAAATGTCAAATCTCCAAACTTTATATCATGTCTTTCAAGCTCGTGAGGGCACGTCCATTCTTCTTCTTTTAAGCTACCACCACCGTTACAATACTCGCGGAAAGGGTCACACGTAGGCCATGCTCGTGTGGATTCATCGTCAGTTATGATTATCGGAGTGCACCAGTGAGTGATAGGCGGCTCCTCTTCTTCTTCGAATGAGAGTTTTTCCAATCTTTCTTCATCAGTATATGCAGCCCACATGAATTTGTTATTTTTGACCCTTTCTTTATCACTTCCTCCATTGCAAATTTCATTTCTAGGGTCACACGAAGCCCATATATCATATCAGTCCTCCTTAGCTACGGGTATCTTTTTGTACAAGTGATATTTCTTTTTAGATGGGGACAGAGGGCATAAATTAATGTCGTGGGACCATCCGTTAATTACCTGTGTTCCTGATTCGTCCACTTCGAGAAATCTGTCTGCCCATGTATCCTAGTTACGCCGTAACTGTGATGTTTGGTTACGGCGTAACTCGCTTGAGTCATCCTTATCAATATCTTTCATAACCCCACGATCGCTGTCAAAAACATAGTTACGCCGTAACTCTTCATACATGTTATGGCGTAACTCCAATCTGTCGACGGAATTTTCACCAGAATCTGAATCTTCGGTGTGAGAATTAACTTGTATCTTCGAGTCATTATCAGCAAAAATGACTTTACATTCCATTGTAGGTTTTGATCCTTCCGGTTTAGTGTTATTCATCCTTACCTTCTCACTAAGCTTTTCCACCATGGATTCAAGGTTTTTTAGGGTTGTGTCGTGATTAGAAAGACTTCTATCAGTGTTTTCCTGGAATTCTTTTAGGCATTCATCTTGTTCCTTTTGTCTTTGGGCTGAACTTTCCAGGAATTTGTTTATTGTCTCTTCAAGGTTGGGTTTTCTTTCTCCATAAGGCCCACGATTGTAATTTCCACGATACCCGTTACTATTTCGATTATCTCCGTAAAACGGTCGATTTTCTACATAGTTAGCTTCTTCGATTATGTTTTCTTCGTTAACATGAGGACAGTTCTTGGTGAGATGTCCTCCCCCACAGCTTTCACAACCCACTTGGATAGCATGAACGGTTTCTCTGACTTTTTGCATATCTCGACTTAGATTTTCAATTTTGCTAGCGATGGCTGCAATTCTGTCAAAACTTCCGCCTTGGTTTCTTTTGCTTCCTCCATCGTGCCATTTTTGGCAATGATCAGCCATCTTTTGAATGGCTTCAATTGCTAATGTAGGAGTCATGTTCGGGATCGGTCCTTGATAGTCCAACATCTATCTTGTAGTCACGTTGATTCCTTTGTAGAAGATGTTGACTTTTTGATGGTTGTTCAGATCATGTGTAGGACATTTGTAAAGGAGATCATTGTATCTATCCCAGGCCTGATACAACGTTTCATCTTCTTCTTGCTTGAAATTATGGATCTCTAAGAGCTGGTTAGAAATCTTTGACGGAGGACAATACCTCTGAATGAAGTGCTTCTTTAGTAGAGCCCAAGTATTAACTGCCCCGGCGGGCAATCTTTCAATCCATCTTCTGGCAGCCCCAGTAAGAGTCATGGGGAATACCCTTAGCATAACAGCGTCATGAGACACACCCAGAATGTTGAAAAGGCTTGCGATGTATAAGACATTTTCAACGTGCTCATACGCATCTTCGTCCCTGTTTCCAGAAAAAGGGTTAGCACGAAGCTCCCTCATAAATTGGTCTTTAATTTTGAAACGGACATCAGCTCCAATTGCCAGTCTTACGAGCCCCGGCCCTTGTTCTGCTCTTGTCAATGCCAAATATTCCTCAAGAGTGAGGTCATCAATGTTAACAACTTCCATGGTACCTGAAAACTTGAAAAGTGATCGTGAGAATTTGAGAAATTTAAAACAAAAAATGAAAGACTTAATAGCAATCCTAATATTACTCCCCGACAGCGGCGCCAAAAACTTGATGCTGGTTTTACTGACCAGGTTTTAATATTTATAATGTCTCGTTATACCTTATGGTCTACTCTAATGCACTAACGGGCAGTGTACCCGGTCGTGTGTAGTGTAGTATTCGGTAAAACCGAGGTCGTCCCAAGAGCTATGTGTGTTGGATTAATACTAAGTTTAGGTGTCACAGATTTTAAGATGGTTTACTTAATTAACTGATTAACTACTAACGCAAATAAAGGCAAATATGTGATCAATAGAGGAGAGTGGTGCTAACCTAGTTATTCATCCTAGCTAGTAATGTCTACGTCTAATTACTTCCAATTACTTCAGGTGGGGTCAAAGTCGAGAGGACAACATTTGGTCAGTTCGCTAACCTATCAACAAAGATGCCACCACTGGAGAAGTCAGGTGTCCCCTCATAAGTCCAGTTGTTCCTAGTCCCCTAAGCCGAGTCATTAAGTTCCGCTACATGCTAGACATATAATAGTGAGTGCCTGGGCGCTAGCATCATAGACACTCGCCCCCTAATTCTTATGTTCATCCAAACGGTAGGTGATCAGTTGGTCAAATCGCACAAGTAGAAAGGGTCGTCAGTTGGTCATATCTTACCCTTCCCGTCTCAGTCTACTCACTTAGGGTCAGTTGGTCATATCTCCTAAGCAACTAGCCTCTACCGCCATTCAAAACTACCGAAACAAGGGTAGCTACCAATAAACTATGCATGCATACACTTAGAAATAATTATACGGAAGTAATGTAAACGCAAACAAAACAATTAAGGAATCATAACTAGGCCAGCACCAAGAGGTGCTTACCAGCTCATATTAACCATACAAATCAATTCAATATTTAATGTTACGAAATACATGAATCGAAAGTAAAGAAAAGATAAAATGCTGATGCTTATCGTAGGGGAGTGATTTCTCCCTTGGAGATAGCTCCGTATGCTCCTCTAGACCTGCCTTTGGCTTCTTCCCATGTTCTTTGGTTGTGGTGTGTGAAATGGGATGCTTTGAAATGCTGGAAATCGTGGGGTATTTATAGGCCAGATCTTGGTTACGGCGTAACTAATAAAATAGTTACGCCGTAATCATCTAATTCTTCGTAAATTGCACTAGATCTGCTGGTTACGGCGTAACCTTATAAGTGGTTACGCCGTATCTTCAATAATTCTTGGTTACGCCGTAGTTTATGCACGAGTTACGGCGTAATTATCAGCGGCGCGGAACCTCATTTGACCTAATATAGTTACGTCGTAATCTTTTGGAAGAGTTACGCCGTAATCTTCTGATAAGTTGGCTTTCTGAGTCACGCTTTAGTTACGGCGTAATGTGAGAGATGAGTTACGCCGTAACTTCTTCAAAGTGAGCATACTATGATAAATCTTTAATAATTATCCAATTCCGCGTCTCTTTAGCTCCAATGCTCGCAATTTACCTGAAAGTGGAATATAATGGAAAACAAGAGTAAATCCAGATAAATGATATAAATTACAAGCATTATCGGGGGAAATTGACACTTAATATTCAGGATAATTTGATGTTACCAACTCTCAAAATATATTCTCACATTCCACATTGTGTGAAACTGTGAGTCTTTATTAATTGTGTCCTAATAAGATTTATTGATGATCTCTTGGTTCTAGACTCAATAGTGCACATTTGATTTCCTATGCTGGAGACTAGGGAGAGGGTCTCCTTCTTCAATATCAACAATCTCTAAGATAAAGTCAATAGATTATGTAGGTTCCTCGTGAGAATGAAACAAGCCCTTTTAAGAGGAACTTGAGTAGCTTAGGAAGTTTAGTGCAGTGCGTCACTGGGTCCATGACGTCTTGTCTTCAATACCGACGTTACCTTTGTAACCACCAGTAGCATATGAATTGAACCCGGTTTCTGCCCTAAGGTTGAATTAATGAAGGGCTATTTCTTTTCACCCTTTTCACATTCCATTCTTTTTCATTCTTCAACCCCTTTAGTGCTTACCGAGACTTCATAACTAGAACCTTGTTGGGTTTATTCCAGTACTAGCTCTGTCTCAGTCCGCACTCTTCCCATACTCTCATTTTTCTCCTTTTTTCATCATACCTAAGGACTTCTACACTATCTAGTGGATTGTCCCTGGGTAGATCCCTCCGGATCTGGAGGGATCGTGGGAACGAATACCTAACCTAACCATCCTTATATCTCCGTGCATAAAATAAATTGGTCGGTCTCTTGGCATTGTTCATTCCGGCTCGAAACCAATTGAAAACCATTTGAAAATCAATCAAGGTACTTGTGATATAAAATCAAAGCATTTTGTACCTTAATTGTTTTTGATATTTTAGAAATGCTCCCCCTCAACGTGTGCTTCAAGTATTAGAAATTATTTTAGCACATGGAGTTAAGAGGACTTCTGAAATCTTAGATTGAGAATGAAAGATCCAATCTTTGATTAACATTTTCTAAAATGATCATCAACACTTCCCGATCAAATATTGTGTTTTAGGTACTATGGATGAAATATTTTGGGAAGGATGAGGTTTTCTTTTGATTGCTCCCCCTTAATATGTACATTGAGAATTTTTGAAGATTGTTTAGCACATAAGGGAGGAGTGTTTGAAGTAGTTTTCATGATCACGGTAGCCAAGGAAACCATTTAAAATTCAATCAAGGTACTTCTGTTAAAACAATGATGCTTTAGTACCTTGATAGTTTTAAGTTAGAAATGCTCCCACTCAATATGTGCCTCGATATACGAAAATGTTTAGCACATATGGGAGAGCTGCCTATCTATTGAGACTTGAAGATCACATTTTATCAGATTGCATATTTATATCACATTTTTTCCCCCGATCAAAAATTTCAAATCCTTTGAGATTTTGGATCTCAAGTGATTTAAATATGTAGAAAGGCTTTGGAGAAAAATGTGTCTAGTTTTATTTAATCTGAAAAGAAACACTCAATGTTCCCTCTTAAGAAAGAGAGGGAAGCTACAAGCCATAATCCTATCACTACTATATACTTTATAGTTATTATTGTTCATATTACAATCACCACATCACAAATAAGAGTTCAAAAATAGTAACCACCATAAGAGGATATCATCATTCTGTTCTATGTAGTAGCTTGTAATGTCCTTCATGAACTCTTCCTCCCACAAAACTTTCTAGGCTACGGAAGATCTTCCTAGTCTTGAGCGTTCTTCCAATAGCAGCAATGAACTCTTCACTCCTTTTGACATCATGCACCGACCAAAACCTTGTATTATCCCCCGGTCTCATCTTGAGCTTAAACTCCTTAACCCTAGAATCCAACTCTTCTTCAATTATCCTTAGAGTACCATCACTGAACTTGTACAACTCACACAGCCTCATTAACATCCTTGATCCATATTTGTCCGTGAAGACAAATGCCCTTGGATTTTCAATTACTGAGTAGTCGTGTCTGTATTTATATCATGTGGCTTCCCATTGAGGCTTGGTGAGATTTACTTGAGTTTGATAGCTTTCCATGCCGAGCTAAAAGTCACCCACTCTTTGTCGAATTACTAATCCTCTTATCCATAGGTTGACTGCTGCAACAAGAGACTTCTTTTCACGAGTGTGCAGGTGATCGAGGTGGCCTTGGAGGTTCAATAGATATAGATCTTCGAAATCATTTGGATATAGATGTTTGAAGTCGTTCTCCTCAATCACATGGTCTTTCTGATCAGCTCTTCTGAGGACAATCTTCTTCAGATAATCATATCCATACATTGGAAAGATCTCCACACTGACTACACTTAGAATACGCAGTTTAGAACGAACAGCTCTGCGCCTCTGTTCTGAACTATGTCTTTCAATGTAGAATCTTTTATTTTTGAAACACCAATGTGAGATGCCGTATGAAGCAGCAACGTCGTACTCATATTCCTTCTATGTCCAAAACTGATCTGGGACCATCTGTTCAAGTCCTAGATCTGGATAGTTTGCAGCCTTCATTTTTGAAATTGATAGATGATAAGGATTTAAAAGGTACACTTTTGAGGGGTCATTTAAGCCCTTAATTGATCACTTTTGTATTCGTTACTACTTAATTTCATTCATTTTTACTTTTTAGGTCTCTTGAAGGCAAATTGCTGGAATGGCACTTATTCGAACGAAAAGGCGCGAATATACGAAGAAAAAGGCCAAAGTCAAGAATCGAGACACTCAAGCTGCTGGAATTGAAGGGGACGGCGTCACTGCTTAAATGCGACGCCGTCGCGACACATTTTGAGACGACTCAGAGAGAAAATTGCTAATTTACAAGTGACGGCATCAGGTTTAAAAGATGTGGGCGTCGCAACTCAGACGGCCTAGATTTTGATCCAGACGGCGTCAGAGGTTGAAGCCGACGGCATCACGAGCATAAGGTGACGTCGTCACAGAGTTGACGTGGCCAAGACGAAACCCTAATGGCGGTGACCCGACGGCGTCACAATTAAAGAGTGACGCCGTCGCATTTTGTAACACTATATATAGAATCCGAATTTTTCAGTTTTAGAGGGGTAGTTTTGTGGAGTAAAAACCTAAACCGAACCAAGGCTATCTTGTGCAGTATCTTAGGCTTCCATACCCTATTTTACAACAAGATAAGTGTTTTACTTCATTGATTCAATCATGTCTTCAATTGATTGTGTGTATGCTTGCTTGTTTAACATGTCCGACTAAATTTCGTGTGTGTTTGCTTAGATCTATGAAACCTAGTTGTTAATTATTGTTAGGTTGTCTCTTATCTTAATTGTAATTGGCTTAGGAGTGCGACTAGGCTATCGTTGTGTTTAATACTTGATAAATCTTTGATAGTTTATGAATGACTTAGTGGATTTCGTTTACTAAACCCAAAGATAACCTCAAAGTTAGTTTATGAATGACTTAGTGGATTTCGTTTACTACACTTAAGGGTGACTTCAAAGAGTTAGGGAATGCACACCTTACGACCTTAGAAGACACAACGCGTTAAGAATAAGGACGTGACAATTCAACCATCAATAGGAGATAACTAGGGAGTAATAGTATCTAGGTAAACACATCTTTAACTATCAAACAAGCACACAACAATAGACATAGACTACCCCTTAGCTTAGTTAATTATATTAGATAATAGTAGAGTAATCGGTAGAAATACCACCCCCCAAATCCAATACCCCGAGATTCGTAATTTCAATTTTCTAAAAAAATATAAAAAAGATAAAAAAATAATATTCCTTAACCCCAACCTTAGCGTAGTAATTTCTCACTAGCATTCCTATTCCCCTAGAGAACGATATTAATTCCCGAGGCTTACCCTAATACTACACTACAACGATTAGGTTCACTGCCTAGGGTGTTGAAAAACTTGCTCGACGAAAAGGAAGTTTCTTTGACCCCGAATGCGCGTTGTACGCGTATCAAGTTTTTGGCGCCGCTGCTGGGGAATAGAATAGCTAGTTAGGAGTCCACCTCGCTTAGGTTTTCTTGCTTGATTCCTATCAAGTAAGCTTTTTTTCCCCATTTTTAGCTTCCTCGTAGTCTATACCCCTTCTTTGTGACCTTTGTTCGTAATCCCATCACTTTTCAACATGGAAGGTGATAATCAACCACCACTCATCAACCCACCACCAAATGACCTGCCAAGAGGCCGTACTCTTGGTGAATACTCAAGACCAAGCCACCTAGGCTATAGAAACACCATTGAGCTTCCCAAACAAGCCCAAACTACGGCCCTTCGATCCGACACCATCCGGTTGGTTCAAAATGGATGTGCATTCCATGGACTTCGTTCCGAAGATCCTAATCAGCATCTTAAGGATTTCCTTAAAATCGTCGATTCCATCGACCTCGATGCTACTACTCGGGAGACCACGCGCTTGCGTCTCTTCCAATTCTCTCTACAGGACCAAGCTAGTAATTGGCTTGAGTGACTTCCCGCCGGCTCCATCTCAAGTTGGGATGATGATAATGCCTAAAATGAACATGTTTTTAGTAGCGTTATTGTTAGTTTTGTGCATGATAATCGGCTATATTTACTCATAACTATTGCAAAAGTGCAAAGATGCGTATTGTGTATGTATATGTAGCCAGGTATCACGAATAGTGAAGAAATGAAGTTTTTTATGCACATTTGGAAGATTCTCGAGGAAGGAAGTCGAGCTAGGAAGCTTTTGGATTCAATGATTGGGAAGCACAATGATTTCTAAGTATCTACAGCAAGGAAATATCAAGTTTGGCCTTGGAAATCATCAGCGAGAGCAAAGAATGAAGCGTATAGGAGAAAAGTCAACAAAAAGTCAAAACAGCAATAACCCAGCCGTTCGGTCACAACCCGTAACCGGATCCGACTGGGAGATTGGTCAAAATACAACCGATTCGGTTGGAGTCAAAACCGATCCGGTTTCTCACGCTGCAGTTACACAAAGTTGCATTTATTGTTGCCTTAACTCCTCATAATCATGGGAGTCCGATCATTTCTTGATATTTACTTGTTGGGAACATTTTTGGACAGTAGAGCAAGCACATTTGGCTATATAATGAACCTAGTCCTAGTTACTAGGTGTGACACAACCAAAAATTGTATTAGTTTACACCAAAACTAATACCCAAACATATTATTCAGCCCAAAAGCTTAGTTCTTACTGAAAAACGTCCAGGAGCAAGGAGGGAACAATTCTCATCCATAGTTTTGGTAGTTTGGAGTTGTATGGTGAATCTAGGTGATTGGAGACGCGTGGTTGCTACAATCCACGAATTCTAATTCTTGTAATCACAAAAGTTTAGGTATTCTATGAACTTTGTTATGGAATTCTATTCTCTTGAATTGTTGGAATTACTTTGTTATGACTTGTGTTTAGTTATTATTATTATCATGGAGTAGTTTTGGGATATACTTGTGTGTTGGGATGTAGTTAATCATATTAGTTTTCTCAAAATGTGATGCATGTATATATGATCTTGTTTAAATGAGTGTGTTGGAAAAATACTAGTCTTGGTTTGATTTGTTGATAAAACATGTTTTAAGAAAAAGGACCGAAAGGATTTCTTTTGTGTTTTATTCCAAAAAGTGAAGTGACAAACTAGTATGGGGATATGGTGATTGACAACCACCATGTTTGCTTATTAAAACAAGACTAGGAACATTTTCATCACGAAAGGGTCGAAAGATTCGTAAGAACAAATTTAATAAGAACATGTTGCAAACAAATGGAATTTCTATAGGATAATCATTGGGATAAGGACTGAAAGGATTACCTAAATCTTTTTGTTCTTAGAATGATTTTTACAAACATATACCATGGTTGGGGAATCATTTGCTTATGATTTGTGCATCATATTAAGAGTATACACCAAACCTTCATGAATACTATTTATGATTGATTATAGACTACACACAAGTATATATATTTCTTATTGAATTTCACTTGAACATAATTATTTGAGGAAGCCTTGACAAGCTTTCTTGTTGGAATCTTTTCAAACAAATCAATTTCAAACATAAAATCCCTTGGGATGATCTCGACTTACCAAACTTTGCTATTACGGACGAGTATACTTGCTCGTATGTGTTAATAGGTTAGACGGTTAAATCGTGTTTATAAATTTTTAAAACTTGCACCAACCGGGCACATCAAGTTTTTGGCGCCGCTGCCGGGGATTTTCTTTGATTTTCTTTAATTTTCTTTGAGTTTCTGTAAAATTGGTAGTATTGGAATTAAATTTGTTGAAAAGAAAAAAAAAGTTACGAACTAACCGATTCGGTTGGTGATCCAACCGAATCCGGTTGGACTTTCTGTGTAAATTTTTAGTTGCGATTTTTATTGTTCTAGTCTTCTTAGTTATTAGTGTTATGGTTCCTAGAGTAATTCTTGTCATTTTAGATTCTATTTGCAGATTATATCTTGTAGTTTAATTATTTCTTAGATTTATTTTCATTTTCTTTACATTTATTTATTTATTTATTAGTTAATTAAGTTTTGGTTTAATTTTAATTTTAATGGTTAATGATTAGATAGTAATATTTTTCAGTTATATGTTTAATTGTTTTAATGATAGATTTTAATTGGTAGTTTGTTTAGTTTAGTTTAATGGGTTTTATTTATTAAGTTATTAATTTGTTGGTTTATGAAGAGTTTTTTTTATTAATTAGAGTTTAGTACATCTTAATGACTCCTTAATTGCATTTAAATTCTGTTATAAAAAAAAATAAAAAAAAAATAATTTTCGATCAAACCGATCGGTTGCAACCCGCAACCGGATCCGGTTCGAGTTTCTGATTTAGGTATTTCAACCAACCGATTCAGTTGGTGAGACAACCGAATCCGGTTGGAGTTTCTGTGTTGATTTTTATCATTTTTAGATTTTGAGTTTTAATTTATGTTTTTGGTTTTGTTAAGTGTCTTAACTTGTTTAGTATATGTTTCTATAGTTTGTTCTTGTTTTTACTAACTCTAACGCTAATAATTCGGATTTTGTTTTGTTTTGTTTTGTCAAGTTTGTCTAGTAATATGGATAGTTTGAGCGGAATCTCGGAATACCTTCGTACTTTGGATGAAATGTTCAAGGATACCGGAAGTTCACTGGAAAAGATTGGAGGTATCTTGGAAGAAAGTAAGAAAGATTTGGGGATTGATACGGTTAATATGGAGGAAACAGGTGAAAACAAGGTTCAACTACCCAAGAAGGGAAGAGTCGTAGTGTTCACACAAGCACCTTTAACGGTGTATGATTCGCCGCTAATGAGGTTTGGAACGCCTTGTAGTGTGGAAGGAGTAAGTGCTTGGGACGCGCAGCTTAATATGGCTTATGGAGAAAACTACATTTTGGAGAAGGTTCTTGACGAAATTGGTCATGTACGTTTGGACTATGAAGCATATGGAAGAAGGATGGTCAAAAATCTGAAGGTCAATATTCATGGACACATTTTTTAAACGGATTTTGTTGTGTTAGAAGAAGGGAATGCGGATGAACCTAATGTGTGTTTTGGTCGAGATTTTCTTGTCACGACAAAGTGTCAAGTAGATTTTGCAATGGGAGAAATGAGGATTAATATAACTGATTTGGAAGAAGGAAAAGGAGTAAATGAGATGCTAGTGGAAGTTTGTGCAAACATGGAAGAGAAAGAGGTGAAAGTAGTTAAAATGGGAAAGGCAAATCGGAAGAGAACTTCATCAAACAAACTAACCCCAACAACAACCTCCACCACCAAAAATGATTCCATACCCTCATCACCTACCACTAATTTCAAACCCTTAACCGACGAGCAAAAAGAAGCTATTTTAGAAAACCTAGAACAAAAGTTTCTTGAGCTTAATGAAAAGAAACCGGTGATAGAAGTACTCCAAGATTATGTGCTTTACCGTAATAAGTTGGATGTATTGATGCTAGCAAGGGCTAGGTTGGAAGATAAGAATCTCACGGAGGAGGAACGAGATCAAATTTTGTTTAGAGGCATGCCAAGGAAGGAAAAGGATCCGGGTAATTTTGTGTTGCCAATCAAAGTGAATGGGACTACACCAGTTTATGCTTTAGCCGATACGGGATCAAGTGTTAATGTGATGTTGTATCCATTGTTTAAGACTTTAGGACTAAGTAATCTGCAACCTAATCATTCGAAGCTTACTATGGCGGATAATTCTCAAGCGAAGGCAATGGGAGAGGTGAAGAATGTGAGAGTGCAAATTGGCTATCAACCGTATTTGGCCGATTTCCTTGTCCTAGATATTCCGGTGGACAAGAGTTTACCACTACTATTGGGGAGACCATTCCTACGAACTTGTGGTGCGATTATAGACATGGGAAGAGGCACAATGACTATTGATGATGGGATTTCAAGGCAAACATACTATCCAAAACCAAGAGGACCAACTTTGGAATTTATGGAAGATTTGGAATGGATTGAAGCAGATGATGATTTAACATGTTTTGAAGTGGGACGTGATGTCCAAGGTAACCCAATGTACGGACCGTTAGTTCCGCCTTATTTTGATATAGAGGACGAAATGGAACGTGCGTTAGCGGTGGAAGCTTTCTATAACCCATTCAAAAACATACTAGTTTACAAAAAGTTGACCGACTTTTTAGGTTCTTTACCGGTGCAACTTAAGAATTTGGAGTGGAGACCCGAGGGTCGGGGATTTACAAGAGACAAACCGGAGATGGAGCATGGCATGTTAAGTTCGATATACTTTGTCCGGACGGAAGAAGATTCATGAGAAAGTTCAAAACTTTTGAAACGTTCCGTGAGTTGACGGGAAAATTTCAAAGTGAGGACATCCTTAGACAAGAGTATTTCGAGGAATTCTGAGGAAAATACAAAGAACCGTAATAAACAAGCAATTATTTGCTTGAATTTCATGAACTGTTTCTTTTTGATTTGATGCATTTAGGATTTTTGTTTCTTATTTTATTTTCATTTTTATTTTCATGATTGAGGTAATTTGGTTAATGCATTATAACTATGAGTTTTGAGTTGAAGTTTGGTTTAGTATGATGATTTGAGTTTTTAAGATTGGATGATTGTTTAAAATTCCAATTGGTGAATGAATGTTGTGTGAATCTTTAGCAGGATTTTTGAGTAAAAAAATTGTTGCTTGGAAGGTAAATGCCTAAGTAACATGTAAAAATGCAAAATTTGGCAAAATGCAAACTGAAACGGTTGTGTCCATGACTGAACCGGTTGCATTCAAGTATAAAAACCAAAAATTCACTTTTCCAGAAAAACACACACACACACTAATTCTCCAGTGGGTTTTGCAAAATTCGTCCAAGAGAAGCTGATTGAAGGTTGTTTAAGGTGTAGGAAAACATCATGGCACCCAAAAAAGTAAGCATCTACATTCAATTAACTCAATTAAGGTTTAATTAGAGCATTTGATTCGAATTGAATATTAGGTCACCAATTTGGGGGTTTTTGTTATAATTCGAATTAAGTTGTGATATTTTAGGATTGAGTGGGTAATTGATTTAGGAGTGCATTGCAAAAAGAATTGTATTGATTGATTCACCATGGAATGAATACTAGATGATTGAATTTTCGGATTTGATTGGGTTGTGCTAGTGAATCAAGATAAGTTGCAATTGGTGATTCCTAATGATAGATGATGTGTTTTTAAGAGTGATAGATGCAACATTATTGATTAGAACTAATGATTGAAGGATATAGGTTTATCAAGTTGAGTTCTAAGATGATGAATGTATGATGTTTGATGATTTGAAGAGCGAATTTAGAGTAATTCAAGGATGTGGAAATCATTGAGGATGATAGAATGCGATCTAGGAGTGGATTGGACTTAGAAAATTCGAGTATAAGGAGGTTTAAGAGGCAAAATCCTTATGCAGACTGCATAACCGATTCGGTTGCGCATTGCAACCGAACGGTTGGATTTTGGTCATTTGACCAACCGATTCGGTTGGTGATCCAACCGAATCCGGTTACGGTTTCTATGTTAAAATTTTTGAAATTTTGAAATGGATCTTAGAGGGTTCCATGAACCTTCTTGTTTGTGCTAACACTCTCATATGATCTTATATTTGTGATTTCTACAGAGAATTATTGTAGGTAGCTCGAGCGAGGAGGCGATTCCAATGAACCCGCTTGTTACAAAGTTTTGTCAAAGGAACGAGAAGAAGAAAGTTAAGTATAGTGTGAAGATGGAGGTAAATGCCAACTTAAAGTTCAAAGATCTCACCGACGGGGAGAAACATGCTTTTCGGGAAAGGTTGTCGAAATTGCAACATAGGACATGTTTAGTTCCGAGGGTGATTGATTGGGATTTGTTTGCGGAATGTGATTGTGAAGATGAGTTAAGAGGAATGATGCGAACATCTTATGTATATTCAAGGGATGGAGATTCGTTCAATGATTTATCATGGGAAAGAGCATTTAGCGTCAATGAAGTGGTCTATCGAGAATGGTGTATGAAGTTCTTTTCAACCATGTATTTTGAAAGAAAGGTGAATGTTCGGAACTTGATGAAGGAAATTTGTGTTTGGTTTAGGCTTTGTGGAAGGGATCATGCTTACACTTTGCCGGGTTTTGGCGTGGCTCTTGGTTTGTATGAGCCACATGAGGTTAATCATCGATTTTTTGAAGCTCACTTTTCTAGGCTTCGGAGGTTTGAAAAAGACTATCCTAGTATTCCCGCTTATTGGAATCAAGTGGGAAATCCTTCTTGCGCTAGGAGGAATGTTTCAACCATCACGAATCCATTGATGAGGATACTTCACAAGTTGATAGTGACCGGGCCATTTAATAGATTTGGAAGCAGGGACAAATGTCAGAAGCCGGACTTATGGGTTATGATGTTGCTAGAGGAAACTAAGGACGGTAATGCAGTTTGGCAGATAGCCGAGTATTTATCTAGGAGGGCCCTGATTGGTGCTAAACCGTCAAGTTTAATTACACAAGCTAACCACTTGTGAATAGTCAACCGTAACAAACTTAAAACAGCTCAAACACTAATGCAATTAAGATCAGAGGAATATAATGGATTCCTGGGTCGTTAAGTCCCACGGAGGATGAATTGGTGTATAAACACTTGATCAGATGATAGAATGATCACTAAGGATAGTGATCAGTAAGGATATTGATGGATAATTACCTAAAGAAAAGATCTACAAATTACAGCGACTTAAATGCAAATTAAAAGAAATTAAAACGTTAAAATATATTAAATAAACGCTATCACTATTTTTACAATGATGTTTTTATGATTTTATAAAATAAAATAACTTAAATAAACTATTTTAACTAAAATGTAAACTCAAATTATCTAAAAACTAGATTTAAAATGAAAACGTAAGTTATGTCTAAAAATTACGCGAGTGCGCAAGCAAAAACGTAAATTTTATGAAATAAAAGTCCTACAAGTGTAAAAACAAATTTTTTACGTACTATATGACAAAATAAACTTTTAGAAAAAAGATTTATATTTTTTAGACTTTTATATTTTTTATTATGAATTAAATAAGATTTTACACTAATTAAATGTTTAAAAATACTAAAACTATTGAGAAAAATCTGAAACTTTTTTATAAAATACTTAATACTAATACAATACTAAGAAAAATGAAAAGGATGAAAAAGCTGTTTCAAATAAGCTGGAAATAAGCTATTAAACTCGTATAAGCTTATTGAGCAAGGAAGACTTATGTATTAAATTGTGCGTGATATAACTAGTCAAAGACCCAAGGGCAATTGGCTATACAGGTACACACTATCACTCTCAAGGTTGGGAGGTCTCAGGTTCGAGCCTGCCTCCCACCCTTTTTGCAAAACATTTTATTTTTGATTTTTTTCTTTTACAAAGTTGTTAAGCCACTAAAAATAAGCACTTTTTGTAACTGTGACTTTTTATGAAAACCAATAATAAGCTCTGTGAGAGCTTATTTTCTTAACAGTTGGCTAAAATGGAAGTAAAACCAAAGATTCAAGCCAAATGGCTTATAAGCTATTCAATAAACAAAATGAGAATTGGAAATGAGTTAAATACTGATAATAAGCTAGTACAACAACTGAAAATGCAAATAAGCTAGAAATAAGCACAAAACTGACTCAAATAAGCACTTATCTCAACTGGTGCACAGGACACTTTTATGAATCACTAGGCACTTTTGAGCTTAATTTTAAGTACTTAAATAAGCTACAAACTTAAAACAAAAACTGGAATAAGCAAGTTGACCAGTTAAGCTTTCCAAAAAGCTAAATCACACAGATTGGATTACAATACAGAGCTTGTGAAAAGCTATTGAAGAATTTGAAAAACCACTGAGTCAAAACTCAGTGAATGCTGAGAAAATGGGACCAACTAATAAGCACTTGCAGCCCTATCTAAAAAGCTACAAACTAAAAACTTAAGCTTGAGACATTGAGATAGTTAGGTTGGCTTTCCAAAGAACCAAAAATCACAGGCTTAAGCTAAATAACAAGCTCTGTATGAGCTTGTGAAAATGATAGGTTCACTGGTGCACAGAGCATTTTTGACTTTTTGATTAAACTGAGAGTTTGACTTATATGAACTTGTGATTGATCTTAAGCACTGATATTGATGTATTAAGGTGTATAAATACTGAGTTGAACAAGTATAACAACTTCTTAACACAAAACCATGATCATAAGACTTAAAAATCCAACAGACAATAATGAGAAGAGTTCAAAAGGAATTTTGACTTTTCACAAAAATGAAGACTGGTTTTTATGTTTCTTTGAGATACTAAGAACTAATGAAACATAAGAAAAACAAAAGCAATAACATAAGCAACCTTTAACACAGTTAAACTAGCTTATCCAAACACACCTTATTAGACTATTTTGAAACTTTTTCAAAGACTGAAACAGATTAAGACCATGAGTTGGATTACAGACCTTAAATTAACATTTATTAAGACTAATTAAACACTAAACAACAATATTAACAACATAAAACTAAAAAATACCCATTATGCTATATTGACTGCTAAAATAAAGTTTTTAGTAACTATAAATCAAAAAGGACAAGTATGTAATATTAAGCTATAATATCACTAAAACACACCAAATAAACACAAATAACACAGAGATAAGCTATAATAAGCAGTACTACAGTGAATTACCAAAAATGATCAAGAGGCTTACAAGTGGCTTCCAAGCTTAAACTGAGAACCAAGGCATACAAACACAACCTAAAGCTTCCCAATAAGCACTAAACCAAAGGGCAATCCAAAATCTACCCTGCTCCAGCTTTCTTCTTCATCTCCATGTGATTTTTTATTTTTAACTAATTATTTGGTATTTTTTAGTATTTTTGCTTTTTTATAACTAGAACTGATTTTAAGGTATCTAATAGCTTTTATAAGCTATCTTAGGAGCTTATGTGACTTATAAGTCCAAGACAACAACTGATTAACAACATTCAACATTCATGAGATTTGTTAAACTTGAAAAATTGCATAACTTGAAAACAGAACTTGAAACTTGAAATTGATGTTAACAAAGGTTTTATTTTACATTAATAACTTGAAATACAGAGCTTAAAGCTTAAACAAACACTGGAACTTGAAATTTAATAAAAACGACATAAGCTAAATTATATTTAAAACTAGATATCTTCCACATTGCCTCTTCTGCTTTCTTTATAGACTTTTTGAGACTCCCACATGCTTCTGATCAAATCCCATCAACAATCTTGGCCTTTGATTCAGTCAAACGTATCCTAGCCATCAAATTTACTTTTGGCGCCAAAAGTATAAACGGTTGCTTGAGACAGTTTTAAATCAATTAAGGAAGTTTGGAGTATTGTGGAGGTGTAGGGGACAAGTTGGGAAGTAGGGATGGGGCTGGTGATGATTTGAAAAGCAAAAACCAGTTGTGTGTGTGTAACAGTAAAGGTTCATGGTGGGGAAGCATTAACTGCTTGAGGGCTAAGATGTGAGGAGGGGGGATGAGCTGGAAAGGTGGGTAGTGAGGTGAGGTGGAGATAACAGGTGGTAAAAACCACTGGTACTGGCTTAAACAGCCATGGGAGAGACAGTGAACAGTGTGCGCGGTTTTCTCGTTTTTAAACATTGGACCGGGTTGGGGTATTGGGCTGGAAGGATTGGATTTGGGCTTGGATAATTAAAATGGTGTCCGTTTGGTTTGTATTAAACACAAGGACCAAAAATGTAATTTGCCAATTCTTCAAAGACTGAACCTATAATATTTCCAAAGCTCATACAAGGGCCAAACCTGTAAATCTTGAATAGTACAAGGATCAATTGCAAAAAATTCCATTTATTAAATGTACAAGGACCATTTTTGACAATTTTCAAACTCCAGGGACCAAACTTGTAATTTTTCTCTAAACATATCATAAAGGACCAATTTTGTCATTTATTAATAATACAAGGGTGTTGTTTGAATAATTTCAATTTTTGAACACCCATGGACTATTTTTGACATTTTTGTAAAGTTGAGGGACTAAAGTTGTAATTTTGTAATTTTTTGATTTCAAGGACTTGTTTTGACAACTTTATGAATCCCATGGACCTTAAATGACATTTTACAAAATTTTGAATTACCAGGGACTAGTTTTGACAACTTTTTAAACTTGGGGGACTAAAACTGCCAATTATGCAAACTTGATACGTTTTTCACCAGATTTTGATGTTTTTGCATTTAAAACATATAAAACACTTGTTTGTGATATTTTTATCATTTTGATGTGTTTCTGAGTGTTTTCAGATGTTTTTGCAGTCTAGCTAGTATAAAAATGATGAGTATTTAGACACTCATCAATCCCCCACACTAAGATATTGCTAGTCCCTAGCAATGATTTGAGAAAAATTAATGGATTTCATCTCTTTACCAAAAGCCATTACTTCTGGAGTAGCCAATTGTTTTAGTTCAAGTAAGAACCTTGGTACAATGATAACCAAATGATTTTGAGCAAATCATAAGCTGTGAACGGATTTGATTTGTCTTTACCAGAAGCCGTTTGCTTCTGGACTAGCCAACTCTTAGATAAATTATCAATATTATCTTTGGTGAGTCGATTACCAATTATGGTTTTTCCACTGCCTTTACCACAAGCCATAAACTTGCGGGCTAGCCAACTTTTCACTAGTTTAAAGATATGGTGAGCTGAACACCATACAATTTTGGGAAAATTGCAAGCCATAAACGGATTTGATATATCTTTACCAAGAGCCGTTTGCTCCTGGATTAGCCAATCCTTTAGTTTATTAGACATGGCGGACTGATAACCATAAGCTGAGTAAGTGCAAAACACTTGCTCCAAAAAAAATTTTTGGCCAAAAACGGGGGAATTGGGTGGATAAATATGATAAAATTCGTGAGAATTCCCCCCACACTTAGAAATGAATATTGCCCTCAATATTCAAAGTACCGGCGGTTATGCCGAAACATAGAACACAAAAGGGAAATACTACGGCCATTATTTTGTTTTTGATATATACATATATATATATATATATATATATATATATATATATATATATATATATATATATATATATATATATATATATTTTATAGAGATTTATATATACAACAGCGTGGGGAAACTCCCCCACACTAGGGTGGTAGAAAGGGGATAAGAAGACATAAATATGGATGAAAACCCATATGGTGTGTGCTCCTGTTTTTGATTCCCGAGTCACTAGCTTGACTCGATCCCCGCATTCATTGGTTCATGGGGAATGTTTGTAGATCCGGGACAATCACGGGTGGAATGTCCTCTCCAAAATAATGCTTCACTCGATGACCATTCACTTTAAAATTTGGACCATCAGGCTGAGATAACTCAATGGTGCCATAAGGATAAACCTTAGTGATGGTAAATGGACCAGACCAGCGGGACTTAAGCTTTCCCGAGAAAATCTTCAATCTTGAATTGAAAAGAAGGACTCGATCACCAACGTTGAAAACGCGGTTCTTGATTTTAGAGTCATGAATCTTCTTTGTCTTTTGTTTATAGATCAAAGAGTTCTCGTATGCTTGATCACGAAGTTCATTTAGTTCATTCATTTGAACTTTTCTGTGATCACCAGCTGTCTGTATATCGAAGTTTGCATGTTTTAAGGCCCAGTAAGCCTTGTGCTCTAGTTCAATCGGAAGATGACATGCCTTTCCGTACACTAGCTTGTATGGAGTACACCCGATGGGCGTTTTGTAAGCTGTACGGAAGGCCCAGAGTGCGTCATCCAGTTTATCCGACCAGGATGCACGATTTTCGCCTACTGTCCTTTCAAGGATTCTTTTAATACCACGATTTGAAACTTTCACCTGCCCACTTGTTTGTGGGTGGTATGCAGTAGATAGACGGTGGGTAACACCATACTTTTGCATGACACGATCAAATTGGTCATTACAAAAATGTGTACCACGATCACTGATTATAGCACGAGGAGTTCCAAACTTGGCAAAAAGAGATTTCAAAAATTTCACAACTACTCGGGCATCATTTGTAGGTAAAGCTTTTGCTTCAACCCATTTTGACAAATAGTCAACAGCCACGAGTATGTATTTGTTACCACGAGACGAAGGAAATGGCCCCATAAAGTCAATACCCCATATGTCAAATATCTCACAAACTTGAATGGCATTTTGCGGCATTTCATTTCTTTGAGATATATTTCCATGACGTTGACAAGCGTCACAGGATTTGACAAAATCGTGGGCATCCTTATAGATTGTGGGCCAATAGAATCCGGAATCAAACACCTTTTTGGCGGTGTAGTTTGGACTATGATGGCCCCCGGTGGGTCCATCATGACAAGCTTTGAGAATGTCAAGAGCTTCTTGTCCATAAACACACCGTCGGATGACTTGATCCGCACAGATTTTGAATAAGAAGGGGTCGTCCCAGAAGTAATGTTTAACATCTTTGAAGAATTTGTTCTTCTGCTGGGTTGACATCCCTTTCACTATGAAGTTACCCGCATGGTAATTTGCGAAGTCGGCAAACCATGGGGTAGAAGAGTTTCCACGAAAAGAAACCGCATTGAGTGTCTCGAGAGGAAATGTTTCATTTATTTCCTTCTTCTCGAAAACATCTTGGTGAGGGTTTTCTAATCTGGACAGATGATCAGCAGCCAGGTTCTCAGCTCCTTTTTTATCACGAATGATGATATCAAATTCTTGCAAGAGGAGAACCCAACGGAGCAATCTCGGCTTTGCATCTTGTTTTGCAAAGAGATATTTGAGAGCCGAGTGATCCGTATACACTACACATTTGGTCAAGATTAAGTACGGCCGAAACTTCTCAAATGCATACACCACGGCTAATAGCTCTTTTTCTGTGGTGGTGTAATGAGTTTGAGCTTCAGTCATAGTCTTACTTGCGTAGTGAATAGGCTGAAAATGCTTGGCTCTACGTTGCCCTAAGACTGCACCGATAGCAAAATCACTTGCATCGCACATGAGCTCAAAAGGCAAGTCCCAGTCGGGAGCAACGAGAATGGGTGCTTCAGTAAGCTTTTTCTTTAATGTTTCAAAAGCTTTGATGCACTCGGGTGAGAAGATAAAAGGAGCATCCTTTTCAAGAAGATGGGTCATAGGCCGGACGATTTTAGAAAAATCTTGTATGAATCTACGATAGAAACCGGCATGACCTAAAAAACTCCTAATACCTTTGACGGTAGTAGGACGAGGTAGTTTAGCAATAACATCGACTTTTGCTCTATCTACCTCAATCCCGTTTTTTGAAATCTTATGGCCAAGGACTATGCCTTCTTTGACCATAAAGTGGCTTTTCTCCCAGTTTAGACAAAGATTGGTGTCTTCACACCGTTTGAGCATTTTATCTAGATGGGAGAGACATGTTTGAAACGAATCCCCAATGACTGAGAAGTCATCCATAAACACCTCCATTGTTTCCCCGATCATGTCGTGGAAAATGGCCATCATACATCGTTGGAACGTGCCAGGAGCATTACATAGGCCAAAAGGCATACGTCTGTAGGCAAAAGTTCCGTATGGGCAGGTGAATGTAGTTTTATCTTGATCCTTTGGATCAATGGGGATCTGAAAGTAACCCGAGAAACCATCAAGGAAACAATAGTATTCATTCCCTGCTAATCTCTCAAGCATTTGGTCCATAAAGGGTAGAGGAAAATGGTCTTTACGGGTAGCGTCATTCAACTTACGATAGTCAATGCAAACACGCCATCCCGTAAACCAATCGAGTTGGAATTAACTCGTTATCTTCGTTTGTGACAACAGTTATGCCACCCTTTTTAGGAACACAATGAATTGGGCTAACCCAAGGACTATCTGAGATCGGGTAAATCAATCCTGCATCAAGAAGTTTGATAACCTCTTGTTTGATAACATCATGGATTTTTGGATTCACTCATCTCTGATGTTGAACTGCTGGTTTGAAGTCATCCTCCATTAAGATTTTGTGAGTACAAAACTCAGGGTTGATACCCTTAATGTCGGAGAGTTTCCAAGCAATTGCTTGCTTGTGTGACTTTAAGATTTTTATGAGAGCAGCTTTTTCATCTTTACTCAAATCTCGAGCAATAATGACGGGTAATTTATCATCACCTTCAAGAAATGCATACTCGAGGTGAGGCGGTAAGTCCTTAAGTTCGACTTCAGGAAATTCTTTAGTTTTCTCAACTGACTTGACTTCCTTGTTATGAAGTTCGACGGGAGGGAGTGATGATGATGATGGATCATCATTAAGCAACTTCTCAATGAGAAGTATGTCCCCCTCGATGTCGATGGGAGCGTGATCAATTTCCCATGGAACAGAATCACTAGACAAGTAAGCTTCAATCTCTTCCAAGATGAAGTCACTTTCCTCAAATGGGGTGAGAGAAGGAGTAGAATTGGCGATGATAGGTTGAGATGAATGAGTGAGATTATCACTCGAAGAATTATGATCATAACCAAGAACTTCTTGAGAGTACTCTTCAGAAGCAACATCAATGATATCTATTCGGTTAACCGACTCAGAATCATAATTTGCAGAGTACCTCGAAGTTTGATCAAGGTTAAAAGTGACAGCTTCATTACCAACACGTAATGTGATTTCTTGCTCAAATACATCAATGAGAGCACGGCCCGTTCTCAGGAATCCTCGACCAACAATGAGAGGAACCCGATGATCAGCATCAAAATCAACAACCACGAAGTCAGCTGGAAAATGGAACTTTCCTACTTTCACAAATACGTCCTCGGCAATGCCAAGAGGACGGGAGATTGTACGATCTGCAAGCTCGAGAGTCATGCATGTAGGAGTAAGTTCCGGAAGAGAAAGTTTCTTCCACACTGAATAAGGCATAAGATTGATGCTTGCACCAAGATCTGCTAGGGCAAAGCATTCAACCATTCCTGGAAATACACAAGGTAAGAGAAATTTTCCAGGATCTCCAAGCTTTTCTGGAAGCTTCTTCAGGATAACTGCAGAGCAGTTCTCGTTAAGAGGAGTTTTAGCCATTTCAAACAGCTTTTCCTTGTTGCTTAACATGTGTTTGAGGGTTGATGCAAACTTGGGCATCAGCATGATAGCATCCGCAAAGCTTATGTCAAAATGTAGTTCTTGGAAAATTTGAAAAAAATTGTCCATTTGATGACTAGCTTTTTCGCGGAGCTTTTGCTCATTCAAACGTGATGGATAAGGAATAGAAGATTTGGATTTGGTATTTTCAACGGGAGCAACAGGTGGTTCAAAAACAACTCCTGGATTAGACTTGGGTTTCTGGACAACTTGAGGCTGGACATCATTGGTTCCTCTATTATCAATAGGAAGTTCCTTGTCCTTTGTCGCCTTTGTAACTTGACTCATTTCTCCTAGTGGAGGAGGCATTGGAGTCGTAGGTCCATTGTGTGTCCTAGGTTCACTTTCCACTACCTTCGGGAGAGAAGAAGAAGAAGAGGTAGTAGGAATAGCGGGTCCATTGTATGAAACACCACTTCTGGTTGTGATCGCCTTAGCATCTCCCCTCGGGTTAGCGATCGTGTTGCTCGGAAGTTTTCCTGAGCCCGAGGGTTGATCATTTAAAGACTTCTTGAGATCAGCAATCTGACTGACCAACAACCTGTTCATTTCATCTTGGGATTTCATGAACTGCTTCAGTAACTCATCAGATGATGGTACTGGAGGATGTGGAGGGAAATTCTGAGGTCAGATGTTTTGATTAGGACCTTGTTGTTGAAAATTCCCTTGATTAGGATTCACATTCCCATGAAATTGATTCCCACGATTGAAATTGTTTTGATTAAGGTTCCCTTGATGTTGGAAACCTTGACTGGGTCCAGGATAGAAATTACCTTGGTTTTGATAACCATTCTAGGTTGGTTCTGATTCCGGTTAGGATTCTGGTTAAAACCTGGTGGTGCCTGATAAGTGTTAGCACGGTAGCTTGGTTCATTTTGAGGAGGGTATTGATTACCTCCTTGATGTGAAGTACCGGCTATAGCATTTGCTTCAAACGGACTACCATCGGTGGCAGTACAGTTGTAGTATGCATGAGGACCACCACAAGTAACACAAACTTCAACTTTCTTCACTTCACCATGTGATGGTGTCTGTGTGAATGTGACTTTCTTTTGGTTAGCAAGAACCAAAGCCTGAACACTATCAGTGAGTTTATCAATCTTAGCATCAGTGCTAGATGTACTCACATGAGATGAAGTAGAAGGTCCGACATTAGACTGAGTCTGATATGTCTTTGTTCGGAAAGAACGGACCTGGGACTTGTTTTCAATGATTTGTAAGGCTTCTTTTGTGGTTTTGCTAAGGAAATTACCTCCCGCGGAGGCATTCAAAGAGTCTTGGTCAGCTTGTCTCAGACCATTGTAGAAAGTATCCATTTGCATTAACTCGGTAAAACCATGATGTGGACACTTGCGGAGCAATTCTTTGTAACGATCCCATGCCTCCCCGAATGATTCATCAAATCTCTGAGAAAATTTCATTATCTCATTCTTAAGACTTGTAGTTCGGGATGGAGGATAGAATTCGTTAACAAACTTGGTAACTAGATCCTCCCATGTCTCAATGGAACGAGGGGGTTGTTTCTCAAGCCAATTCCGGGCTTGTCCCTCTAGAGAAAATGGGAACAGAAGAAGCTTGATAGCTTCATGCGGGACATTCTTGTACTTGATGGTAGATGCAATCTTGTTAAACCATCGAATGTGTGCATGAGGATCATCCCGCTCAAAACCATAGAATTGGCTTTGGGTTACTAGATTAAGTAACCCGGTTTTGAGCTCGAAGGTATCAGCCACAATGGCTGGGACAACAATGGCATCTCCGTAACCCTCGATGGGTGCTTGGAGAAGCTCATTCATGGGTTTGTCTTCTGCCATTTCGACAGGAGGTGGTGGTGGTAGACGTTCCTCAGTCACGGCTGAAGGAGCTGAACGTCCTCTACGTCTACGAGGAATCTTACCAAGTTCTGAAAGTGGACTTGTAGAACTGGAAGAACGAGTGCGCATGCACTAAGTATAAAAATCAATTTTCAAAACAAATGCGAGGCAAAACGACAAGTGAACTTAACCAATAATCACATATGAAATGGCTTCTTTGAAAAAGGTACACCAAATCACAAGGACACAAAGGCAAGTTTTAAATCTGATGTTCGGGAACTTATTATGGTCACACCCCCAGTTAGTAGGTGTACTGCCTTGATTTGCGGTGGTTGATTTTTATGTATAAATTAAGTACCACTGAAAAGACGTAGGTATGATTTGTGCAAAGGGGTTTAAAAACTTGGAAAATATTTTTGGAATAGTATCGTTTAACCAAATCGTATTTCTTTAAGAATCACCTTAAAAGAAACACAAGCTAGAAAACGTAACGATTGTTTTGTTGTTTTATATTATTTTTGGTGCTTTTAACACTTTAGGAAAAGTGTTAATGAACTTTTTGATTTATATTTAACTTTACAGAAAACTTTTTACAAACTGTGGTATATGCGCAAGTACGGGTCTGAAAATGCTTAGAACACGCTTACAGCCTCCCCGGCAGCGGCGCCAAAATTTGATTGGTGCTAAACCGTCAAGTTTAATTACACAAGCTAACCACTTGTGAATGGTCAACCGTAACAAACTTAAAACAGCTCAAACACTAATGCAATTAAGATCAGAGGAATATAATGGATTCCTGGGTCGTTAAGTCCCACGGAGGATGAATTGGTGTATAAACACTTGATCAGATGATAGAATGATCACTAAGGATAGTGATCAGTAAGGATATTGATGGATAATTACCTAAAGAAAAGATCTACAAATTACAGCGACTTAAATGCAAATTAAAAGAAATTAAAACGTTAAAATATATTAAATAAACGCTATCACTATTTTTACAATGATGTTTTTATGATTTTATAAAATAAAATAACTTAAATAAACTATTTTAACTAAAACGTAAACTCAAATTATCTAAAAACTAGATTTAAAATGAAAACGTAAGTTATGTCTAAAAATTACGCGAGTGCGTAAGCAAAAACGTCAATTTTATGAAATAAAAGTCCTACAAGTGTAAAAACAATTTTTTTACGTACTATATGACAAAATAAAATTTTAGAAAAAAGATTTATATTTTTTAGACTTTTATATTTTTTATTATGAGTTAAATAAGATTTTACACTAATTAAATGTTTAAAAATACTAAAACTATTGAGAAAAATCTGAAACTTTTTTATAAAATACTTAATACTAATACAATACTAAGAAAAATGAAAAGGATGAAAAAGCTGTTTCAAATAAGCTTGAAATAAGCTATTAAGCTCGTATAAGCTTATTGAGCAAGGAAGACTTATGTATTAAATTGTGCGTGATATAACCAGTCAAAGACCCAAGGGCAATTGGCTATACAGGTACACACTATCACTCTCAAGGTTGGGAGGTCTCAGGTTCGAGCCTGCCTCCCACCCTTTTTGCAAAACATTTTATTTTTGATTTTTTTCTTTTACAAAGTTGTTAAGCCACTAAAAATAAGCACTTTTTGTAACTGTGACTTTTTATGAAAACCAATAATAAGCTCTGTGAGAGCTTATTTTCTTAACAGTTGGCTAAAATGGAAGTAAAACCAAAGATTCAAGCCAAATGGCTTATAAGCTATTCAATAAACAAAATGAGAATTGGAAATGAGTTAAATACTGATAATAAGCTAGTACAACAACTGAAAATGCAAATAAGCTAGAAATAAGCACAAAACTGACTCAAATAAGCACTTATCTCAACTGGTGCACAGGACACTTTTATGAATCACTAGGCACTTTTGAGCTTAATTTTAAGTACTTAAATAAGCTACAAACTTAAAACAAAAACTGGAATAAGCAAGTTGACCAGTTAAGCTTTCCAAAAAGCTAAATCACACAGATTGGATTACAATACAGAGCTTGTGAAAAGCTATTGAAGAATTTGAAAAACCACTGAGTCAAAACTCAGTGAATGCTGAGAAAATGGGACCAACTAATAAGCACTTGCAGCCCTATCTAAAAAGCTACAAACTAAAAACTTAAGCTTGAGACATTGAGATAGTTAGGTTGGCTTTCCAAAGAACCAAAAATCACAGGCTTAAGCTAAATAACAAGCTCTGTATGAGCTTGTGAAAATGATAGGTTCACTGGTGCACAGAGCATTTTTGACTTTTTGATTAAACTGAGAGTTTGACTTATATGAACTTGTGATTGATCTTAAGCACTGATATTGATGTATTAAGGTGTATAAATACTGAGTTGAACAAGTATAACAACTTCTTAACACAAAACCATGATCATAAGACTTAAAAATCCAACAGACAATAATGAGAAGAGTTCAAAAGGAATTTTGACTTTTCACAAAAATGAAGACTGGTTTTTATGTTTCTTTGAGATACTAAGAACTAATGAAACATAAGAAAAACAAAAGCAATAACATAAGCAACCTTTAACACAGTTAAACTAGCTTATCCAAACACACCTTATTAGACTATTTTGAAACTTTTTCAAAGACTGAAACAGATTAAGACCATGAGTTGGATTACAGACCTTAAATTAACATTTATTAAGACTAATTAAACACTAAACAACAATATTAACAACATAAAACTAAAAAATACCCATTATGCTATATTGACTGCTAAAATAAAGTTTTTAGTAACTATAAATCAAAAAGGACAAGTATGTAATATTAAGCTATAATATCACTAAAACACACCAAATAAACACAAATAACACAGAGATAAGCTATAATAAGCAGTACTACAGTGAATTACCAAAAATGATCAAGAGGCTTACAAGTGGCTTCCAAGCTTAAACTGAGAACCAAGGCATACAAACACAACCTAAAGCTTCCCAATAAGCACTAAACCAAAGGGCAATCCAAAATCTACCCTGCTCCAGCTTTCTTCTTCATCTCCATGTGATTTTTTATTTTTAACTAATTATTTGGTATTTTTTAGTATTTTTGCTTTTTTATAACTAGAACTGATTTTAAGGTATCTAATAGCTTTTATAAGCTATCTTAGGAGCTTATGTGACTTATAAGTCCAAGACAACAACTGATTAACAACATTCAACATTCATGAGATTTGTTAAACTTGAAAAATTGCATAACTTGAAAACAGAACTTGAAACTTGAAATTGATGTTAACAAAGGTTTTATTTTACATTAATAACTTGAAATACAGAGCTTAAAGCTTAAACAAACCTTGGAACTTGAAATTTAATAAAAACGACATAAGCTAAATTATATTTAAAACTAGATATCTTCCACATTGCCTCTTCTGCTTTCTTTATAGACTTTTTGAGACTCCCACATGCTTCTGATCAAATCCCATCAACAATCTTGGCCTTTGATTCAGTCAAACGTATCCTAGCCATCAAATTTACTTTTGGCGCCAAAAGTATAAACGGTTGCTTGAGACAGTTTTAAATCAATTAAGGAAGTTTGGAGTATTGTGGAGGTGTAGGGGACAAGTTGGGAAGTAGGGATGGGGCTCGTGATGATTTGAAAAGCAAAAACTAGTTGTGTGTGTGTAACAGTAAAGGTTCATGGTGGGGAAGCATTAACTGCTTGAGGGCTAAGATGTGAGGAGGGGGGATGAGCTGGAAAGGTGGGTAGTGAGGTGAGGTGGAGATAACAGGTGGTAAAAACCACTGGTATTGGCTTAAACAGCCATGGGAGAGACAATGAACAGTGTGCGCGGTTTTATCGTTTTTAAACATTGGACCGGGTTGGGGTATTGGGCTGGAAGGATTGGATTTGGGCTTGGATAATTAAAATGGTGTCCGTTTGGTTTGTATTAAACACAAGGACCAAAAATGTAATTTGCCAATTCTTCAAAGACTGAACCTATAATATTTCCAAAGCTCATACAAGGGCCAAACCTGTAAATCTTGAATAGTACAAGGATCAATTGCAAAAAATTCCATTTATTAAATGTACAAGGACCATTTTTGACAATTTTCAAACTCCAGGGACCAAACTTGTAATTTTTCTCTAAACATATCATAAAGGACCAATTTTGTCATTTATTAATAATACAAGGGTGTTGTTTGAATAATTTCAATTTTTGAACACCCATGGACTATTTTTGACATTTTTGTAAAGTTGAGGGACTAAAGTTGTAATTTTGTAATTTTTTGATTTCAAGGACTTGTTTTGACAACTTTATGAATCCCATGGACCTTAAATGACATTTTACAAAATTTTGAATTACCAGGGACTAGTTTTGACAACTTTTTAAACTTGGGGGACTAAAACTGCCAATTATGCAAACTTGATACGTTTTTCACCAGATTTTGATGTTTTTGCATTTAAAACATATAAAACACTTGTTTGTGATATTTTTATCATTTTGATGTGTTTCTGAGTGTTTTCAGATGTTTTTGCAGTCTAGCTAGTATAAAAATGATGAGTATTTAGACACTCATCAGGCCCCGGGAATCAAGAACAATAGCTACATTTGTGGAGGACATTTTGTGACAAGATTAGCGAAGAATCTTGGGTATTATGTTGATGAGGAATTGGCTAAGTGTGGAGAGCCAAAGTATAGTGAGATGTGGACTGCACAAGGTTTTGGTAACACTTTGAATAGGAGATTGAAAACCGTAGGGTTATGGATTGAACCAAGACAACAACAACAACAACCACCACAACAGCAGGGGAGTATACCAATGGAGAACGTGCAAATGGGTACGTCCAGTAGTTTTGATTCAGGTTGGGGAGAGTGGAACCAACATTTAGATGAGATTCAATGTAGGGATGTGTGGAGAGACTCAGTGATGTTGAGAAACAACTACATCAATGATTATTCCATGCCTATCTTTCAACACATGGCTCGTGAAGCCAATTACGAGTTACCACCCTACAATCCACCCAATGTTCCACCATATCCTTTCCCTTACACTTCTTATCCTGGACCCTATCCGTATCCATATCTTGGGTACGTACCATTTCCTGATCCAGTGCCCCCATATGGTCTATTACCTGAGGTTGGTGGAGCAAGCTACGATGTTGGAGGATCGTCATCAGGAGTTGGAGGAAAGAAGAAGAAGAGGAGAGTTCGTTCGGAGATTATAGATGAGAACTACGTATCCGAAAGTGATGATGAAGAGTATGATGATGAAGAAGGAGATGACATGAGCGAGGACGAAGAGTGATCGTGGATCATTCGTGAATTATGGTTTCAAAGTCAATGGTTATGATGTGTTAAACAATTTTATTTCTATCTATTGACCTATTTATTTAGGATGATTAACGTATTTTGTTTGGTTTTATCTAGTTTTTAGTTGCATTTGTTTGTTTTGTGTATTGCGCGTTGCAGTTTTTTTGTTTGCAGGATGGATGTGTTGGAAGCTTATTGATGGTCAAATGTTTGGAGTTGGATAACTCACATGCTTTCTTATGACCCAATATGCGTATTGCATATTCTATCCCGTGGTATCTTTTGACTATTTCTTTTTCCCATTTTCTTTACTTTGAAGTTCATTTTTTTTATTACATTGAGGACAATGCAAAACTTAAGTATGGGGGAGGGAAGAAAATAGGAAAAATGATGCGCATTTTTTAGTTTTAGATAACTTTTGGATACAAGTGATTAGAAGAAATTCGCCCTTGATGGTCTGGTTGTTTTCACGCATTATTGATAAATATTACAAAAATAATAACTTGGGAATTTCAATGGTAAAATGAGGTTTTTAAAACTTTTTGGATTTGAACCAAATTACGGAATTAATTCATTTTGGATTCGATAGCATTTTCTAGCATGCATAATAGCCTTTTTCCACACATTTGTGAGGTTTCTTTTTGTATAAAACACATCTTTTGTTTTATATTTGCTATGAGTGTGCCGGTGATTATGTCGATTCTAGAACTTGTACTAGTTATGCATTACGGTTAAAATCACTTTCGAGTGATCTAAATATGTTCAAGTGATAAGAGGCATCTTAGGATTTACCCAAATGGCCTTCCATTTTACATCTAATGATACATTAGCTAACCACATCGGTTAGTTAACCACCTTTATATGGACCCATTTGTTAGTGCTCATTTTTAGCACTAGATACCCTTAGTTACACCCTTTGAGCCATCCCTTTTATTTGTTAAATCCAGAAAAATACAAAAATATTTTACACTTTAACTTTAGCCAACCCTTGTCAAGTCTATTGGTTTGTTGCTAGCTGTTTGGAATGTTGGATCGTTTTTGATGATTATGAAGAAGCTACACTTTGTTTATAGTGTGTACCATTCTCCATCATGGATGAAAGAGACGTCTTTCTCGATTTTTTTGGTGTATGCTTACATTAAGTGTAGGGGAACTTTGTTAAAAAAAAATGGTTATAGCCAATGAGCTATATGAAGGATATTGATTAGCCAATGAGCTAAATTGAGTTATACATATTTGCGGAGAACGATATTTGAAGAGGTGAAATAATCATTTTCGGGATTGTGGTTTGTATGATGGCTAGCAACATGGAGGTTTAGACTTGATATTATTTTTCTTTTAACACCCATTTCATAAACTATCCCATGCCTTATCCATACCTTTTATGAACCCTTAGCCTTAACAATATAACCCGAATAAAAGCCCTCTTTGATGAATTTATTTTCTTTGTTTTGATACTTGTACAAGCTTATGGTAAAAAGCATTGATCATGACTAGGCATTGAGTGATTTACATATACCCACTAATATATGAGTGTTGAGTGAATTCTTAAAATCATTTGTGAGGTGTTCTAGTTATGTTATCTAAAGTGTTTGGTTCATTTTTAAAAGTTTTCACATATTATAAGCAAAACAATGATTATCTCTTTTGGGATGATTGTTACATTTTTGGAACCATGGTGCCAAGACCATTGAAATCAATCTTTGCAAATGTTAGACCTACTCGAGGGCGAGTAGAGCTTAAGTGTAGGGGAATTTGATAACGCCTAAAATGAACATGTTTTTAGTAGCGTTATTGTTAGTTTTGTGCATGATAATCGGCTATATTTACTCATAACTGTTGCAAAAGTGCAAAGATGCGTATTGTGTATGTATATGTAGCCAGGTATCATGAATAGTGAAGAAATGAAGTTTTTTATGCACATTTGGAAGATTCTCGAGGAAGGAAGTCGAGCTAGGAAGCTTTTGGATTCAATGATTGGGAAGCACAATGATTTCTAAGTATCTACAGCAAGGAAAGATCAAGTTTGGCCTTGGAAATCATCAGCGAGAGCAAAGAATGAAGCGTATAGGAGAAAAGTCAACAAAAAGTCAAAACAGCAATAACCCAGCCGTTCGGTCACAACCCGTAACCGGATCCGGCTGGGAGATTGGTCAAAATACAATCGATTCGGTTGGAGTCAAAACCGATCCGGTTTCTCACGCTGCAGTTACACAAAGTTGCATTTATTGTTGCCTTAACTCCCCATAATCATGAGAGTCCGATCATTTCTTGATATTTACTTGTTGGGAACGTTTTTGGACAGTAGAGCAAGCACATTTGGCTATATAATGAACCTAGTCCTAGTTACTAGGTGTGACACAACCAAAAATTGTATTAGTTTACACCAAAACTAATACCAAAACATATTATTCAGCCCAAAAGCTTAGTTCTTATAGAAAAACGTCCAGGAGCAAGGAGGGAACAATTCTCATCCATAGTTTTGGTAGTTTGGAGTTGTACAGTGAATCTAGGTGATTGGAGGCGCGTGGTTGCTACAATCCACGAATTCTAATTCTTGTAATCACAAAACTTTAGGTATTCTATGAACTTTGTTATGGAATTCTATTCTCTTGAATTGTTGGAATTACTTTGTTATGACTTGTGTTTAGTTATTATTATTATCATGGAGTAGTTTTGGGATATACTTGTGTGTTGGGATGTAGTTAATCATATTAGTGTTCTCAAAATGTGATGCATGTATATATGATCTTGTTTAAATGAGTTTGTTGGAAAAATACTAGTCTTGGTTTGATTTGTTGATAAAACATGTTTTAAGAAAAAGGGCCGAAAGGATTTCTCTTGTGTTTTATTCCAAAAAGTGAAGTGAGAAACTAGTATGGGGATATGGTGATTGACAACCACCATGTTTGCTTATTAAAACAACACTAGGAACATTTTCATCATGAAAGGGTCGAAAGATTCGTAAGAACAAATTTAATAAGAACATGTTGCAAACAAATGGAATTTCTATAGGATAATCATTGGGATAAGGACCGAAAGGATTACCTAAATCTTTTTGTTCTTAGAATGATTTTTACAAACATATACCCTGGTTGGGGAATCATTTTCTTATGATTTGTGCATCATATTAAGAGTATACACCAAACCTTCATGAATACTATTTATGATTGATTATAGACTACACACAAGTATATATATTTCTTATTGAATTTCATTAGAACATAATTATTTGAGGAAGCCTTGACAAGCTTTCTTGTTGGAATCTTTTCAAACAAATCAATTTCAAACACAAAATCCCTTGGGACGATCTCGACTTACCAAACTTTGCTATTGCGGACGAGTATACTTGCTCGTATGTGTTAATAGGTTAGACGGTTAAATCTTGTTTATAAATTTTTAAAACTTGCACCAACCGGGCACATCAGATGATCTCATTTCTCGTTTCCTTGCCTAATTTTCCCTCTGGGGAGAACTACTTAGCTTGGGAATGAAATCTTGATGTTCCAACAACGTCAAGGTGAATCTCTCTACGAAGCATGGACTCGATTCAAGGACTTGCTCCATAAAGTCCCTCATCACGGCATTGATCTTTGGCTCCAAGTCCAAATCTTTTATGATCATGTCAGTCCCTCCATCCAACAAACCATTGATTACGCTGCCGGTGGAAGGCTAAGTAACCTCAATGTTGAAGCATGTTGGGAAGTCATCGAGGACTTAGCACAATAAGAAGAAGAAGGATGGGAAATTCCAATAATCCAGGAAAGTGGGATAGATTCCCGCGCACAAATGTTTATGAGTATGGAGGCTCAAGTGAATGAGTTAATGGAAATGACCACACCTGATTATGAGCATGTGGACGAGGTAAAGGAGTTTTGGCTTCCAAGAAAATCGCGACAAGATGAATTCGAGAACATAATGTTGACATTCGTCAACAACCAAGGGAAAGAAATACAACACCTCGAAGCTCACATGAGAAAAACCCACGACACTTTCTTGGAACTAGCTGACAACTTCATGATGAAACTCCGTGAAGAAATCGCAAAGAATAATATACCTAGAAAGATCAAAAAGGTATACGCGATACCGGAGCTCGTGAGTATAAATCCTGAGCCCTTTTCAATCTCAACAAACGAGACAGTCCCTCTCAAAGACTCACCATTTGGCAAGAGCTCATGTCTCAACACTCCTTGCATAATAGAAATATTTCCTAGAGATATGTTCATTGGAAGGGTGCAAATTTTACTTTCCAATTTCCATAACATAAGGAAACGTTCTTTTGGGTTTAAACCGGGTTTATTAGGTCAAGATGGATCCTTAACTAAGAATCTTTTGAAGTTGATAGAAGATGATCTATTTTTAGGAGAGAGATTTGATTCACCTGCTGCACCAATAGAATTAGGTAAGGTTATAATGAATCGAGCACACCCCTTTGAGCATATAAATCACCCATCACCCTCTCCTCACGTAGCAAATTTCCACCCTAAGGGTGTGTATCGCTACTATCACCCGCACTTAAGCTTAAGTGTAGGAAAAACTTCCCCTTTATCCTTTAAATAAGGGTAGAGTCAAGCTCGTGACTCGAACAAAAACAAGCGCTTCTTGGGAGGCAACCCATGTGTATTTGTTTTTCATTTTTATTTGTGTGTCATATATCTTTTCATTATTGTATGTTCTCGTGTTTGAATTTGTGAAAATGATTTATTTTTTCTTTAACCTCGTCTTAATTACATATAAAGGTATTTTACAAAAGGGATAAGTGTAGGGAAGATTACTCACGTTATAAAAAAAACGTGAACATGAGAGTTACGATTATTTAAAAGATATACATGTGTGTTTGTTCGAGTCAAATTCTTGTATCGAGTCATAATGGATGTTTTGCAGGAAATTTTTCCAAATTCTAAAGATATAAATTTTCCAGAAAATAGCAGACCAGTTTCTGTCAGGATAACCTGACGCCGTCAGGGTCACAACCTGACGGCGTCAGGAGGAGTAGAAACAACTTACTACTTTTTCTCGTTTTCTGAGCTGCTTATAAATTTTTGGAATTTTCTAGGTCTTAATTTTCCAGAAAATCTATAAACATCCATTCCACAAGCATTATATCCTAGTGTAGTAGTCATATATATATTGAAACCGCTGATTTTACGCGAAGGTTTCGTTTGTTTTCTTTAAGTGTGCAGGTTTAATTTATCAAGAAGAAGATACATAAGATTGGAAGAAGCTTTTCACGCAAACACTCTTCTTGAAGGAATATTTAACCACTACTTCACATGGATCCTACCGAGCTAATCAGGGGAGTACTAGTTTCTTTCGTTTTTAATTACCTTCCATTATCATAACTTTGATACTTTCGGGGAACATTGGGGACAATGTTCAGTTTAAGTGTAAGGAGGGAAAATAAAACGGGAACTTTGAAACTATGCTTATCCTTGACTATTTTCCTTGTCCAATTTCATTTGTGTAATAAACCATGAGAAATATCGGTTAGGGTAATTTTGGTACAAAATTTAAAATTTTTCATGACATGTAGGAGTGGGGCCATTAGTCTTAATAAAGTGTCTCATGGATAGGAAGTTATATGACTAGCACACAAACCCTTTACCACTTAAATTCCACCCAAAATGTAAGGATGGCCCTTAGATTTGTAGGAATTAAAGCATTCCACTTTAATGCTTCGAGTATGTACCGGTAGTATAATAGATTCTAGAACTTGTTTTGTGATGCATTCCGAGATCGCTAGTGAGACTACACTTGTGTAGTTAGGAATAACTAAATGATAAGAGGCATTAGGATAACCCTTGTTTGATACCCGTAATATAATTACTTCTTCCACATTGGTTGAGTAATTCCCCTACACCCTTGCGTTGTACTCATCTTTAGTACACGATACCCCTAGATAACCCCTCAGAGCCTATCCTTTTCGCGGTTCTCGTGATGTTTCGGTTTTCCAAAATATCAATGTAGAGCATCGTTTACAATCCACCCCCAAATGTACACCCAAATCGCCTTAGCCTACCTTGTATGCACTCACTTTTAGTGCATTATTGTTATCGTACTAAACGCTTAGTTCAATTATCTAGTTGCTTGCATAAGTTGCTAAGTCGAGTCATATCCTTTGTACACAGTTTTGGGACGATTGGGACTCACGGGAAAAGTTAAATTTTATGAAATGACGGGAAGGGAACGTTAAATTCAAAATCCCTTTATTTGCATAATAATGTACTCCAAGTGTTTTGATCTTTTCAATTCGGGTCAAATTAGTGTTAGAGTAATAAAAACTCAAGTGTAGGGATGTGCCTATAAATCCCTATTATTTTGATGTTATCGTAGAGGATGGTAAAGTAAAAGTGTATGTTAAAAAAAAATTGAAAAAAACATACGGGCTACCATCCTACATCTATCTTTAAATTTATGTTTGTTTGTTTCAATTTATCTAGAGTTTAGAGTGTCGAGTCTTGGCTTAGCAACGCCATTCTTCTCATGCTTGTAACATAAAGATTTTTGACTTGCCACCACTAAATCGCCTATCCCAACAAACCCTTTATTTCCCTACCGTAAGCCTAACGTTACAACCATTTAAAAGACCTCTTGGATAGTTTTTCCTAGGTGCTTACGCCAAAGCGATGGAGGTTTGATCTAGTCTCAAGTCTATGGTAATCTATGAACTAGGACCGGTTAATGAGTGTTTATCTTCCTTTTTCAATTTGATATATTTCATATACACCCGAGAGACAAGAGTATCCAAACACCACTTGTGAGGTGCTAGTATGTAATTTCCGTGCTTGTTATGACTTTTTCGGGGCTTATATGTGTTGTGAATCGTTCTAAACTAATGCTTTATGACCCCTAACTTATAAATTAAATGGCCAAAAGCACATTTGCTTGAGGACAAGCAAATACCAAGTGTAGGGATATTTGATAAGGATTTAAAAGGTACACTTTTAAGGGGTCATTTAAGCCCTTAATTGATCACTTTTGTGTCCGTTACTTCTTAATTTCGTTCCCTTTCACTTTTTAGGTCTTTTGAAGGCAAATTGCTGGAATGACACTTATTCGGACGAAAAGGCGCGAATATACAAAGAAAATGGCCAAAGTCAAGAATCGAGACACTCAAGCTGCTGGAATTAAAGGGGACGGCGTCACTGCTTAAATGCGACGCCGTCGCGACAAATCTTGAGACGACTCAGAGAGCAAATTGCTAATTTACAAGTGACGACATCAGGTTTAAAAGAGGTGGGCGTCGCAACTCAGACGGCCTAGATTTGGATCCAGACGGCGTCAGAGGTTGAAGCCGACGACGTCACGAGCATAAGGTGACGCCGTCACAGAGTTGACGTGGCCAAGACGAAACCCTAATGGCGGCGACCCGACGGCGTCACAATTAAAGAGTGACGTCGTCGCATTTTGTAACACTATATATAGAATCCGAATTTTTCAGTTTTAGAGAGGTAGTTTTGTGGAGTAAAAACCTAAACTGAACCAAGGCTGTCTTGTGCAGTATCTTAGGGTTCCATACCCTATTTTACAACAAGATAAGTGTTTTACTTCATTGATTCAATCATGTCTTCAATTGATTGTGTGTATGCTTGCTTGTTTAACATGTCCGGCTAAATTTCGTGTGTGTTTGCTTAGATCTATGAAACCTAGTTGTTAATTATTGTTAGGTTGTATCTTATCTTAATTGTAATTGGCTTAGGAGTGCGACTAGGCTATCGTTGTGTTTAATACTTGATAAATCTTTGATAGTTTATGAATGACTTAGTGGACTTCGTTTACTAAACCCAAAGATAAGCTCAAAGTTAGTTTATGAATGACTTAGTGGATTTCGTTTACTACACTTAAGGGTGACTTCAAAGAGTTAGGGAATGCACAGCTTACGACCTTAGAAGACACAACGCGTTAGGAATAAGGACGTGACAATTCAACCATCAATAGGAGATAACTAGGGAGTAATAGTATCTAGGTAAACACATCTTTAACTATCATATGAGCACACAACAATAGACATAGACTACCCCTTAGCTTAGTTAATTAGATTAGATAATAGTAGAGTAATCGGTAGAAATACCACCCCCCAAATCCAATACCCCGAGATTCGTAATTTCAATTTTCTAAAAAAATAAAAAAAAGATAAAAAAATAATATTCCTTAACCCCAACCTTAGCGTAGTAATTTCTCACTAGCATTCCTATTCCCCTAGAGAACGATATCAATTCCCGAGGCTTACCCTAATACTACTCTACAACGATTAGGTTCACTGCCTAGGGTGTTGAAAAACTTTCTCGATGAAAAGGAAGTTCTTTTGACCCCGAACGCGCGTTGTACGCGTATCAATAGAGCTGGTCTGCTTCCCTGAGTCCCGACACGTAGATAATCCAGATCTTTGTTGAAGAAGAAATCTGCTTGGATAGTCATCTGTCCGGGTTCACCACCGAGAGGGAGTGGGTTGTTGACGTTGAATTGACTAATATTGTCTTCTACTTGATCTGTCAATAGTTTATAGCACTCCTCCATTTGATATTGAAGACGAGCAGCATTTGGATGGAAGGCTTTGACAATCTCATATGCTGGGCCATCTAGATCGTTTGGTTTTATCGATGAAATTCCTTGCTTCTCACAATACCACTTTATAAAGCTTCCCATGTCTCCTGTAATGTGTAGTAATGATTCTTCTGGAGGTGCTTCATGGTTGGCTGCGATGGTATTTGCCCAATTGTTGTCAGGAATAATCAGATCAGACTCAGGATTAGTCCATGAAGGCTCTGGAGTTTCTGGTCTTTCCTCCGGCCACCAGCCTTGAGTCATTTCCTTTGTTGGTGCCGTCCAAGATGACTTAGTACGTTTCTCCCCCATATATGTATTCCACCAATCTTCGTCATGAGACACTTTGGGGATGTGTTTGGTGGAAGCATCATCATCTTCAGAATTTGACTCTTGAGCTACGTATGATTCTTCATTCATGACTTGCTCTTCTGGAATGGACGAGAAGGTAGGTGTAAACCTGGAGTCAACCGTGGTCCAGGCAGCGTAGGTTAAGGTTTTCGTAGTCTTTTGTGAGCCTTGACCTGCTGTGGAACCGGGTTGACTTGATGACTTTGGAGAAGGGTTTGGTGGATTAGTCTTAGGAGTTTCTGCTGCACCTTAAGATCCACCTGCAGTAGAAGAACCAGAACCTCCAGTTGGAGGAGGAGGAGGAGGAGGTTTTGGTGTTTCTGATGATGGCTTTGGCAAGTCATATCTCCTTATTTTCTTCTCTTTTTGTTCTCTGACATCTTTTATAAATTGATCATGGTTGTCTTGTTGCATGGACTTATGGAGAGCTTCATAAAATTGATTATGTGCTTCATGCTCCAAATATTCCTCCGACTCACACATGCGTCTTTCAATAATTTCTTTCATATCAGACATCGGTAGATCCTTGAATCTTACATACAGAGGAGCTCTCATTGCCCATTCAACTGCGTCTTTGACTTCATCTTTAATTCCATTTAACACCTCTTGATTGAAGTTGAGTTGTTCGAGTTTGGATAACCTCAGATCGTGATTCTTGACTTTGTCAGGAAGCTTCTGTTTCTCTAAGGCATCAAGACGATTGAGAGCCTCATCCAAGCGTTGTTCACTAGTTTTGCTGGGAGGTGGTGATGGTGGTGGTGTAACTTGGTCATTAACAGTGATGACAGTTGGAGAGATGATGGTTGTTGTTGCATCAGAAGTCACAGGTGGTGGAAGTGCGGTTGACAAGAGTGGTATAGGTGGTGGAAGTGCGGTTGCAGAAGCTGTTGCTGATTCAGTAAGTGTTGGTGCAGACATGGGAGGAATGGTGGATGTATCCTGCTGAATAGTAACAGAAAACATGGATTCGACCTCCTCCTTTTCATCATTTTGTTTATCCGACTCAGCATCAAATGGTCCATCCCTGAAGAATTGGTCACCATATGTAATGTCTGTATCAAGATTCTTCAGAGAGGATAGGGATCCTATTGACACATTAATTTCTTCAAGACACACTTGTTCTTCAGATCTTTGCTTCAAAGTGTCTTGAAGATTTGGATGTGTTTCTTGTAACAGTTCATTTCCTCCTAACTCTGTGCTTTGAACTCCAGTATCAGTTAGCTTATTCTCTGATTCATGTACAGTTCCCGTAACCGTCTTTGTCTGCACCTTTGCCTGTAATTCTGGTTCATTCATGTTAACATCTCCACCCTCATATCTGTGACTCTCCGACTGGGTGTCACTGGAGTCAGGAATGTCCTCCTGAGTAGCCGAGTGCTCCCCTTCTGCTCCACTTGGCTCTTGTGCAGACGATGATTCAACATTTCGTCTCTTGAGCTCATATTGATTAGTAGTCTTTGGATTTGGAGTGGATATGGTTAACAAAATTTATGCAGCTTCCACTGCTTCTTCACCTGCCTTCCCTTTTCCTTTACCTTCAACGATAGGAGTGGTGTGACGCGACACTGATTCAGGTTCATGTATTGTAACACCCTTCCTTGGGGTTCTCTTAGGCACCTTTAGACTCTGCAAGCTGGCTTCAATGCCCTATTGAAGTGCCACATCGTCCTCATCCCTTAGTGCCATCTCAGTCTCGGGTTCCTTGGACCCTTTTCCTCTCCCTTTTTCACCCTTTCTATTCTTCTGTTTTTGTGAGGGTGAATCTACAGATTTTGATCTTTCTTGTCTTTTCTTAGGAAGGTTGGCATATGATGGCTTGGAGGATGTTTTAGTTGACTTAGTTAGTGTGGGATTGGGTGTCTCATCAACAGCAGAGCTTGATGCCTTTTGTGATACTTTTTGTAGTAGTCGGCTTTGCGTATTATATCAGTGATAAGACCCTCAGGAATCGGATTTCCGAAGATTTCTTTATCTGTTCCTTTAGCCACAAACTTCAAATTGCCGAGAAGATTTTCATCGCTGGCTTCATGGAGATCAGAATCACTTCTTGGACTAAACTTATGTATTGCCTGCAGATGCTTGATGATGAGCTTTGAGAACCTGATGCTGGGGATTACCCTTTTGTATTTGGTTTTATTTCCCTTAGTGTTCTTTAGAGCATTTTGTTTGTCGGTAATGAAGGTGTCCATTGCTAAAGTAAATTCTTCCCAGATGCATTCCGCATAGTCAATGTTTGTGTTAATACAAATAAGCCATAAAAACGTTTATTTATATTTTACGATCTTCTAATGTTTTGTCGATAACAAACGTAAAATCATTTTAACGAAACAAATAAAATACGTAAATAGTTTGAGACAATAGTTTACTAACACACTTATATTTTCACATAAAACACTAAACAAATAAAAGTGGCTTTATGATTTAGTAATACATGTGTACAACAACTAGTGTTTACATATTGGGTAAATATATACATAACTAGTATGTATTATAATGGGTAATACAAATGGGTAGAAACTTAAGTATTTGACCCATTGACCAAATACATTGAATGTAGTTGGATAAAACCCAAAGTCCATGACCCATACCCTTGGAGCATAACCTATAACCCATTGCATGACATCATGCATAAGTCATATATGGATATTATCCATGACCAATGGTTTTAACCCATGACCCATGGACTAGATGCATTGCATCTTGTAGATACATTGTATCTACTTGGATACCCATGGTCCAATGTCTAGGACCCATAACCCATAACCCATGACCCATGACCCAAAATCCATGGGCAAAGGGGAGCATCCCACGGATCCCAAGTAATACACTGGACGGATCCGTGGAAGTATAGCTATTTTTCTTCTATAAATAGTGAGCCATTTCTTCATTGTGACTCAATCTTTTTTCACATATATGTTCTCTTTGAGTTATAAACTCTCTAACCTCAGATCCAAGTGATCTATGTATGTAGTTTTGTTTTTGTGTGATTCTCTAGGTTCCTCTTAAAGGCGAGATCACCACCTCTTGAAGTCAAGCAAGCTCAAGTCCATGAGTTGCCATGCTTCGTCATCATCAAGACTACTGAGGTTCTCTTGTTGATAGTTCTCTCCTTTCTCATTAGAAGTGTAGTGTCGAAGACATTAGTGAAAGATGTCTTAAGGATCAAGACGAAGACATTAGTGAAAGGTGTCGAACGTCTATATTTAAAGCACTAGTGAAAGGTGCTTAGAAGTCAAGGCTAAAGGCATTAGTGAAGGGTGCCTAGAAGACAAGTCTCAAGGCATTAGTGAAGGGTGCCTAGAAGTCAAGTCACAAGGCATTAGTGAAGGGTGCCTAGAAGTCGAGTCAAAGGCATTAGTGAAAGGTGCCTAAGGTGTACATTCGATATGGTGTGTTCGATGTACAAGATAGATGTGTATTGGGTCAAAGGATGTTGATATCCTTATTGATATTGTCATAAGGAGTGAATCTCCTTAGAGATAGGATTTGTGTAGTGTTGGGTAGTAGTTCCTCCATTGTAATGGAACTCGGTATCTAGCCTAATACCAGATAAAGGGTAGGCGACGTTGTGATAGGTTTGATTCTACCTCGTGGAAGAACCCGGTATCTCGCCTTGTACCGGATAAAGAGTAGGAAACGTTGTGAAGGCTTCTCCGCCATAAGGAGTTGGTGTCGTGTAGTGTTTACGAACTCTCGAGTAGGTGACTCGGGGAGTGGAGTAGGGCAAGGAAGGTGTCCATGTAGCCGAACCACTATAAATACTCGCGTTGTGGTTTTGTGCTTCTTACTCCTTATCTTTTCATTACATATTTATATATACTTGTCTATCAACATCCAACACATATGTTTAAATAGATTGACATAAGTCGATCTAAATAGTTTAAAACCAAGTTTTAATCGGTAAAACTATTCAACCCCCCCTTTTAGTTTTTCACAATTGGCATCAGAGCTTCGTTACCAAGTTTCTTAGAGTATGTTGTACTTTAAAAACTTGATACGATCCATGTTTAATTGAAAACTACAAAGAAGGTCTTTTACAAAAAAAACACCATGTTTTAAAACACTTTGTTTGGATGTTGATTAGATGACAACATTTTTTTTCTTTTCTTTCTTTCTTACTAAATTGCACTAACCTTCCTTGTCATGTTGCTTAGTTAAAGCTCATACTTATCAAGCCATAGGAATTGATTGGTAACAAGAATACCTTCTGTAGGATCGTAATATTTATTGTGTTGATGATTCGGGTGGTCTTGGATGATCAAAATACATGTTTGCCATTAGAGAGAGAAAGTAGAGAGTTGGGTGTTTTCTTGGTAGAGACTTGATGAACAAAATATGAAAGGTTAGATTAAGAAAGCACCACCACTTCCAAGGATGGAAGGGGTATTTATAGTTACAGACATAACGACCTTCTGACGGCCTGTGGATCAGGTATACAGTGGGTAAAGACCTGTCCTTCCTCCACGGTGTTACACTACGCTAAACTATACTAATAACTAACTAATAAACTGATAAATAACGTAACTAACGATATGTCTACGAGCTAACTTATGCTAGATAACATTTGGGGTGACCGACTCTTCACCATGGAATTTTCTAATTCCTAACAATCTCCCCCTAAGGGAGGTCACCCCATGATTTACATTTTGAATCCTAGAATTCTATTCTTGACTTTTTTATTGAGCTCGTAGACTTCAATTCTTCCAATTCCGCATTCTTTATGCTTGTGTAGTGATACTTCAAAGTTCGCATAATTTTGTACTTTTAGTGGAGGCCTTTAACTGATCCACATCTTTAATGATCTTTGAGCTTTAATTGAGATCATCAGCCACAATAAATCTCTCTGGATCATCCATAGTTGTGTTGCCTTCATGTGATGTTGTGACTTTTGGACCGACATGCTCACACTTTCAGGATCATGACATCTTTCCATCAGAGTAGCGGAAGCTTTACTGGTTCATGATATTTGCAGCAGCGTAGCAAAAGCATAGTATAAAAATATCAGAACCAGGTTATGTAGATATGCACCAGTCATAATTTCTTCAATTAAGTATGGATTCTGTGAGCATGTGGCTTTAGATTGACTCCTCAATTCTGATCAGCTGCAACCGTCCAAATGTACCTGCAAACAACAGTTAGCAATAAAACACACGAAAGTGTCTTTGATCACTTTTGTTGAATTGAGGTACACGGCCCACGGTTCCCCGTTGATCAGTACAAGTACTGCCTGTGATCAGGTAGGATTCCTAAGAATCTCCTTGACAGGGTTTCGCAGTTGTTCTAGTCGTTCTCAAACCGGAACGTCTCAAAGAAGACAACACGGAGTGAGTGAACCAGCGAATTGAGATTCACTGATTGATGAAAAATTGATTTGAAAACAATCGTGTATTGCTTGAAGAAAGAGTTTTACAATACGACGAAGGTTTTATGAGAAAGGTCAATTTTCAATCAAAAATACCTTTTGTATTTGAAAAGAATACACATTCGATGTGCCAGAGAAAAGAAGATATTTGCACAACGAACGGTTTTTCCAAAAGTATTTTTTAAATCAGAGATACTTTTAGAGTTTGAAATATGAATACACATTCGATATGCTAGAGAAAAGAATATTTGCACATCGAACGGTTTTTCCAAAAGTATTCGTCAATTCCATTTCTGGACCAAGGTTGATTCAAGATTGAATCGCCCCATCGTTTCTATCCAGTTGTCACAAGCTTGATCTTTGGAAAATATCTCACATGTCACCCACCAAGAGCTTGTTTGATGTTGGCTCTAGAAGGATTTCCATCTTCATCGTGAATATTTTACATATCACTCGGATGTTCTGGCAATACCACAAGGATAATGCGTAGGACACTCAATATATATACTTACTTTCCACATTGTGTGAAACAGCAAGTCTTCATTAATTTTGTGTCCTAATGAGATATTGTGGATGATCTCTTGGCTCTAGACTCAAAAGTGCACATTTGGTTTCCTAAATCAGAGACTAGGGAGAGGGTCTCCTTCTTCAATATCAACAATCTCTAAGAGAAAGTCAATAGATTATGTAGGCTCCCCGTGAGAATGAAACAATCCCTTTTAAGAGGAACTTGAGTAGCTTGGGAAGTTTAGTGCAGTGCGTCACTGGGTCCATGACGTCTTGTCTTCAATACAAGTGTTACCTTAGTAACCACCAGTAGCATATGTATTGAACCCGGTTACTGCCCTAAGGTTGAATTATTGGAGGGCTATTTCTTTTCACCCTTTTTCACATTCATTTCTTTTTCATTCTTCAACCCCTTCAGTGCTTACCGAGACTTCATTACTAGAACCTTGTTGGGTTTATTCCAGTACTAGCTCTGTCTCAGTCCGCACTCTTCCCATATCTCACTTTTCTCCTTTTTTCATCATACCTAAGGACTCTACACTATCTAGTGGATTGTCCCTGGGTAGATCCCTCCGGCTCTGGCGGGATCGTGGGAACGAATACCTAACCTAACCATCCTTATAACTCCATGCATAAAGTAAATTGGTCGGTCTTTTGGTATTGTTCTTTCTTTCTCGAAACCAATTGAAAAATCATTTGGAAAATCAATCAAGGTACTTGTGATATAAAATCAAAGCATTTTGTACCTTAATAGTTTTGATCTTTTAGAAATGTTCCCCCTCGACATGTGCATATGAATTTGAAATTGTTTCGCACATGGAGGCAAGAGTTCTTTAAGAATAAATTCTTGATCACAATTTCCATGGAAAAAGCCATTTGATTTTCTTTGGTGAATTCTCCCCCTCAATATGTGCATAGGATATTTGAAATCATTTTATCACATAGAGGAAAGAGTTCCTTTGAAGTACATCCATGATTACAAAAGCCATTAAGAAACCATTTGCTCCCCCTCAATATGTGCATCGATAAACGAAAGAGTTTAGCACATATTAGAGAGAACTAGCACTTTTGAATCAAATCGATCATCCTTTATCAAATTTCATTATTAAATCACAGATTCTCCCCCGATCAAAAATATCAAACCCTTTGAGATTTTGGATCCCAAGTGATTTAATAAGGTTTAGAAAACATGGGAGAATATGTGCCTTTGTTTAAATACTCTTTTGGTTTTTGGTTAAATGCTCCTCCACAATCATGTGCATTATGTATTTCAAAACCATTTGGCACATGAAGGAAGGAGTGCTTTATAAACAATTACCCTTTTAAAACCGATTTGAGATTTAAATCACGATCTCTCCCCCGATCAAAAATTTCAAACCAATTGAGATTTTGGATCCCGATTGATTTAAATCGTTTGGAAGATTTTGGGGAAAGACGTGGCTTGATTTAATTTTTGAAATTGACCGATAAGGATCAACTTAAGACATTAAAGATTGTTAGTGTCAGGTATGATTATTTTTAAGAGATCTTTAAGTAAAATAAAACAATTTCACAATCAAACAAGAACAGAAAAAATTTCATTTTGTAAGATCTTTGGGTTTTAAAGAAAATCATACCATGACATAACATTAAATCTTTAGATCACCACAACTTTTGTACAAACCGGACTTTTATAAAGAGATATTGTTTGAAAATATTTTATTTTAAATCACTCTCCCCCTCAATCGATGACCGTAGTCGTTGATTGAGTGACTTAGGTTTTGATAAAAAATGAAGTCCGGTGAATTTTAAAAATTAAGTTCAATTAATTTTCAAAGCAATATTTTCCATTTTCAAAACAATTTAATCAATTTTTTTTTCAAAATTGTTTAAAAATGGTATCCTGCACTAAGATACGTTAGGTGGTTGAGCTGCTATTGTTGTTGTTGCTGAGGGTTGGAAGAAAACCGTCTGCAGATGTAGTGAGACTTCATACGTTGCATTTTAATGCCAACTGAGGTCAAATTAAGCTCCGTTTCTTCATTTGCTGTTGAAGAAAACCATCTGCTGATGCAGTGAGACCTCTTACGTTGCATTTATGCCAACTCTCTATGGAAGTCCAATTAATCTCCATTTCTTCATTTGTCAACCCAAAATATAGTTACCCTTTCCTTTCGGCATCCAATCATCTTGAATTGTGGGATCCGAATCGGGAACATTCTTATATACCAATATACCTGCATACGTTAGTGAACACACATACAGATATATGGTGGTCGACATCACCCAAACAACAATCGACTAATAAAAGTCAATTCAACATATCAATCAGATCATATAAAGGTATGGGAATTATGTGTTCATCAAACTCTAATCATCTAATCCTAACAATCATATCCTAGGCACCTAGTCCTTCAACGTAGGTTAACATCATTTTTCAGTTAAGCATTTAGGATAATTAGATAAGTCCGATAGATGATATAAATTTGATAACATTATCCCCCTCAATCAATGACTCAATTTTTGAAAAGTTTAAAAGCGCTGAAGTCATTGATTGAGTTTTCAATTTATTTTGAAAACTCTGAATAAGATTGATTTTCAAGCAACTCATTTACCACCATTTTTGAAAAACAACAAATATTTTTTTGAAGAATTTTAGACGGAAAAACATTTGTGTAGGAACAGCAGTCCTTCGACATACTTTCCTCAATTAGTTTTAGGAAAAGTGCACGAAATATTTGAAAATTGGTTTAGCGCAGCACTTTCCTTCCTTGAAGGGCGGGTTGCTATCTGAAATAATAGCAAGCCATAGTTTTAGCACGGGTTACAGTCTGAAATAACTGCAAGCCATTTGATTTGTGACATGTCTTGAAAAAGAATATTTACACCTCCTGCTCGAACTTCATCTATGGTCCCGTGCCATTATTGAATGACATTTCTAAGACCGCAGATGTTATCGATACCAGAAGACATGTCATGTGAAAACATATTTTTGAAATTTTTGAAATTTTCTGATTTTTATGGGTTTTTGAAGGTTTTATATTTTTCTATTTTCTTTTTGTAGGTTTTATATTTTTGTATTTGGTTTTTGATAAATATATACAAAGATAGAGAAGATGATATAGTTAAAGAAGATGATGATACGAGTACCAAGATGACATATCGAGCAGCCCCATTGAAGAAGATAGAAATCATCATCTCTTAAACGTCCACCACCAAAGATTTCGAGGCTGCAGAATAGAAGATAGAACATGAGCCTTTGAGAAAGAAAGACTTTGGCAGCTTCCCCCAAACCAAAAATCCTTATGTTGAGCAGATTCAAAGCATTCTTTCAAGCTTCCATTAGCCAGGTGCACAAAGAAGCACACCATTATCATCGATATTGCTGCTCCTTTTAAGAATAATCACCGTGATTCTTCGTTCGAGGTTATATCATCCAAAAGAATAACAACGTATCATCCCACACATAAATAACTCTTCTCAAATTTCATTCCCCTGAAGTCAGAAGCAATCCATTCCAAAAGGTGTCAAGAGACCACTTCCCCTACGTAGTTGAATTGATGCAGTCAGTCTCTTAGACTAAAGCTCACGAACCCGAATACACATACCCGAAGACAAAGAAACTTATACCATCGAAGTAGCAGATTAAGTCCAATAGCCAAAGAATAACCCCGATGTATACTTTTCTCTCCCCCTAAAGAAAGTGTATGAAGTTCAAGAGCCCGAAGTACCCGAATGCCCAAAGAGAGAATAACCGATAACATTGAAGAAGCAGGCCGAATCACTGATTATCTCTGCGGGTGACAATCTCTGCGGATGTCAACACCGGAATAAGTGATTATATATCTGAATCACTGATTAAGCCCTCAAGTAAAACAGCTGAGCATCCCCAATGTACACAATCTCTCTCCCCTGATGATTGTGATAACATCAAAATCATCACACACTTGTGTACCTCTTTCATCTTCAGAAACTAACTCTTCCATCTCTTCCCCCACATAGTTGGAATAAGAACACTAAACGCCATGAGTCAAACCTTGAGTTTCTCTGCGGTAATGACAATAGTCTTCCCGGGATATCTTCAATCGCTTAGAAGTATTAAGCTCATCAAGATTACTCGCGTTTAGATGCAAGTCTCCTTCCCCCTTGCTGGTTTTGACACTTCAGAATCAGCAACATATTATCAGCCCAAATACTTGAAATCTATTGAGAAGATAGCATGAAGTCTTTGTGAGAATCAACTTGCTGAAGAACAGAATGTGCAAGTCTAATTGGGGATTGAATCTGACATTTCACTCTCCCCCAATTAGTGCTCTCCCCTAAACCGACAATCTTTTAATAAATACCCAGAGTAAGAAGAAGTCTTTTGATAATCAAATGCAACTCGTCTTTTAGTCTTCTAACATACAGCAGAAAATGTAGAACCGACTGTAGACTCGACCTTCTTCAAGATTGTCCAGTTGGGGTATAGATAGTTAACATCTTCAACTCACCAAAAAGCATCCTAATTAAATTACATCTTGAAATTCCCATAACTAAAATCCCTCCCAATCAAACAAGAACAGAAAGATGTTCATCAAGGAAATCAGCAATCAGCCCGCAACGAACACACGAAATGGTAACACCAAACTACCAATTACATCAAACAAGAACATAGAGATCGTTCGGAATCATCATGTTGATGTGTACGTGAAGCATTAACCGGAAACACTTTGTCAATAAACTCACCAGTCCGTATGAAGATGTCAACCAACGACTCTAAGAAGAAAAACTCCATGTGAAGATGACCCGATAAGAAGAAGCTCAGTTCTAACATGAGTTTGGAGCCGTTTGACCATATATTCTCAAATATCAGTCAACCATGCATAAAATTCACACTTCTTCTCCCCCTCAAGAATTGCATATAGAGATGCCATTCTTGAATAAACAAGTGATTATCATCCAAATGTATTCTATTCACACTTCTCCCCCGCAAAATTAGCACATGATGTCGCCATCGTCATTATAGTTGAGCAAGTGGAATAAGAAAACAATCAACAGTAGCCCGGTTCACTTGATGACTGAAGCGCATGGAAAAAGCATGAAGCATGTTGATGAGAATGGTCATTAAAAGTCCGGTTTGTACAAAAGTTGTGGTGATCTAAAGATTTAATGTTATGTCATGGTATGATTTTCTTTAAAACTCAAAGATCTTACAAAATGAATTTTTTTCTGTTCTTATTTGATTGTGAAATTGTTTTGTTTTACTTAAAGATCTCTTAAAAACTATCATACCTGACACTAACAATCTTTAATGTCTAAAATTGATCTGTATCAATCATCTTTCAAAATTAAATCAAGCCACGTCTTTCCCTAAAATCTTTTAAATGATTTAAGTCAATTGGGATCACAAATCTCAAAAGGTTTGAAATTTTTGATCGGGGTAGATATTGTGATTTTAATCTCAAATTTGTTTAAATGGAATTGGTTTTAGTCCTTTAAAGGCACTCTCGCCTCCATGTGCCAAAAGATTTCTAATACATAATGCACATGTTGAGGGGGAGCATTTATCCAAAAACAAGGTGAGTATTTAAACCTGGCCACATTTTCTCCTATGTTTTTCTAAACCTTATTAAATCACGTGGGATCTAAAATCTCAAAGGGTTTGATATTTTTGATCAGGGGAGAATTTGTGATTTAATAATGAAACTTGATTAAAGATGATCATTTTTTTTGGTTCAAATGTGCATACTGCTCTCCCGTGCTAAACGCTTTCGAATCTCGAAGCACATATTGAGGGGGAGCATTTCAAAAGAAAACAAACTTTCAAGGTACAAAACAAAAATTCTTAAGTTTCAATAAAAAGTACCTTGATTGATTTTCTAATGGTTTCAGTATGGCTATATGATCGTGAATGTGCTTCTAAGAACTCTTTCCTCTTCGTGCAAAACAATTTCAAAAATCACATGCACAAGTTGAGGGGGAGCAACTTTTTGAAAACCACATCCTTTCCCATAAAATATCTTTAACAAAGTATGAAAAATACTAACTTTGATCGGGAAAGTGATGGTGATATCTTTTAGAAATTGTCGATCAATGAATCGAATCTTTCATTCTCAAATCTGAAAGTTTCAAGTCCTCTTGCCTCCATGTGCTAAAACCGTTTCAAATACATTTGATGCACATGTGTAGGGGGAGCTTTTTCTAAAAATATAAAAAACAATTCAGGTACAAAATGTTTTGATCGTGTATCACAGGTACTTGGATTGATTTTCAAAAGGTTTTCGATTGGTTCCAATGGAAGAAGAACAATACCAAAAGACCGACCAAATTTACTTTATGCATGGAGTTATAATGATGGTATGGTTAGGTATTAGTTCCCACGATCCGCCAGAACCGGAGGGATCTACCCAGGGACAATCCACTAGATAGTGTAGAGTCCTTAGGTATATTGAAAAAAGGAGAAAAGTGAGATATGGGAAGAGTGCGGACTGAGATAGAGCTAGAACTGGAATAAACCCAACAAGGTTCTAGTTATGAAGTCTCGGTAAGCACTGAAGGGGTTGAAGAATGAAAAAGAAATGAATGTGAAAAAGGGTGAAAAGAAATAGCCCTTCTATAATTCAACCTTAGGGCAGAAACCAGGTTCAATACATATGCTACTAGTGTTTACTAAGGTAACACTGGTATAGAAGACAAGACATCTTAGACCCAGTGATGCACTGCACTAAACTTCCCAAGCTACTCAAGTTCCTCTTAAAAGGGCTTGTTTCATTCTCACGGGGAACCAACATAATCTATCAACTTTCTCTTAGAGATTGTTGATATTGAAGAAGGAGACCCTCTCCCTAGTCTCCGATTTAGGAAATCAAATGTGCACTATTGAGTCTAGAGCCAAGAGATCATCCACAATATCTCATTAGGACACAAAATTAATGAAAACTTGCTGTTTCACACAATGTGGAAAGTAAGTATATATTGAGAGTCCTACGCATTATCCTTGTGGTATTACCAGAACATCCGAGTGATATGTAAAGTATTCACGATGAAGATGGAAATCCTTCTAGAGCCAACGTCAAACAAGCTCTTGGTGGGTGACATGTGAGATATTTTCTAAAGATCAAACTTGTGGCAACTAGATAGAAACGATGGGGCGATTCACTCATGAATCAACCTTGGTCCAGGATTGGAATTGACGAATACTTTTGAAAAAACCGTTCGATGTGCAAACCTTCTTTTCTCCAGCACGTCAAATGTGTACTTATGTTTTCAAACACAAAAAGTATTTCTGATTGAAAAAATACTTTTGGAAAAACCGTTCGATGTGCAAATCTTTTTTTTCTCTAGCACGTCGAATGTGTATTCTTTTCAAATACAAAGAGTATTTTTGATTGAAATTTGATCTTTCTCATAAAACCTTCATCGTATTGCAAAACTCTTTCTTCTAAGCAATACGCGATTGTTTTTCAAATCAATTTTTCATCAATCAGTGAATCTCAATTCGCTGGTTCACTCACTCCGTGTTGTCTTCTTTGAGACGTTCCGATTTGAGAACAGCTAAAACAGCTGCGAAACCCTGTCAAGGAGATTCTTAGGAATTATACCTGATCACAGGCAGTACTTGTACTGATCAACGGGGAACCGTGGGCCGTGTACCTCAATTCAACGAAAGTGATCAAAGACACTTTCATGCGCTTTATTGCTAACTGTCGTATGCAGGTACACCCCGACGATTGCAGCTGATCAGAATTAAGGAGTCAATCCAAAGCCGCATGCTCACAGCATCCACACTTAATTGAAGAAATCATGACTGGTGCATATCTACATAACCTGGCTCTGATACCAATTGTAGGATCGTAATATTTATTGTGTTGATGATTCGGGTTGTCTTGGATGATCAAAATACATGTTTGCCATTAGAGAGAGAAAGTAGAGAGTTGGGTGTTTTCTTGGTAGAGACTTGATGAACAAAATATGAAATGTTAGATTAAGAAAGCACCACCACTTCCAAGGATGGAAGGGGTATTTATAGTTACAGACATAACGACCTCCTGACGGCCTGTGGATCAGGTATACAGTGGGTAAAGACCCGTCCTTCCTCCACGGTGTTACACTACACTAAACTATACTAATAACTAACTAATAAACTGATAAATAACGTAACTAACGATATGTCTACGAGCTAACTTATGCTAGATAACATTTGGGGTGACCGACTCTTCACCATGGAATTTTCTAATTCCTAACACCTTCTCTAAGAAGGTATCTTAAACACGAAGGAACCGGAGTTGTCTACTGACATTTGTTTTGTCATTAGTAAAAGACACTCCTAAGTACATTAGAGGTATGATTTCCCACTTATCTCTAAATAACATTAATTTAAATAATAAGTATGCTTACATAGGAATATATATGATTATCTTTTCACATATTCATATATTACACATAGCTTCGTTAGGAAACTTTTTGTACATACGTGTTAATATTTCGTCTAAAGTATAGCTGTATAAAATTTGTGTCTTATTTCACTTAATCCAAAAATCATATCTTTCTAATAAAAAAACAAAACACAAATCTCAAAAATTCCTTCTTCCCCATAAATATCCCCTCCGATTGTTCACTCCACCAAACCCTCATTTTTCAAATCTTCCACTTTCAAAAATTACCTCTCATTCAAAACTTCATCTTCCTTCTCATCTCAAACCGAAACCAAGAAAGATCTTCATCATCATGATTTACATCGCCTTCATAATCATCGTCTTGACACTCATCGCTCTCGTGTTCCCCATGATTAAGTTTTCTTGTGGAGATATGTACTTTGTGTTGTTAATCTACATTGGTGTTATATACCCAATCCTTTATATCGTTCTTAGCATTGAAATGAAATATTACTAATGTTCTAGTTTATCTAGTTTATTTTTCATAATGTGTTTGTCATTTCTTTTACTTTATATCGTTCGTATTTTTTGTCTTGAGATACGTTAGAAACCGATAATGCATGCTAAAAGCAAATGTTGGCTAATATACATATCTTGGTATAAAACCATAAGATGCAAAAACCTATGCTTTTATCAATTTTTTTTCTTTTTTTTTGTTTTTTGTTGTTGTTGTTTTGTTACTACAGATCCACGGATCCCTGTAGTTCTACTAGCCGGATCCCTCATGGAAGGGAACCGTCATTCTGGAAGACAGTTTCTTATCCAATATAAAAACTGCTTTCATTCTAAAAAGAAATACTCCACTAGATTGTTAAAATACTAAGTGAGTTAATTGTCATTGTTAATAAATATCTAGTAAAAACGTTAGGTGATCATCTTTTATGCTTTAACGAGTCTCATCATTCTCTTTGCACTTCCATAGGTCTCGTCATGTCTCATGAGTATGAGTTCGACTTTTCACTCACTCATGTTTACATTCCTAACATCCCTCTTGAGCCCAACACACCTGGCAATCATGTTCGTGGGTTCAATAATCTCGAAACTCGTCACTTCCATGAAGGACGTATTATCGATACTCCTCTACAATACGAAGAAGGTATCAATACCTCCTTCCGAACCATAGGACTGGAATGTCTTCTCAGAATTAACGAGAAAATATGTCCGAGGTTTGTATCGGAATTCTTCCATCAAGTCGAACTCGTTCGTAACGAGGATCGATCTCAATCTCTTTAGTTTTGGATCAAAAACTAAAAGTTCGTTTTTAACCCTTGAGTAATTTGCTCACATTCTCCAAATTCCAAGTCATGGACAATGTGCCTTCACTGAAAATTGGTCTCTTGATTCTCTCTTTAACTATCGTGAAGAAAATAGTCCATATTTTTCACACATACCTTCCCCTCAAGACTTGACTCGCATGTTATGAAAACCTCGACCCTATTACTCTAATCCAAACATTATCTATACACGGGATATCCTAGAAGAGTACAAACCTCTCGCACTCATCCTACGTGAAAATGTTTAGAGTCTTAGGGGAAATCGAGAAATCCTTCCTGCTTGTTGTGCTCACATAATATATTGTTTGCTAACACAACAACCATACAATCTCGCCTATTTCTTCGCAAGGCGAATTGTAAATCTTCAAGGCTCCAAGAACAAACTAATCCCGTATGGAATGTTCTTGACACGCCTTTATCATCACATCATGTACTTCCACCCTCAATTTCAAAGTCCGTTATACGTACTTGTGAACAAGATGATGGAACCTCTAAACACATCTCTCATGAAGACTTTCTTCATCCCTGAATCGGCAAATACTCATCAACCATTTGATGATCTATCTAGTGAAAATGCTCAAGAAACTTAGTTTCTTTTCAAAATAGGGTCAATCCTTAGTACTCATGCTCTATCAATGTAATGCAGTTTCTTCATGAAATAAAACATTTAACATTTGATATCTCTACTATACTAAGTGTTCAAACTTCTTAGAAAACACTAGCTTTGAAATATGATGCTTTGTACAACCCTTGAATACCTTTTGTAAAGGTACTGTTTAGCAGGAGACGGATCCCTCAGTTTGTGCTAGACGGATCCCTCCTCTTAGGGAACCGTGGGATCCGGGCAAACAGAAATGCAGTTGCAATCTTTATACTTCAAACCATGTCTTTAGATCACTTCACACTAGCTAAACATAATGCCTTAGGACCAATTAAGTCCTTCTCAAGCTGAGTAAAGTTTCATACTCACTCATAACTCACTTAGATCACACTCAAGGTGCTTTTCGATCTATCATTTCACCAAAACTCATTACTCTTCCGCTCTTATACTCACACATCATCCCTCACATGTTAATACATCTAGCTTTAGAAATCTTTCAACTTTAGCAAATTGATTTTAGTCATCCTTACCTCATAATGGGTCAAATTCTAGTTTTTTCATTTTCTATAAACCTTTAAGATATCTTCCAAAATATTATCTTAAGTTACTATCTGGTCTCTAGGATCATTTAGCTCCATTTGACACTCTCAAATTTTTAGTGTCATCTTTGGTCATTCATTGGTACTTATAAAAGTTCCATTTTCTTCCATGAAAGGTAATTATTAGCTACATCACTCATTGCCCTCGAACATTTAAGTACCCTTTCATTTAAGATACTTAAGAGGACTGAAACACTCAAAAAGATATAGGCATTAGACCTTACAAACATCATTTTTACCCTTTCCTAGTTGCTGAGAGCCGGATCCTAGGATTAGCCTAGACGGATCCCTCATTGGAGGGAACCGTGGGATCCGGGTGACAGATTCATGTCAACTCTAGCTAAAACAATAATTTCAAGCTCATCTTGCTAACTTGAACACTCCATCTTATCTTAATTAAGATCCTAGATCAGTACAACTCTGAAGTTGACTCTTGTGCATGCTAATCATCACATTCCAAAGGATCTTAGTGGCTCAAGTCTTAAATGCACTTGCCAAATCTCTTTCTTTATAAACCACATTGTTAAGACTCCTAAAGTCATCATCTTCATCATCATTCTTAGCACTTAGAAACCTTTGCAAACTTCTTTCAATTATCTCATCATGAGGAAAGCTCCTAGTGGTAATTCATCCACCAAAGGACCACCCAAGAAAATTACTCGTGTTATACACGAGATTTCCTCAACCGAATCATCTCCCGTTAAATCCACAAATGGTAGGATCTCCCCTCCACCTATCAAACCAATTCCCAAAAGGATTGTTCCCACAAGACTATCAATGGCAAACACCACCATACCTCCTAAACCAAACAATGCCATTTCCACTAAACCGTCACCCTTGGTGCCTAGAGCCCTATCATTCACCACCCCACTCTCATCACCACACCTTTACAATCTAGAGGATTTGCCTCCTAGGCCATCTCATCCTCCACCACCGACAACATTCTCCTCTTTAGGTGGAATAGTGGAACAAAATCAAGGTGTTGAGTCAACACTAGCTCCGGCTTCTTTTTCTCCGTCACCATCAAATAATCCCTTTTGGATTATGAGAAATCATCAAAGTTAACCACCCGAACACATGGAAGTTGACACCTCTCTACCACCACCATCATTCTAAGTTGAGCCATCCTCGAATGCGACTCCGCCAATCCCTCCTTCTTTTGAGGCTCCTCAACCTGCTTCATTTGATCCTTCACATCAAGAAATTTCCTTTCTTCCATCACTACTACCGAGCCATGACAAAGATTGTTATCATTGTCAACATGTTGAAAGTTTGATACATGAAGTACGTGAAGATCAACGTTTCATGTTTTATCACCTCCTCGAACGTTTCGACGAGATTAAACCTAAATAAACTTGAGCTAGAAGATTCTAGTGGTATCCTAGTATCAAGCACGACTTAGATAGTCTAGTAATTTGATGTCATGTATTGTTCATTTTCTTAGTTTTTAGAGTCATGTACATCATATCTCTTGTTTTATTAATTGAAATTACATGATATTTGCCATATTATTCTGAGTATATGATTAGGGGTTCGAATACATATCTCACTTTGATGATAACATAGTTTGTTACATCACCTTTGCTGTACAGACAGACGAATCCCCACGTTTTGCCTTGACGGATCCCTCCAAGGAGGGAACCGTGGGATCCGTGCAACAGAAGACTAGTTTTCTACTAACTTGAGTCTTATTTGCAGGAAATTATGCATTATATAATTGTCTTCTAACCTTTGTTTTTTGTAGATTTTCAATTTACACATGAAGACTTTGACTCCCTAAGCTAAGGGGAGCTTTGTGTCAAAGCAATAAATTGCAAAATCACTTGCAATATTAGGATTATATTTCATGACGTCCCTTTGCAACGTTGCAATCATCAAGGGGAAGCATATTCGTCACATAGACAAAATCCTTTGCAAATGAACTAGCTTAGTATTTTTTTCTTGCTTGACGCCCTCACAAAGGAAGGGACTCGTCAAGGGGGAGTTAAGACGAGAACACTTCTCCTCACTTGCTCTCTACTTTTTCACATTATTTTTTCCTTTACATGTTTTTTATAAATAATGTGTTAGTTTCTTTTTGAAGCTCTTTTTGTTTCGACAAAAAGAGGGAGAAGAAAGTAAAAACTACAATTCAAACTTTTACGAATTTTAGTTGTTCCTTAAAATAATTTTATGTTTTGTCATCAACAAAAAGGGGGAGATTGTTAATACAAATAAGCCGTAAAAACGTTTATTTATATTTTATGATCTTCTAAAGTTTTGTCGATAACAAACGTAAAATCATTTTAACGAAACAAATAAAATACGTAAATAGTTTGAGCCAATAGTTTACTAACACACTTACATTTTCACATAAAACACTAAACAAATAAAAGTGGCTTTATGATTTAGTAATACATGTGTACAACAACTAGTGTTTACATATTGGGTAAATATATACATAACTAGTATGTATTATAATGGGTAATATAAATGGGTAGAAACTTAAGTATTTGACCCATTGACCAAATACATTGAATGTGGTTGGATAAAACCCAAAGTTCATGACCCATACCCATGGAGCATAACATATAACCCATTGCATGACATCATGCATAAGTCATATATGGATATTATCCATGACCAATGGTTTTAACCCATGACCCATGGACTAGATGCATTGCATCTTGTAGATACATTGTATCTACTTGGATACCTATGGTCCAATGTCTAGGACCCATGACCCAAAACCCATGGGCAAAGGGGAGCTTCCCACGGATCCCCAGTAATACACTGGACGAATCCCTCAAGTGCGGGATCCGTGGAATAGTAGCTATTTTTCTTCTATAAATAGTGAGCCATTTCTTCATTGTGACTCACCCTTTTTTCACATATATGTTCTCTTTGAGTTATAAACTCTCTAACCTCAGATCCAAGTGATCTATGTATGTAGTTTTGTTTTTGTGTGTTTCTCGAGGTTCCTCTTAAAGGCGAGATCACCACCTCTTGAAGCCAAGCAAGCTCAAGTCCATGAGTTGCCATGCTTCGTCATCATCATGACTACTGAGGTTCTCTTGTTGATAGTTCTCTCCTTTCTCATTAGAAGTGTAGTGTCGAAGACATTAGTGAAAGATGTCTTAAGGATCAAGACAAAGACATTAGTGAAAGGTGTCGAACGTCTATATTGAAAGCACTAGTGAAAGGTGCTTAGAAGTCAAGGCTAAAGGCATTAGTGAAGGGTGCCTAGAAGACAAGTCTCAAGGCATTAGTGAAGGGTGCCTAGAAGTCAAGTCACAAGGCATTAGTGAAGGGTGCCTAGAAGTCGAGTCAAAGGCATTAGTGAAAGGTACCTAAGGTGTACATTTGATATGGTGGGTTTGATGTACAAGATAGATGTGTATTGAGTCAAAGGATGTTGATATCCTTATTGATATTGTCATAAGGAGTGAATCTCCTTAGAGATAGGATTTGTGTAGTGTTGGGTAGTAGTTCCTCCATTGTAATGGAACTCGGTATCTAGCCTAATACCGGATAAAGGGTAGGCGACGTTGTGATAGGTTTGGTTCTACCTCGTGGAAGAACCCAGTATCTAGCCTTGTACCGGAGAAAGAGTAGGCAACGTTGTGAAGGCTTCTCCGCCATAAGGAGTTGGTGGCGTGTAGTTTTTGCAAACTCTCGAGTAGGTGACTCGGGGAGTGGAGTAGGGCAAGGAAGGTGTCCTTGTAGATGAACCACTATTAATACTCGCGTTGTGGTTTTGTGCTTCTTACTCCTTATCTTTTCATTACATATTTATATATACTTTTCTATCAACATCTAACACATATGTTTAAATAGATTGACATAAGTTGATCTAAATAGTTTAAAACCAAATTTTAATCGGTTAAACTATTCAACCCCCCCTTCTAGTTTTCCACAGTTTGCTCCGTTCACCACTCCCCACAAAATTTGTAGAATCGGGGCCGTTACTCTCTCAAACCCAGAAGTTTTACCCGTTAGGCAAATGTTGAGAATTGTGATGATTTCCCTCCAGGGTTGAAACATCTCGTTGGTGATGATTCCAGATATCTTCATGATCTCACCTGGATAGCCCAATTCCTCGACAAACTCTATTAACTCTTCAGCGGATGGTGGAGAGATGAATGGATTAGCGGGGTCTCTTGGAGTGATTTGAAGAGCATACCTGAGAGTGTCTGCAGATATGTCATACCACTTGTCTTCAAGTTGACAAGTGTATACAGCAGTGATCTTGTCCCATTGGACTGTGTTCCAGAACTGTTGTAGGTAGATAGACGGAATTGTGCATCGTAACGTCAGAGCACCAAAGAAATTGGTGTTCTTTAGTAGGTCAATTGCCATTCTGTAGATGGGATTCGGTTGGTTTCTATCCACGTCTACAAAGCAGTTGCTTCTAGCAATAGTAATCCAGTCTTCAAAAGGGAGAATTTGATCATCTGTAAGTGTAGTGGGTGGAACAACAGTAGCTTGGTTCTCAGGAGAAGTGATGTCAGCCATTGTATTTCTGTAGTACACACATCCACAACAAAAGATATTTGGAAATCTGTTATATTAGATGAGAACTACAGAATAACCACATAAGGTATTTAAAGAGGGAAGCTCAGGCAACATGATACTAAAACATAGCAAAGCATTTCATGCACTCAACTGGAATCATTATATCTATAAGACAAAGACACATTAAACATTGTTACACCATGTACAACAGACGACATTGACAGTCAATGATGATCAGGTTAAGTGTACTAAGTCATAGCAGGTGAGTAAGCAACACTCATGACATAGGATATACAATGATGAACAATTCACATAACAATCAGCATACATAGCATATGACAACCTCATAGGGACAAGACATATAGGAAACAAGTCATACAAGAAAGAACCACTTAAGACAAAACGCACCGGGTCAAACCGCATAAAATCAAGCCTTACTTGGTCAGACCGCTTAGGGTCATACCGCTCTAGAACAAATCACATGAGGTCAAAACGCATAGGTCAAACCGCATAGGTCAAAAGGCTTAGATCAAACTGCATAGATCAAACCGCATAGAACAAGACGCATATGACAAAACGCATGATATCAAACCGCATAGGTCAAAACGCATAGGTCAAATCGCATGGGTCAAACCGCATAGATCAAACCACATAGGTCAAAACGCTTGGGTAAAAACACATAGATCAAACCGCATAGAACAAGACGCATATGACAAAACGTATGATATCAAACCGCATAGGTCAAAACGCATAGATTTTCATGACAAAAATAAACCGCTTTCAGGCATATGAGACAATCTGCTTTGAAGAATATTAGACAAGACAAATCGCTTTCAAGCATAATTCCAATTATTAAAAAGCATACAGGCATATTTAAATCAAAACGCACTCAGACCCTTAACGAGACAAACCGCATCCAAGCATGTGACAACAAACCGCTCACAAGAACAATCTAAAAATCCAAAAACTCTTCTAAGAGTGATATAGCTATAGCCTAAACATCGAGCACACAATCAAGGGAAGAATCTAACACCACCTATTATCAATCATTCAACACGATAACAATAAAAAACACACCAAAATATCAATCAATCATCGTGGGGCATCTAATTCGAAGGGGAAAACCCTAAAAGACTATACCTATAGATTCAAATCAACAAACCAATTTGCTAAATCCCTAAACCCAATACATTTCATGAGAAAAGAAGACAAACCTAAATGTGGGTTTCGAATGAAAATGATAAGGAGATGCTGCACATATAAATGATGGTTAGAAATGTGATTAAGTGAATGAGATTTGATAAATAACACTAGTAATTAGGTCTTCTACATACCACGAATGGAAAAATTTAGATCAAACCGCTTCGAAGAATGTGGAGAGGAAAAACTGATGGTTTGACTGAGTTTTTAATATGTTTGACCAAGGACAAATGGCATCACTTTTAAATCAAAACAAAAGTTTCAAACTTTGACACATTTGGTCCTTGTGGTTGACAAATCACATAAGAATACATTGATTTGACAAACCGCATACAAAAACTATTAATTTGGACAAGTACTCACACTTACAACACATAACTATCATTATTTGGCAGATTCGACTCCTTAAATGACATGTAACATCAATTAAGACCTTTTATTATCCTAACAGTGCATATATCTTATGATCAATACATACTATAGCTTCACAAGCCATTCCAAGCAACACATTTACTCAGGAAGCATGATGACATAAATTGTACGAATATCTAGGAACCAATTAGCAGATAGTAATCGATAACCTACATATAGCACATACTTATCACAAGAAACCATATAGAGCACATGATATAATACCGGGAATAGATGCAAATAGCAGAGACAAATTGACAGAAAGGTATAACAATAGATAATTAATTCTCCCCCTCAATCAATGACATGACATAAAATATTCATGAGTAGTCATTGATTGAATTTGAACCATGTATGCCCCCAAAGTTTTTTTTAAAAGACCTAATAGTAGAAGAACAGTATGTGGACGATTCAAGCTCAGATTATGAGCTGAAGTCCAGGCCTAGCTATGTCTCCTGCTATGATGACACTGGTGAGGAGGAAGCAGTAGGGACATCTAGAGCTTTGGTGGTAGCTACCTCTACATAAAGGCCAATTCCCTCCAACCCACCATCAGGGAAGAGGGAACAGGTTCTTGGCCTTCCCAGTCGCTGTGCTTGAGAGGTGATTAGGAAGAGAGGAAATCCGAGCATGCATGTCATCAGTGGAAAAGGGAAGAGAGATATGGGCTAGTTGGTGTAGGAGTTTGTTTGTTGTGTTTTGTTGATCTGATGTAATGAAGTCGTCTTTTGTACTGCTGCATCTTAGGATGCAGCTTTTAATGAATAGATTTTCACTTCTTTTTTTCATTACTGATTGTTTCTCCAATATCTGCAAAAATATTAGTGGACAAAAAGTGCACAATATATAGAATTTTACAACGATGTATAACACTAAGCCTCCCCTTAGGCTGATTCCTCCCCTCAAACAGAGCAATCAACCAGACTTAAAGTATTGACTAACACATAATATTTTTGCACTATCAGACTTAAAATTAGTCAACCAGACTTAAGAGTGATATCACCGGTTTTAACTCTGAACAGTAGCACTTCCATAAGTATAGCTTCCATACCTCCCCTATCTTTGATAGATGGAGCATTTCCCTGAAAAATTAGTCTAAAACCAAGAGAAATACAATATGCAGGACAACAAGCAGAATTAACTCAAAACCACTAGAATTAATCAATAATGAAACCAAATAAACTTTTTCAAGCACACCAAAGATATTGTAGCAAACACAGAAATCACACCACACAATTGTTCATAATACTTCCATAAAAATCTAACTATGCATAGGTTAGCCTATGCTTCCTCCAATAGCAACAGAAACTCCTTGGACTTCCTCAAGCTCCTCCAAGTGATCCTTGTTACCAGCCATCTGCTCAGAACATCCGTTGTTAAAGATTCCTGTATTGCTCAAATAAGGATGTTCCTGCATAGAGAAGAGAAATTAGTTTCTCTTGGGGACCCAGGCCTGTAGAGGCTTGGGTCTGTCTTGTGGACCTTTAGATTTTTGAACATTAAAAGAAACTGGTCCACTATTATACTTGAAGTTTGGTCTGGTCTGTCTCCAAGTATAACCTGCCAAGGGCTTAACATCAGTCCCCCAATTACCCCTTGCAGCATAAGATTGAAACATTTGAGCTGCATTTTGAGACATGGGTCTTCTCACAGGTGAATGAGAACCATAATGAAGTCTTTCATTGAACTGGTTCACCTGTGGTTTTCTAAACTTGGGACTTGGTAATGGACTGGTAGGTTGAGATCTATATCCAGAATTAACTTTAGCTTGGCCAGATTTAACATGACCAGTATTAACTCTAAATATATTGCTAGTATTAAAATTTTGCCTTCCAGTACCAACTTGAACACCAGCACCCCCCCTTGGTCTAACAAAATTAACATAAGTACTACCAGTATTAACAGGTATTGGTCTGGTGACAAACTTATTTGCATGATTAATCTTGTTCACATTATTCCACATGGGTTTATTTACCCCATTCCCAGTGTTTACAACCTTTTTCTTTCTTTCCTCAGCTTCTCTGGCCATTTTCTTTTCATGGAAGTCACAATCTCTAATCAGATGGTTTAAGCTATTGCAGACAAAACATCTTTTAACATCAAAGGAGTAACCTACACCTAACTCCTTTTCCATTCTAGCATTCCAGTTAACCTTATCAGTGCTATGTATCTCTATTTTCTGCCTAGGAGTTGTCCTTTGAGGAACAAAGCTAGGTGAATCTGATTTTAGCTTAGATGGAGACACGCTAGGTTTAACTGGTTCAGGTTTAGACACAAAAGTTTCACCTTTTAAAACTGGTTTAGATATCCTTATAGGCTCAAACTTAAGTTCTAAAGAACATTCAGAGGTATTTCCATTGGATCCTTCATTGTCATTAGATTGACATGAAGAGTACTCACTGATCTTACCTTCTGAGATACTGGTGTCAGAACTTTTCTCACAGAATCCTTTACTGTCATTGGATTGACAGTCAGTAAATTCAATGGAATAGTCCTGAGAAGCAACAGTTTTAGGGTTCTTCCATTTGCTATAGTCAAATAAGGACTCATCATATTCTTTTTCAGGTTTAGGAGTGTAATCATCATTAATTGGTGGTGGAACTCCCTTATAATTATCAGTTTTAGCAAATCTGTAATATTTAGGTTTACCTTCAAAATCACTTTTGGAATTTACAAAAACATTTTCCATCACCTCTTCCTCATATCCCATAACCTCTTTATCAGATTTTATCCCATACCCTAAACCAATTTTACTTGTAGAACTCATTCCTGAATTCACTAGCCTCCAAAGATTTTTGTTACTGTTTTGCCATTTTTCAAATATCTTTTACAGCTCTTCTTTATCTTTAACTGCCTTCATTCCTATTCTCCTATATCTTCTAAGCTTCTCATCCTTTTCAAAAATTTCATTACCTTGAAAGATAATCTTTTCATTAAGAGATGCATTTTGTTTTTTAAGATTATTTACTTGTTTTTCTAATGTTTTAACAGCACATTCATAAGCAAGTAATTTAACTTCTTGATCACCCATTTGACCCATCTGTTCATCATAAAGGGACTGCAATTTATTGTATGAATCAGTACATATTTTTGAGCATGAAGTTACCTCACTGCTGGAGCTTATGGCCATGATAGCATGCTTGACTTCTGTCCCTTCTGTAGGATGCTCTCCCTAATTTATCACACTAGCTTCCAAAGTTAGCAAACCTGTCTGATTCATGTCTTCCTTCTCAGCCCAGTTTATCACACCAGATTGTTGGAACCTGTCATGGCCTTTCTCCAGGTCTTCAAAACTGCTAATGGTAAATGCCTCAACCTGTTGTTTATAAACAGCCTTTTGCATTTTCTTTGAGTTGTATGCATTAGCCTTTGAGTTGGCGTTTCCTCTAAATCTTGTCCTAATAGTCTCCCATATCTCCTTAGCATCATCTAAATTGTGGAACCTTCTGAGATGTTCCTTTGGTATGGCCATCTTTAGGAGAGTTCTTGCCTTCCTTTCTTTCTCCTCAGCAAGTACTGTGCCATCTTTGCCTTTGGAAATTCTCTTATTTGAATTTCCATTCTGGATCACTTTCCAGACCTTATTATCTACATATTTCAGATAATGTTCCATCTCCATGGCCCAGATGTCGTACTCTTCCTTTTTCAGAATAGGAAGTTTGAGGTTGGAGATAGTTGCTGTTGCAGGAAGTTGTTGTTGTTTCTGCTCAGAGGCCTCTTCATCATTGTGATGATTTAAGAGGTTATCATGAAGAGACATTCTTAATGGTTTTTAAGTGAGATGAGATGAGTAATCTTGGTGTGTTTTGTTTCTTCAATTCAGAGTCCTTCAATAGGCTCTGATACCACTTGTAGGTCCAAAAGTTTATGGATCTAAGTAGCCTTGAATGACTAATAGTAAACTTGAATAAATTCAATTTACTATATGAAGAACTCTTTAGCAAAAGCTTGATGTGTTAATGCGGAATCTTAACACACAAAGTATGAAGAACAAAATAAAACTAACTTCGTATTTTCTATTAACTTGCTCAAAGATTAATGCTCACTAACCATACATTAACCTAATACCTTAGGAATCCTTTTATACACAAAGGAAACCCTAATTGTCTAATAAACTTGTAGAAGGGTAAAGATATCTTCTCCTAAGATATCTTCACACGTTCATGTGTATTCCTAATATAACTCTAACAACTATTCTGTTTTGGACATAAACAGACTTAACCAACGACACTTTGTTCTGCCAGACTTAACATCTTTAGTACTGGCAGACTTAACTACTAACAGACTTAAGTCTGATCTACCCGACTTAACTATTAATGCTACCAGACTTAACTACTAAACAAGACTTAAACATTACAAAATATAATTCCCAACAACCTCAAAGGTTATTCTGACTCTGACTATGCTGGCTGTAACATGGATAGAAAAAGTACCTCAGGTTCCTGTCAATTTCTTGGAGGAAAACTGGTTTGTTAGAGTACTAAGAAACAACAATCAGTGGCTATGTCTTCAACTGAAGCAGAATATGTGGCAGCTGCAAGGTGATGTGCCAATATGCTATGGATGAAAAGTCAACTCAGTAACTATGACATCCATTACAAGATGGTACCCATCTTCTGTGATAACACCAGTGCTATTGCAATCTCCAACAACCCTGTCCTTCACCAAAGAACCAAACACATTGATATCAGATATCATTTTATCAGGGACCACATCATGAAAGGAGATATAGAACTCCACTTCATCCCTACTAAATATCAACTTGCTGATATCTTCACCAAACCCTTGGATGAACCTACCTTCAGGAGACTGAAAGCTGAATTGGGAATGCTTGACATTGAAAGTCAGCAACCTGAGAACCAATCCTGATCTCAGTATTTCTCTCTGAAAAGGTCCCTGATCCCTGAATAAACCCCAAAATCATCTTCTCACTGAATGAGTAAGACTCATTCAGGGTCCCTGACATTGAATAAAGAGCATTGAATGAGTAACTAAATGCTCTAAGTATTTCAGTTACTTAATGTCATAGGTTGGTAAACATACCAATTTAATATAGGAATATATGTCTCTACACACTTCTGTCATCCATGTCATGGGTCCCCTTCAACCTTACCTCATCCCACTTGGCATTAAATGCCCTCTCTCACAAGAAAAATCCTTATTCAAACCTGCAAATGCACTTTTACTTTGCACTGCAACTGTTTCCTTGAAAACCGTGAGAAAACTGCGGGTACTAGAGTGGCTACATTAAATGAGAAAAATGAAACATTTTTCAAAAATTGACTTTACAAATCCTCACATGTGCAAGAATTACCCCTTTACCACTCTATAAATACCCCTCTCATAACCTCAAAAAAACACACACACAATTTGATTTTTGCAAACAAACTCTGTCAAAACCCTTTCAAAATCAAAACAATTGTGTGTTCTTTGTATTAAAACTAGTTTAAGCACTAAATTCATCTTTGCAAACAAAACTCAAAGTATTTCTTCACAAACTTTCAAAAGAATTTACTTTTCTTTGATTGTTGTTGTCAACTATATTATCAATTCAACTCAGAGTCTTCAGTTTGCACCACAGTGGGTAGGCGGTCTTGAAAATGTCGAATTTAAAACAAACAACGTTATAGGAAATTTTGAATATCCACATGATGTCTCAGCCTATAAGGGAATCATGAAATTTTTGCTAAACTGCCCACTGAAATAGGCCTTTGTTCAGTCCCCATATTACCTGTACCATAACTTCCTCAGGGAGTTTTGGGCAACTGCAGTGGCCTATGACCCGACACCTTCTACTGATGAGAAAGAACCAAGACCCTTCAGGGAGTTTCTCATCAGGTTTTCAATTTTAAATGGGGAACAAGCAGTCACCCTGCACTATAAAACTTTTTGCTCATCAACATGGCTTGACTATAATCAGGGAAACTACGTTGCTCACCCTGACCCAACCATTGTTAAGGCTGAGTTAGGTAAAATTGCTTTTGATCCTAAAATTTTGGACAAAACCCCAGTCACCAAGAACTCCTTTTCCGTGGCTTGGAGGATCCTGTTCACATTTGTGATTCAGGTTCTCGGCGAGAACCACTCATCCACTGAACAAATTAATTATATTCAGTTGATGATGGCAAACTGCTTGTTGACTGGTACTAATGTCGACGTAGGGGAGATCATTTACAGTGATCTCGTAACCAAGCTACAGAGCAAAACTAGGGCGAAATACGTTTCATACCCTAGGTTTGTCTCTTGTGCTTTGCAAGTGTTACTGGGTTGCAACTATACTCAGGATTTTAAACATGGTGCTTTACCAGCCACCCTGAGTCAATCAAATTTTCAAAAGAACCCATCCCTGGTCACTGATATTGAATTGAAGGCCCATATGGTTGCTGTAAATAACCAGAGGGACTCAGTGTCTCCAAACCCTGCTCCCAAAAAGAAAAAGGGGAAGTCTCAGACTGGGACTAAAACCAAACCCAAGTCTCAGGGCCCTGAGGCTTCTAGAGCACATCCTAAAAGGCACAAAAAGCCCCATACTGACAAGACACCTAAGGGAGACCAAGCAACAACCACCCCGGTGACACGAAGGACACTGATACATCACAGTCAGTGCCCTTGGTCCCACAGACTACTCCCCAAGCCTGATGAGGACACTCGCAAATCATGGATTTTGTTCGAGGGCACAACCACTGATCCCAAAGACTTAGGGGGAAACAAAAAACCCACTGATAGGGATCTTACTGCCACTGCTTCTAAGGATGGCACTGGGAAACTCCCACCAGTGCTTGAAGGAGCACCGAGGGACAAAGACTCGGAGGGAAAGAAACAACCCGCCGATATGGAACTCACAACCAATCCTGACTCCTGAGAAGACACTGGAAAACACCCACTAGTGTCTGAGGGGTCCTTGGGGGATGAAGACTCAGGGGGACAAAAACCACCCGTTGATACAGAACCCATCACCCCCATTGGTCTTCTAACAGTTGCTGAGGTTAATGAGATATTATTTTCTGATGAAGAGATTGCTGTTGATAGTGAGGAAGAGATTTTTTCTGCTAGTGAAGAAATGGATGCTGATGTTCAACCACAAGAACAAGAGCATCAGCCTGATCCAAAAGAGCCTGATGAGTCACCCTTTCAGCCTGATGATGACTCCTCTGACTCTTCAGACTCTTCCACCTCTTCCTGCCCTGAGGAACTGAAGAAATATGACAACGTTCTTCCCCTGACTAAAAGGCAGCTGGTAATGTGGTTAAAAAAGGCTACCAGGAAGCTATACTCTGCAGTGACTGATAGTCTTTGGGATCAATATATTGAAGCAGCTGCGAGCTACGCTGATCTCAAGGCTGAAGTGGTTTCCATTTTTGAAGATAATGATGAGCACATGGATCTCATTTATGACCATCTTCACAAGCTGGATGATCACCTGAAGAAATTTCTCAAAACTTTTCAGGATACTCATACCAAGCTAGATGAAATCAGGGAATCAGTCAAGGAAGACCCTGCACTCAACTCCAAAGTGCTTGAGGCTACGGAAACATACATGAAGAACTTTTCTAGTCTCACTGAACTGATCACAATGCTGAATAATTCAAACGTTCAGGGTCTTACCACTTCAGTCCAGGCTCTTTAGTCCACTCTTGGATCATTAGATACAAAGGTTGCTGAGCTAGCTAAATCATCTTCTTCTATGGCCTGCAATCTCGGGCCTAGAATGACTGCTCTTGAACAATCTCAGGCCACACTTGTAGAAAAGGTCACCAGCCTTCAAAAAGACACATCAGACATCAAGTCCATGGTCTTGGAGATTTATCAAGCCTTCAAAGGTCAAGCTGCCACTTCTCCCTCAGTGTCTCAACCAACTCTTGCTCTCACTGACGCGCCAGCAACAATTGAGGGGGAGAGATCTGCTGAAGAGACTCCCTCTCACACTGAGGGGGAGCTAACTCAACCTGTATCTGTAGTACCCATCTCTTCCATCCCACCATCAGGAACACTAGTCACAATAACACTATCAGCAACAACAACACCAGTGGTAACAACAACACCCCCAGTGATGTCAACATCAACATCATCAGTCCAGGATAAAGGCAAAGGCATCATGACGACGCCCGAGCCTGTCAAAATTCTCTATGAAATACAAGGCAAAAAGTACCTGCTCACTCCTGAACAACTAACTAACTATCTTGAAAAGGAAGACATACTCAAGAAACAGGCTGAGGAGGAGAAAATAAGTAAAGATGGCTAGGTTAAGGTGGTCCATGAAGAAGCCGAAAAGTTGGGGATCGATCCTAAGACACTGGAAAAAGGACAAGTCGGTCTAAAGTTCAAGGCAGCTCAGGATGCTGAAATAACTGCCCTAAGAAAGAGACCGGATGAAAAGAACAAGAAGGCTGTTGAAATAAGGCAAGCAAGGATCGATCACTATAACTGGACTATGACAAGCAGGAGGGCCCTTGAGAAAATCAGTGATGTGTACATTATTCCTAGATCCAAACCACTTGCAATGAATGTCTACAGGGGGGATGACAAAAGGGACTTTGAGGTTCATGATCCTATGAAGTTCACTGACTTCGGGATCACTGAACTTGATGAACTTGGTCCTATCATTGAAAAGAAGAAAAATCAGGTGGTCAAGGATTTGATGAAGTCTCTCAGCAAAAGATATGAAAGACTGAGGGATGCACCAACTCAGCTTGGAATACAATCAACTCTCCCTGAGGCTCAAGGATCTCAACCTCAGTCATCACAAAGAAAAAGGAAGAGAGTTGAATCAGAGCCTGAAGCCAAGGTCCCTGGTTTTGATTGTAATAGAGAGCTGCCTGAAGGGGTGAATTTTGTGAACTGCTTGGTCATAGAAGAGCCTGAAAGAGGACTCTTCTTCATTGATGTTTATGGAAACCCAACGTTTCAAAGGTGTGGCGATATTGATCAGGCTGGCGTAGCTACGATGCTGAGTTACTTGACAGTGGCCTCTCAAATTCAGACTCCTGCAAACATCAGGTTTTGTGCTGACCTAAATCCCAAAGTGAGAGATCATCCTGATAAAGCAACTCTACTGTCCAAGAAGCCTAAGCTTGAAGCCCTGGGAATCCACATTGACTGACATCACTGAAACACCTATCTTTTGATCTTTTGTACTAGTGTTAGGAACTTGTAATCCTTATTAATAAACGATGCATGTTTTTGTTAAGATCATTGTTCTTTATTATGTTTGCTAGTACATTCAGTGTAAGAAGAAGCCTCTTGCTCACTTACACTGATCAAAACACTTAGGCTATTTGGGGGAGACTGTTGGGTTCAGTGAATACCCAAACCCCTTAATTATAGGATTTGAATAGAAAATACCCTAAGCGTTTATAACCTTAAACACTAACAAGTCACTGAGCGCATAGCCACTCAGTGAGCTATTTTCAAGATACTCAGTACGAGGCTAAGAAGTAAAGTCTCTCCACTCAGTGAGGCAGAACTCAAGGGGTGAAGACTGAGTCAAGAAGAAGATGGTGGATTCAGTGAGTGATGACAATAACTCACTGAATCCCAAAACTCCTCACCAACTATTATCACTGAAGACAAGACAGAAGTTCAAGCTGAAGGCTAACAAGACTGAAGAATGAGACGGACAAAGCGGGATAAGTTTGAACAGATAAGACGAAGTCCTTATCAACCCAAAGTCAAACTTTCCCTGAAACACTAACAACCAGGATCAGTGTCATCACTGACAATATGAAAGTTGCCTTGTCACTTAATCAATATAGCCATTCTAAACAGAGACAAAATACATCAGTATTTTATCTTATGTAAACATGTCAGTTTGTCCTCTAGGATAGAGTTAAAAACACACTTGTATAAATAGCCATAAGGTAGGAGTGAAAGATTTTAAGCTTGTGCATTAATTGTGAAAAACACACACAAGCAATCTTTCACTCCTCCAAATACAACTATGTCCCTGAGATAGCTCAGTGGTACATGAGTAGTTGTGCTTAGACTTAGCCTAAGCTTCGTGAGGAGTTACACCATACTTGTCACTCAATCCCAAGTGTTGTTCCGCAAGCACTTGGGTAATATATTCTTTTTGATTCATTATTAATAAAGGATATAAACGTTGAAAAATCTCAGCGTGTTTAAGTTTTCTTATCTTGTTTAATTTTGATTTTTCAAATAACTTACTTTAGTCATGTATCACACTTAGTGCAAAATTGTCTTTTTTACTAATTGTGAAACGGGAACAACAACTACACTTCACAGAATTTCACCTCGTCCACTTGGACTTACACACAATCCAAGTCTTCACACTACACTTCACGGACTTTCACCTCGTCCTAATCTTCACACACTAATACATGGACTCACACTAAGTCCTAATCTACATATAACACTTCACGGACATACACTTTATCCAAATCTATCCTAACACAACTAATCTCGACTCACACACAAGTCGGATATCCAAATATACAAGAATGAGGATAAATAGAGTTTAGATGAGAAGAGAATTGTAACAATGGTTACGTGTGTGTGATGCCTAATCTATAACACTTCATTTCTTGGCGAATACAAGCGTTCTTCTCTTGCACTTTGAGGTAGAGGATGACGGGATCACTTATAAACAAACTAAAACACGTTAATGTGATGAAAGAGAAGGAAAGAAGAGGGACATAAAATCAGAAAGATTTTAGTGCAAAAGGTCTAATTTTTCTAAAGAAATAGTGCAGTTTTTATAGGCACCAGGAGGAGCGGGAGACGGTCCCTTAAACCTTGTACGGTCCCGTATATATAAGGGACCATCCACATGTTTACGGGACCGTCCCAAGAGACGATCCTATTTTTGTCCTGATTTTAAAGAGGGAACCTTAGAAGCGAAAGGGTGGCCAGCTTTAATGTCAGCATATATCCTGTCAAAAGTAGCCATGAGTTACACAAGGATTTTGGCTAACACATACACTAGCTTTTGCGTTAATTGTGTGTGTTCAGGCTTTGTGAAAACCGACTTGGCCTATAACAGAGGCATATTATCTGTTAAATATGGTGTAGAAACTCCGGTTAAGGTTGCATTGTCTCCTCACGGTAGTCCTTTGAGGTGTTTCTTTGATAGAAATGGTGTCACATCCTTTGAATAAATGTATGATATGTTGTATACAAGATTTATTTTTGAACAACGGATATTATTGAACAATGGATGTTTTATTCGACTATAATGTTGTATCATTTGGTATGCTATTTTCAAGATATCTTATTAAAAAAGGTTTTATAGCACACCCAAGTGTTTTGGGTTTGGATACAATATTGCTTTGGATAGTTAATCAAATATAAAACTACGATTTTTGAGTATCCGTTTATTAAAGTGGCAAAGTCATATTAGTCAACAAAATACGAAACAAATCGGTTGAGCTCATGCCAAATATATTTATATGTTGTATTTTAGGAATTTATTGGATTTAGATTTGAATCGGATGGATCAAATGTATGCAACATATGAATTAATGTATGCGTACAAACATCCTCATTAGTATATTACAAAATGGCTCCGGCCTCCACCACAACGCGACAAATATCAAAAATAATTCAAAATGAATATCATACTTAAATAGGTTCCGCCGCAACTGGCATAAAAATGTAGAGTTGCGAATGGAAAGCCACATTTATATGATGACGTGTTCATCCCATTACTTGATGTAGATAAAGGAATATGCCGCAAACATCCTCAAAATCTTCCTAGTCAGCATAGCTTTCTAAATTTTATTTTCTAGCACGTTTCTCTAATTTTAGCAATATGTTGATTTTACATGGTGTGCCAGAAGCTGTGCTTATTTTAGTTTCGATGTTGTTAGTGGATTTATTGATATGTGTTTCTGTTTGTTTAAACTTTCACATATCTTTTCAAATTATATAAGCAATTGGGAGAGTCAAATGTCTCATGTAATTATGTATATTTATAATTTTACGTCTTGACCAATTGCTACCGGTGAATGTGATTTGATGAAAATATATTTATCTTACTATCTTATAAAGCAATAAATCTTATAAATCTTATAAAGCAATTATCTTTCAAAAAAAATCTTATAAAGCAATAAAGACCTTTTTGGGCATTTAATGTTTTAAAATTTAGCATTACAAGTATTTATATATAGTGTACAACTTTTAAATACACTAAGACATTACAAACTTGAAAATTGAAAAATGCAAACGAGGAAACATATTGTACAACTTTTTAATGCACTAAGACATTAAATTAACACATAACTAATACTCATACTAAAACACCTCATTACTTAAAAGTACAATGATATATTCATATTGTACAACCAATTAAAAACATCTACCAAGTTAAATACAACCAATTAAAATACCCATTTACTAAAAATCTTACTATCTTATAAAGAATAAAGACCTTTTCGTGCATTTAACATCTTAAAATTCAGCATTACAAGTATTTATACATAGTGTATAACTTTTTAATGCACTAAAACATTACAAACTTGAAAATTGAAACATACAAACAAAGACACATATTGTACAACTTTTTAATGCACTAATACATTAAATTAACACATAATTAATACTCATATTCAAACACCTCATTATTTAAAAGTACAATAATGTATTCATATTGTACAGCCAATTAAAATTATATATACCAAATTAAATAAAACCAATTAAAACACTCATTTACTAAAAAGTACAACAAAAATTTCATAATATACAATCTAAATAAGCTACAACATAATTCAAAATGTAAAATAATTAAACACACTAATTAATGTTATTTTTAAAATGAAAAGTACATGTTATTATACATATTTAACAAACTAATAAAACACACAAACTAACAAGTTGATGGTATTTTGAAAACCGGACAGGACCAACGGGTTTAACCGGAAACCAGTGTCGCCACCGGTTTGGCTAGCTAATAAAAACTATCCGAAAACGAACCAGAGAGGACCCGTTGGAACCGATACAAACTGGTGTATCATGCCTCATCAGAATTTATTTCTCCGGTTAATCGTCATAAGGTACTCGCCGCCACAAAGCGCGAATACCCTGCTAGTCAAAAGTAAAGCATGTGATGAAATGGACTTACCTAAATAATGATGAAAACGGGTGTAAGGTAACAGAATTTGCATCAAATGTTTGAACTAAAACTACATGTTTTTGCGATAGGTTAACAGTTATATATGCATGTGTTTGTTGACCAATATTTATGCTAGATAATTCATGGTGTTTGCCTACTTAGATACGAGGGAATAAGAAGCATAATAATCATTCATTATTACGAGCAAATAAGAGAGAAGATACCAAAGATAACTATAACTATTTTCTCTTAAAAAAGACTGGAAGAAATTTAACACAATATATACAACGGACAGAATGAAAGTGATTGCTGCAATTAGTGCAATAACGAGTATGATTATCACGCAAGTATATAGTGGCCGGTAAAGTCGAGAGGTGAATTTGTCAAGTTGCACCATCTGGACTGGTTAATAAGAAAGATGCTATACTTTCTGCAAGCATCGACTTCTCAATGGCCACCTTGTCACCAAATCTATACGAGAAACAAAGTTGCCCTTGTGACTCAGCAGACCCCATTCGAACCGGGAACTGTACCACTGCACTTCCACCCATTGGATATGCATAATCAAAAAGTTGTTTCAGCGATTGATGAACTTCTCCTACGTATCTATCTCCAAGCTTACGTTTACAATATAGTTTTATCACCACCATCGTGCCATGATGTTGTAACCATGGTTCGCTTATGGAGTACTTCATGGTGTAGTTCCATGCTGGATTGGTCTGGCCGTGCTTGTCTACTGGACTCCGCTTCTCCATATTCTTGTTACTCCCAATAATTACCTACCATGGATTCATGTGTATCAGAAAACGATACCCGATTTTCAGGTTTTTTATATCAAGATTTGCCAATCGAAACTGAGAGGCTCAATCATCACTACAACGTTTTCAAAATTTAGCTCTTTATAAAAACCATGTGCACAAAGTATAGAAAAAAGTAGCGTTAATACTTTAAAAATGAAAGGGTAGTCTAAGCTAGCAGGTCAAACACAATACAGTGTGCCGAGTTTTCGTTCTCAATGCATATTCGAGGACAAGATTTGGTTTAGGAATCAAATTATTTTGCTAGATTTAAGACGTACTTAACCTGATTTTTCAAAATCTGCAATGACCCACAAACTATATGAGCTGCTACAGTACACATCTTAATAGGCCAAATGTTTGAGCGCATCTGAATGAGTCAGATCAAGAGGCTATTAAGAGGGTCTTTTTGAAAAACAAACACCAAATGTTTATTCCATTAGAATTCACAACATACGCTAAAAACTATGCTACTGTAAAATTTGTATTTTGGTTATATCAATTTCCCATAACTAAACACACAAATACAATTCGCTCAAAATTCTTAAACACGTATATTATGTGCTTCGTGCAGATTACACGTTAAGCTATAGTTCAGATGATGAATAGACAAAAATCTGATAACAGTACGTGATATTATTGAAAGCAATACCTTAGCGTAGACTTTCATTTTGAAAAGTCTTCTTACTTCTCTTAAATCGTTTGCAGAATTAATGGTCAACTCAAATTTTCTGCACTCCATCTTTGCATTTCTTTCTGGCCACCTTATTCTAAGTTTTGGTGAGTTGTTGAGTGTTAAAGTTCCCAACTGTCTATATATATAATCTATATATATAACAAATGCATAGAAAGCGGAAAGACGAAAGATAGTAAGCGTATAGAGACGACTTTTCTGTTAGGTATGAACTTTCAAAGAGATATAGATAAATATATTTATATATATAATAAGTTTCCAAGTGTATATATATAATAAGTTTTTGTGAATATTCTCCTACTTAGATTGGCAGTTACTGTCGTTTGTCGTCTGTTGGCAAGTCCTTAAGTATATTATGTTAAGTTAGAGAAATGATTAAGAGACCTAAAAGTTATGACTAATTTTGTGTCTAAACATGTGTGCCAACAATTCATTAGTTGTATTAACCGGAACCACTTCTTCACAATCCAATCAAGTAATAACACATAAGTTAGTCACAAAATTAGTCATGACTTTTAGGTCTCACAATCTTTTTCCGTTAAGTTATACATTTATTCCATTAATTCGTTTATTTGGATTTACATGGAGGTGAAAGTCAACGAGCAACAAGTTGCGCCACTAACTCTTTTTGAATTGCAAAACTTATTCTTTTGAAAACTACACTAGTTATAATACCCGTGCACGCACAGGGTTTTGACAAAAAAAATATTATGTATTAATATTGAATATTGTGTCTTTAAATGTAATTGCATATAACTATATAGTTATAAGTTTCGTGCACGCACAAAGTTTACACATAAATCAAATTTATTTTAACATTTTAGTTCAGTATACACATATAAGAATTTGCTCATGAAAATTATGATAATAAGTACAACTAATACTTATGCACGAGTTTTTTTATTATGCATTAATATCCATTAGAATTTAATAAAATATTTAAATTTCACTACTGATATTATGTTGTACACATGATGCAAGTTTAATAGCACCTAATGAGCGTTGATAAAGTTAAAGTATACTCCTTAAAGTTTAAAAAAAATGTTTTTCTAGATATCCTTATATAAATATATAAGAATTACATGAGTCATTGTTATAAATACAATCGCGTATATTTATTTTTATATTAAAGTAACCCGTGCTTACAATTTGATAATTATATTCCCGTTTTCAGTAATTTAGCCGTATTTAAAATGTAAACTCGTGTCCACATAGGTTAAACTTTTAAAAATGAAATAAATGAGTCCTTATTAAACGTATATAGTAAAAAAAATATTGATACTTATAATCTTATGTAAATTCATATGTTGTTATTTTAAAACAACATATACATTGTATTTTTTAAGATATAAAGTATAAAGATTATAAAGTATAAGGCGGTATTTGTTTATAATATAAAGTTATTAAAAAATATGGAGGCTTATAATGTTACACTTAACTCTATATAATTTTTAAAATTCAACCACTAAAGTTTTATTAATTACTTCCTCTTTTTTTAAGTTTTTGTTTTCACAAATTTGACACTTATATTTTTATGTGTTTTTTTTATCAATCAAATTTCTCCACCAAATTTATTAAAGTTTGACCAAAATCAATTTAATTTTGACTTTTATTAACCAATCACATCACACGATTTTGCTTACGTGGCGAAATCGAGCTCTCCTATTGGCTCATTTTTTTTTTCAATAAGAATGAACGGACAAAATCACTCCGAAATGATGTAATTTCTTTATCATGTAAATATAAAAGATATGTAGATGTAGTAATTACAAAGGGCCTTTGATCTAGCACATGATATATGTGTGTCTATCCCATGTCCCGTCAGCTAATAGGTTGCCAGTTTAAGCTTCGATCAAGACATGTATGAGTTATTGTCTGTATCAAAATGTGTGAGAGTAATATGCCAAAAATAAAATTCAAATCCAACGATATGTATCTTTAGTTAAGTTTGCAAGTCTGAGTATGCTTTTGATATTGTTAGCATCTTATATTTACTTCACAGTTAGAAAAATAGATTACATCTCAGTGACAATTGATATATCGTTTAAGATAATTAGAATGGTACTCGCGCAATATAGCGGCGGATACCCGGTAACTATTTTTATGGCAAACAAATATCTTTCATTATAAATCTCCCTTATTTAACATGTCTCAAATACTTTATAGAGTAAACTGCGAAAAATGTCCCTAAACTTTACTTTACAAAGCTACGGGTGCTTTGCCAAACGCCCGTTTTGACTCGTTTTCATACACTATAACCCATAACTATAACAAATGAATTTGTCTCAATTAAATTTTGAAATTATAAAATACTTGACACTTTGACATAAATATTAACAAACCATTTACGACTTTTTGGAGGTTTAACCTTGATTTGAGCTATGTTAATACAAATAAGCCAAAAAAATATTTATTTATATTTTCCGATCTTTCTATGTTTTGTCGATAAAAATTGTAAAATTATCTCAAGTAGAAATCAAAGATCACAAGTTTTTTTAAACTATTCATCACAATTACTTTGTTACTAGACTATACACTACTTACCAAGTTACTTATACATTTGGTTTTAGTAAATAATTAAGTAAATATGTTACTTACATCATGCATGACATCATATATCATATCTTGTCAATATACTTTGAAGATTTGCAAAATCACATAATATTTTTTAGAGATTTGTTATTCAAAATCCGGACTTTGTAATCCAGATAGCCGAATCCCTCGGATTGTACTGGCCAGATCCCTTCTGAAAGGGATCCACCAGGTCAGACACATTTTGCCTATAAATAAAAGGCCATTTCTTCATAGTTTCTCATCCCATGTCTTGCATAATCCTTACTATATTCTTATATCATCTCTCTAACCTATGATCACATATCATTCTTGTAGTTTACTTTGTTTTTAGTGATTCTCTCTAAGCTCTTCGTAAAAGACGAGATCACGTTTTTGCATACAAGACTTGCAAGATTCAAGAGAAGTGTTGTTAGCCTTCATCATCATTACAAGATCACTTATTTGATTCTTGTATTTCATTCATCACATTGTACCATAAACTTATAGTGTTAGTTTGTGTTGTTGGATTGGTTATTCCATTATAAAGAACTCAGTTTTAGCTTTGTACCGAATAAAGTGTAAGCGACGTTGTGAGGCTTCTCCGCCGGATAAGGATCTTTTTTATATAGTATTTATGAACTCTCGAGTTGGGTACTCGAAGAGTGGAGTAGGGCAAGGAAGGTATCCGTGTAGCCGAACCACTATAAATACTTGTGTCACGGTTTAATCTTCTCTTTACTCTCCTTTACATATCGTATTCATTATTATTATTTTTTCATTATCAATACTTCACTCTCCAAAGGATTTCATAATACTTGACTAACTATTTTAGAAATGAAATTATAATCGTTAAAACTATTCAACCCCATTTCTAGTTTTTCACAAGCTCGGTAATCTAATACTAAGCTCATATGCACAATCTCTATGTACTTCAATTCCCTGCTTCCAAATCTTAGGTCCTTCTTATCAAGGCCTTACCTTCTTCAAATTAAACCTACAAAACATGTCAACAATAACACGTAAGCGAAAATGCGTAGTAAGTAAAATGAGTATAACATGACATTATACATCATTAATCCATATAAGCATCATATGCATCTAAATACTAGCCCAAAGGTCTTATACATATTATAACTTGCAAAAAGCACTTTAATCATGAAACAATCACGCTATAACACATACAAGATCACTTTAACCAATCCTTTATAACATATCTAGTCTTTACATACCTTAATTAGTTCCACACTAGTCTATCACATATATGGCTAGTTACACCAAACTAGCTCCTTGTCCTACTTTAACCAAGCATCACAAACCAAAAACCTCCTATACCATGTCACAAACTAACACATAACACATATATGTTGGAATTCAATATAACTTTATGATATAAACATTTTACTTACCTTAACTCCAAGCTAAGTTTATCAATAGTTCATCACCATCATCCTTGCTTCCTAAACGAAAATCATCATAACCAAACACACTTTAAACACATAATAGGAATACTATAACAATGGTTTATACAACCATTAGCTCACATCTAAATACTTCTAATCATCATATAATCATAAATTGATCATATAATGATAAACCCACAAAGTTATCTTTATTTACTATAAGTTAACTCATAATCACTATAACTTCATTATTAACTTAAAAGCACCAGTTACCCATATCCATAACTAAACCTATCTCTGTCACTCATACGAGGGTGCTTGATACAACGCTAACACAATAAGCAACAATAGTTAAAACTTAGGCAACCCTTAAATACCATTTTCCTCACGATTTCGTTATGTTCAGAATATCTATGCACTGGCTCAGGTTTAGTATGGCTGCAAGAAACAATTACATTTTTATGCCATCCAGTTTTTGCCATGCCAAAAGTATAACCAAATGTCTGTTCAAATCATCATAGCCAAGTGAGTACTATCCACCCAGAAAATGTTGTAAGAAAATAGGAGATTAAAGAAATGAAACAACATTGTTATGAACCAAGTCTATTTCCAGTTGTAAAACGGCATCGTTATTCGTACTTTCAATGCATCATTAAACAACGTCGTTTCAAAGCATAAATTATAGAAGTCCTTTGCATAAAATGGTATTTCTAAAAAATTTAGGCATAATCAAATGATGCATTTGATAACGCTCAGGTTCGTAAAATGTCAAAAAAAGAAGATCAATCTTCCATGGCTGCAAAGTCAATAAGTTTTCCCGCCAAAATGCAGATAACCTCACTTTCGTTTAAAGTCTAAAAAATATTTAAATTCTATCATCAAAGCCTTTTACATTACCCTTTCATACAAAAAAGCGCCTCAAGAAAACTATATTAAAAGTACCTAAAAAACATCAACTATGACCACAAGTTATACACAACATACGACCACGACTTATAAAGTTGTAAACAAAATAGAGTCGCATATATGTGAGAATGTATACCAAGATGCAATTATTCTCAAAATTTTAATGACTTCTCTTAGACAACAGATAAAACTACCATGAAACACACAATATCACACACTCATAGTCTCACTACCACTCTGTCTCTCAAATCACCGTCTCACTCACTGTCTCATTTTGTAGGTATTGATTCGATGCACACATGGTATTGAGGAGTATGCTTCTAAGACAAATAACTATGTATTTAAGACACGTATAAGCCAAACTATAAATAAAAACAATGGTATATTCATCTAAACTTATACCCAAACATGAAACATCATCATTTGAAGCAAACAAATGAGAGAAAAAAAATTCAGAACGACGTCGTTTTGGAGCAACACTAAACGAAATCGTTTCCCATGGTAACTAAACTAAAACAGAGTCATTTTCAACCAAGACGAGGCTCAGATTTGTAAACCAATAAAGGAGGATCAATCTCTCATGGCTGCAGACCTAGTAAGTTACCCTACCAAGAAACAGATAATCTCAAATTTGATCGGATCCATACACAAAAATTCAAATTATATCATCATGACCTCTTATAATCAATCACATCCCCATTCCCATATATAATATTACTCTTTTAAACATTTACAATACTCTATTATACATTCACCGTGAGAAGCATCATTGTTTAATGTTGCTAAAAGAATATACATTTACCATGGGAAACGACGTCATTTAGCAAGGATTCAAAACGACATGGCGCTTCATGTTTGGATATAACGTTGGATGAAAATGACATCGTTTTGTAAATTAAAGGAGTTTATTATACATTTAATGTTTGAAACAGCGAGTATGTGTCATTATAATAAATAATCCATTATGTCATTATGTCTCTCTATCTCACATAACAGATATACACAATCTCTTCTTACTTGATGATGCTCAGATTTTTATATACAATCGAAGAAAGATGATAAAAAAATCCACCATGGTTGCAAACTTAATAAGTTGTTGCGCCAAGATGCAGATAATCTCAACTTTGCTCGACGCCACTAAAACACATTTAAATTCAATCGTCACAGCCTCAATAAACATATATTAATCAGCTCTAAGCATTACATGTTGTGGGTAGCAGGAGCGAATAGGGTGTGGCGGATTCTTTATGTAAAATACGCGTACTCTCTTATTCATTTTACCAAAATGATGTACCAAACGACGTTGTTTTTAATCATCCGGAAAATGGTAGAGTTTCGCCTTATATGACGTGGACTCAGCTTGAAACTGAACCAATCCACCAGCTACAGTTGCATTAGTAGCATTGTTTCCTTCCACAAAACCAATCGCAAACTTTATCAAAATCTAAACTACCAAACATCAAATTAAAAACAATACTTATGACTACATATCAGACTTTAAAGGATACCATTAAACACTTTTAACCATAATATACAACTAACACTTATGAGCCCATATCAACCTTTAAAAGACATGCCAAATTTTAAATGAACAAAAACATATACCTAGAATCCACTAACATCATAGAAACTAAAATAAGCACAACTTGTAAAATCAGCACTTATAAATATACAAATAACACTTATGAGCCCATATCAACCTTTAAAAGACATGTCACAATTTAAACAAACAGAAATATATACCCATAAATCTACTAACAACATGTAGCAAATTATGTATAATTACACGTCAATTTTATGACAAACTTAAACAAACGATATAGAGTGAACACACTACTTATGGCCAAATATCAGACTTTTAAAAACATCAATCTTATGACAAACCTTAAAAAACACAAACACATATCCGCAAATCAAAACTAAAAAAATAAGTCGAAGAACCATACAATAACCAATCAGATGACTCCTTAAGATGATGGTTGCATGTGTTCCAATACCATGCAGATCTAAAAAACAGATACTTCACACCGCTTCGCTATAAGATAACGCTGAACCTTGTGTGTGAATCCTGGTAGATGGTGAGGTGAGAGAGACTGTGTGTGAGTGTGTGTGTGTGTGTGTGTGTGTGTGTGTGAGAGAGAGAGAGAGAGAGAGAGAGAGAGAGAGAGAGATTGTGTGTATGAATTTGTGTGCTTCGTGGTAGATATAACGCAAAACAGAAACAAATACGGCGTCGTTTTAAGTCAAAGTTATTTCCACACATGAAGCAATGTCGTGTCAAGGAAATCAGAGAGAAATAAAAAATAAAAAACGACGTCATTTTGGAGCTGCCTTAATGGCGTCGTTTCTCATAATAAATGTATAATAGAGTAATATTTCTTTTTGCTAGTAATTTAGTGCTAAACAAAGCCACATGATCAATGGATGTAATTTAGTGCTTAAAAAAGCCTACCAGATCAATTTATATTAGAATTCCATTTTTTTTAATAAAAGTGAAAAGCTAATGTTCCAGATTTTTTGCGTAAGTCTTTTTTTCATAGTCGTTATGATATGGTTGTTGCATGGAGGTTCGGGTCATCTGACAGCCGACATTTTATTAACTTCGCTATAATAATGGGATTCTTGACCTCCGAATTAATTTTTGGCTGTTTAGTTTCATCATTGCTTTTATGTTTAAGGGTGTTTTTTTTATAAAACTCCATTCATATCTAATCTCACCCCCAAAAAATTACATATTCATTAGTTCTTAATATAATGGCTCATTTGGTTCGTCTTGGTGACTTGTCTGTGGCTACTATTATGAAGGATCAGATGTTGGTGCATTTCAAAGGGTGGTTGCTAATGATATGGATGTCGAAAAGGAGTTGAGAAGGCTTTGCTAGGAAGTAACTGATCGTGCTAAGCAGAGGGAAGAGTTGATTTTAGAGCTGGAGAAGTTGCGTGGTTCTATTGTTGCTGTGGAGAGTCTATCTTTTCCGAAAGATGTTCATAAGCACGACATGTAAAAGGCTACGGTTTGTTGTTAATGGTTACTGAGGCACATCTCTGGGCCCGTGAGAAGATGTTGTTTGTTAGCAAGATGAGGGGCGGTTATTTGGGGATGGGTAATTAACTTTGTTTATATTTTGTTTCTAGTAGATATCGTGTGTATGATGGTTTTTGGGAACAGGGTACTACTACGCAGGCACCTCCTTGAAAAATATTAGGGGGTCTTTCTCTCTTGGCCAATGATTAGGTGCATTGGTTTTCATGCCGAATTTGTCACTTTTACACTTTGTTCTTTTACAAGTTTTTTTACACTTTGTTTTTGTCACAACTGCACTTTGTTTTGTTTTTTTACAAGTTTGAGACTTTTACACTTTGTTTTTGTAACTTTTTTACAAGTTTTTTTACTTTTACACTTTGTTTTTTTTTTTTTGTTACAAGTAAAGACTGATTTGTTTCTCTCTTTATAACTTTTTTACAAGGTTTTTTTTTTTTTTTTTTTTTTTAAGCAGTTTTAAAACTTAAAAAAAAACGTAGTTGGAAACTTTTTGATGCTCAGTTAGAAGGTTGCAAAAGTGAGATTTTATCTCACTTTTCCGTCCATTCAGTTTTCATCATCGCCTCGGAAAATTTTTAGGCTCAAAAATCATCATCATCTCGGAAATTTTTTAGGCTCAAACCCGAAGGTTGCAAAGTGAGATTTGATCTCACTTTACCGTCCATTCGGTTTTTATCATCATCGCCTCGGAAAATTTTAAGTCACAACTGCACAAAGTCACAATTTCACAGGAACTGCATAATGTCACTAGTTCACAGGAACTGCACAAGGCTCACAAGTCCAAAACTGCACAAGTCCCACAACTGCACAAGTCTCACAAGTCTTAAACTGCACAAAGACACAAGCATCACAAGCCTCACAAGTTCAACAATATTCACAAGTTACACGTTTTCAACATGAAAGTAACAAAGATTCTCAAACTGCAAACAGCATAGCAGGCATTCACAAGAAAGTAACAAAGATTCTCAAAGAAGTACCAGCATAGCAGGCACAGGCTTATAATGCCTCATGAAAGCAACATCACCACAACACCAACAAAGAAAGCTACAACACAAACTACACAAAGTCTCACAACACCATAACACCATCAGCACCAACAGAAAGCTACAACACAACAACACCAACAGCACCAAACAAGCAGAAAGCAACAACAAAAAGCAACAACAGCACCAACAATGGGTCACCATTTGTAACACAAGAGGTAAACTTATCGAATAGGCTCAGATTATTAGCTTTTTAGCTCATGTTGGCTGCAAATTCAGTTTTGCCATGCCAAAACTCCTAAGTTTTTTTATAAAAAAAAAATCATTATTGCCTTTTTTTAGCTCAAGTTTTTTTCATTAAAGTTGCAAAGTGAGCTAAAATGATCACTTTACCATCCAATAATGAAAGTTTTTTTCATTAATGTTGTAAAGTGAGCTAAAATGCCAAAACATTCAAGTTTTTTCCATTAAAGTTGCAAAGTGAGCTAAAAATGATCACTTTACCATCCAGTAATGGTAATGAAACTTGCAAGGGTCATGCTATTCAGGCACCCCAAACCTGCAAAACATAACCAAACAGATAATCAAAGAAACAGATACCAAAACAAAACATCACCACCAAAACATCACCACTACTTTTTAATTTTTTAGATCTAATAAGTTTTTAATTATAAAAAAAATCAGTCTTTAACAGTATGTAGCACCACGAATTATACTTTCTTCACTAAAAGAGAGCGATCCGAATAACGTGCCTGGCATTAAAACGATATATAATGCACAAGACAAGATATGTCGCGCAAGTCGTGGTGATTTGACTCCTATACAACTCCTTTTAGTACATTTGCAGCGTCAAGGTTATACATATTACCCCAGGGTAAATGACCACACCAATGAGCTGGATGAAATATTTTTTGTTCACCCGACGTCATATGCCCTGTGGACAACATATCCGGAAATCATGCTGATGGACTCCACATACAACACCACGATATTTAAACTGCCATTCTTTACAGTTGTTGGGGTTACTCCAACAAACACAACATTCTCAATGGCGTTTAGCTTTTTGGACAAGGAAAAAGAGCCAAATTTCAAATGGGTGTTGGAATGTGTTAAGTTGGTGATACAAGAACAATATTACCCGCGGGTTATCGTCACCGACAGAGATTTAGCGTTGCTTGGGGCATGCAGAGAAGAATTCCCAAACGCAAACAGATTACTCTGCCGATGGCATATCAATCAAAATGTGCTCAAGCATTGCAGAAACAAATTTGATTCGGTAAAGGAGTATGAGTCCGTTAGATGGACATGGGATTTGATGGTTACAGCTCCGACCGAAGATGTGTTCACGCATTATTATCAGCACCTACAGGATTTATTAGTCCAAAAACCGGGTACTTACCCATTAATACATTTTTTTATTATTATTTAATAAATAACTACTCGAATTATTTTCTCACTTTATTAATTCTTTGTTTTCTCAGATGTTTTGCGGTATTTTCGTAAATGGTTGCGACATTACGGCAACATGTTTGTGTCATACATTACCGATCAATATCGCAGCTTCGGCCAGACAAAAACATGTAGAGTTGAGAGTCAACACGCACTGTTGAAGTTATACTTGGGCTCCACACAGTACAGCTTAGACACGTTGTTGTGTTCGGTCGACAAGATTATAGCTGCGCAAAAAACTGCGATACGAGCCTCAAAGGACAACAAATCCAAGGCTAAACAAAATATCCCAGATTTGAACAAAGAACCCCCTACAGGGCACCGTAGAAGCTATACAAAACCTAAAAAAGTCACAGACTTAAATGCAGAAGCTGCGAGACATAGTTCATATGTGGGAGAGCCTTCTAACGTCCCAAACTTGAATGAAGAACTTAGCGAGGGCGACTTAAGACACGACTTGTACATTCCAGATTACAGTAGCGAATATTTTATGGCTCAAATTCCACCTCTTTTCCGACGTTGGATCCTAGGGATCTTTAATGTGGAAGGTGATGGAAATTGTGGCTATCGAGCTCTTGTCGTAGGCCTTGGTCATCACGAACGAATGTGGCCCAGAATTCGAGCTCTTGCCAGGGAAGAGGTAGACAATAACGAGGAAGTTTACAGGAAAATGTGGGGGGGATTGGTTTATAACTTTTCGTAACTCGATGAATTGGTTTGAAGGTCCAGCACCCTACGGTTACTGGATGACTATGCCAGAAACGGGCGTGGCTATTGCTACAGCTCTTAACTGTCCAATTGTATGTATAGCCAATTCAAAATCTGTCATGTGTCTTTCGCTGAGAGATGGTCCAGATACAGCAGAAATATTGTCCCCCGTTGTGATTCTTCGTGTGGGGGAAGACAAGGTTGTTCACTTCGTTCTTGAGGTTCTTGATGAAAACTTACCACTCCCCGTATACTCACCCACAATAGAGATGGTACAGAAATAACTTGGCCGCGGGATGGGAACATATGTTTACTCAACGACAGAGCATGTTTAGAAAGACGTAGAAAACGATTATTGATTTATATTGTAAATGACAAAAGATGTATAGACGATTACTGATTTATATTGTAAATGACAAAACATGTATAGACGATTACTGATTTATATTGTAAATGACAAAACATGTATAGACGATTACTGATTTATAGTAAACGACTCGTCATCTTTTGTTACAGATTTCTGCTCCTGCTCCGGTTCTTCCTCATCTTATGTTACAGGAATCGGATGACATTCAGTAGAGGGACATTCATTGTGTCAACAACACACCCGCCCGTGTTGAGAGTCCAGATTATGTGCCTTCTTCTCCATCTTATGTGCCTCCCTCTCCAGCTATATCTCCAGCTGCAGACGAGGAGAATTTTAAACACGGTCCTCCGGTTCTTCCTCATCTTTTGTTACAGCCGTCTCGCGCTAACGAGTACGATCGAGAGATTGCCGGATTAAGGAGACGCATTTCATAGTTAGAGTTTCGTGTGGGACAGATGGCGGCATCATTGGAGCGACTACGCCTCGGGCGTGATTGATCTTAGTTTCTAGTTATATTGTGATTTTGTGAACCATGTATCAACTATTAATCTATAACAAGATTGGTTATTTATGTATTCGAAGCTTCTAATTTTGTGAACCATGATATTACTGATTTATGCTGTGAATAATTATACAAATTCTTTTGGCCAGATGCAACAAGAAAATCCTTTCTTGTGTCGTTGTCGACGTGGATTTATAATTGAAAGAACATCCCACAAGCCCAAAACTTGTGGTCTGAAGTATTATGCATGTCCTTTGTCAAAGGTAAATAATTAAACGATTGCTTATTTACGTAAATATATCAATAACTTGTTTGTTTAGAATACATTTCTTATAATTGTTTCATCATGTAACAGCCATGGATTGAAGACTATGGGTGTCGATACTTCATGTGGAAGGAAATATTTCAACAAAAGTACTTTGGACAAGCCTCTTCTTCAACGCAGTGCTCAAACTGCGAAACTAAAGATAAAACGATCAACATGCTATTGGCTCAAAACAATTTGTTGAAGGCAAGCATAAAGACGTTGGAGGCATCACTGGAATTGGCAAGAAATCCAGTTGATCACGCATGTCAGTCGAGTGGAATACTCTATGAGCTTATAGATGACATTACTAATCTTAATGTGGAGTAGATTTCGTTGTAATATTGAATACATTTGTTGTTGTACTTGTTTAATGTTTTAATGTCTAATGTTTTAATGTAAAAACACTACACAAATAAATATACTCTACATATAAAAACACTACACAAATAAATATACTCTACATATAAAACAGTACACAAATAAATACACACTATATATATACACTACACAAATAAAACAATACACAAAAAAAAAAAACACAAAAAAAAAAACACAAAAAAACAAAAAATCAAAAAAAAAAAAAAAAAAAAAAAAAAAGAGGATCATTGGGCCAATGATTGGTCTACATGAGGTGTTGGGGATGGATTTAATGGGGTGTTTGAGTAGGCTTTCCCATATGATGTTTGTGTTTTTCGTAATGAATAGGATCGTTATTATTCATATGTTCTTGCCGTTTTTACTTAATTGGATTATATTTTATACTCTGCTCCTTTGTGTGTGATTATAAAGTTATTGTTTACAGTTTTATACCGAATGTATGGCAAAATGTGTAGCAAGATTTTCCTTATTATTTAATTTAACCATAAGTTTTGTAGTGCTCTAATTGTTGGAATTATATAATACGACAATCAAATAAATAATCACAAAACATCAAAGTATTCAAGCGGAAGCGTATAGCATTTATTAACGAATAATTAATTAACATAAAAGAATATGCGTACCTTTTTTTGATTCTAGCCGAACAAGAATCAAATCCACAAACTAGCAATGGAAGAACCCTAATTTGATTTAATTATGATTATGTGAATTACCCCTTACCGTTTTGTAATTCAATCTAAGAATAATAACAATATTGTGTTATTATCACTTTCTTGTACACACGTACTAAACCAAATTAAAGTAATGCTAGTTTTGATAAAACAAATAACTTGTTTAGTGGAAAAGCGATGGATCGACACCCACAAAGGTGGCCGATCGGTTTGGAGCAAAGAAACACACACAAAACAGTTTTAGGGTTTAGCTAATGAGCACAAGAGATAATTTACAAATACCCTAGGTTTTGTATATATACTCAAGCAAACTTGGTGAACAAGTTTGAGTTTGGGTTGGGTTGGGTTGCTTCTCCTCTTGGCCGATCGGTTGTGGACATCCCCAAGGGATTCCGGAACCTTCCCAACTTTTGCAATTTAGTCCTTTTCCAAATACATTTAACGCTCGTTAGTCCATTACATTAATTACTTAACGTTCGTTAGTTATTTCGTTTAATTAATAAATAAATACAACGTTTATATTTAATTATTTAACTTTAATTCTCATACGTAAAGTGTGCAATCCCGTGCTCTCAAGTTTGATCCTAACTCACGTCTACTAATTTATATCCATAAAACTAACAGCTCCCACTTGGATATATCTTAATAGACTGATCACATCGGTTAGCGTCTAGCAACACTTCGATGCCTCTAGCACAACTCGAGTAAGGCTCCTGGAAAACCTTTTAATGATTTCTCATTATTATTATTATCCTTTTGTTTCTAATACCACGTTAAATAAAGATATGGAATTAAGTCATTCTTTATAAAACTATTATGTTTCTTGTTGTAAGTGATTGACCAAGATTACCGAATCATCTAAACATATTTAGGGGAGATTTGGGTGCGGCCGCACAAACATCTTGTCAACCCTACGAGGGGCCCAGTAGTATTAAACTCCAAATAAATTTGAAGGAACAAATTCTATCTTGACTACAAGAATAACCCACAAACTTTGTAACATTTCTGAAAACAACCCTTATGACTACCAGTTACGTATAGCGTTAAGTTGCTCCACAGAAATGCACTACATTTATGACACTTATCTGGTATCTCAAGTTTGAGGATAACTATTCATAATTTACTTATAACAATATCCACAAAGTAAATTATGTAGTTGGGATAAGTCCTATATTCAATTCATTGAATATCACCCGAAATTGGTATGCATTCTCATCAATATACTTTCAAGTATATTCTACCACATCTCTCAGATTTGTCTTAATTTAATGATACTCCCATATCATTAATCGACAACGGACATTTAGAATAACTTAGTTACTCACGGATTAAACATGCAAATATAGGACAACAATATTATAAATGAAAATAAACATAATCCAAACTTTATTTCATCAAAATAAATAAATGTTTTACAATATCCTTTATCCAAATACTAATTACAGTTATGCATGAAACTATTAGCTAAACGAAGTCCAATTCCATTGGCAAGTCCAATAAGCTTGTCTTTAGCTAAAGACTTAGTGAATGGATAAGCTAAGTTATCATCTGTGTGAACTTTCAATAGATTAATTTCACCTTCACGGACTTGTTCCCGAACATAGTGATTCTTCCGTAGAAAATGTCTGGTGCCCTTCATGACTCCAGGTTCATTGGCAAATATAATTGCAGTAGAATTGTCACAATACATATCAATAGGCAATTCAATTGAAGGCATAACACCAAGCCCTGAAATGAATTTCCTAATCCAAACAGCCTCCATTGCAGCTTCCAAAGCAGCTATGTATTCGGCTTCTGTCGCAGACATCGCAATCGTAGTCTGCTTCTTGCTCTTCCAGTCAACTGCTCCTCCATTGATGACAAAGACATAACCCGTCTGAGACTTCGTATCATCTTTATCACACTGCCAGGACGCATCACAGTAACCTGTAACACCAAGCTCTGTGTCTGGATTTCCACCACACACTAAAAAGATATCTTTCGTATTCCTAAGATACTTTAGAATATGTTTAACAGCAATCCAGTGAAGTTCACCCGGATTCCGTTGATATCGACTAGTCATGTTTTGAGCGAACGCCACATCTGGCCTTGTGCATCTCACAACATACATAATAGATCCTACAGCCGAAGCATAAGGAACTTTCTGCATGCGTGCCACCTCAGCATGTGTTGAAGCACACATATCGCTACATAAGCCATGCTTTACCTCCATCGGAAAATATCCTTTCTTGGAATTTTGCATATTGAATCTCTTCAATATTTTATCAATGTAAGCGCTTTGACTTAAACCAATTAACCGCTTTGACCTATCTCGGTAGATCTTGATTCCCAGAATGTATGCAGCTTCTCCTAAATCCTTCATGGAAAAACACTTTTCAAGATATGCCTTAACACTTTGCAAACTTTGAATGTCTTTTCCCATAATTAATATGTCATCGACATAAAGAATTAGGAAAATTACATCACTCCCACTAACTTTGTGATATACACATGGCTCATCAAGATTTTTAATAAATCCATACCTTTTGATTTCTTCATCAAATCTCTTATTCCATTGCCTTGATGCTTGCTTCAATCCATAAATGGACCTTTGAAGTTTGCATACACGGTTTGGAAATTGTGGATTCACGAACCCCTCAGGTTGCTTCATATAGATGTCTTCATCTAAGCGACCATTTAAGAAGGCGGTTTTGACATCCATTTGCCATATCTCATAGTCATAGTATGCTGCTATAGCTATGAGAATTCTAATAGCTCTAATGTCCGCTACAGGAGAAAAGGTCTCCTCGTAATCAATGCCATAAGTTTGAGTAAAACCTTGCGCAACTAGACGAGCTTTATAGACGTGTATATTGCCATCCATGTCAGTCTTAATTTTATAGAGCCATTTACTTCCAACCACCTTGGCGTTTGGAGGTAAGTCAACCTCTTCCCAGACTTCATTTTCTCTCATGGATTGCATTTCCCCATTCATTACAACCTACCATTTTTCCTTATCAGGACTTGCCATGGCAGCTTTATAACTAGTAGGCTCTCCAAGATCTCCTAACATAGTTTCCTCAACCTCTACGTTAAGACATAGACGTTCAGGTGCACGCGTAGTCCTTACAGATCTACGAACGAGAATCACTTCAACTTCTGGTGGAGGACCCAGACTATCAGGTTCTACCGGAAGTACGTTAGTGTTTTCAGAAGGTAATGCATCTTCTTGATCATCTTCCAGATCATAAACTCTCCCACTGAATTCTTGAGATACGAGATCTCTTTCAAGAAAATCTCCATACCTAGCAACAATTACTTTATTTTCAGATGGATAGTAGAAGTAGTAACCCATAGTTTCCTTAGGGTATCCTACGAAGATACACTTTACAGATCTTTTTTGGAGTTTATCTGCTGAGTCACGTCTAACATACGCCTCGCAACCCCAGACCTTTAAATAAGACAGGTTAGGAGCTTTACCATGCCATATTTCATATGGTGTCTTATCAACCTTCTTTGTGGGAACCATATTTAGAATGCGAACAGCTGATTCTAAAGCATAATCCCAAAAGGATAAAGGTAGAGTAGTAAGATTAAACATAGATCGTATCATGTCCAATAATGTACGATTTTTTCTCTCAGATACACCATTTTGTTGTGGAGTATATGGAGAAGTGAGATTCTGGACAATTCCATTCTCAGTTAAGTAATCTTTAAACTCTTGGCTTAGATACTCGCCTCCTCTATCGGATCAAAGAGCTTTAATCTTCTTTCCCAATTGCAGTTCTACTTCAGCTTTGAAAACCTTAAATGTTTCAAACACCTCATGTTTATGCTTAAGTAAATAAACATAACCATAACGGCTGAAATCATCAGTAAAGGTTAAGAAGTAGCTAGCACCTCTCTT